>CM067319.1:41253924-41381424 GCA_034231615.1 Meghimatium bilineatum | reverse complement strand
CGTCCAAGATGACGATGAACAGGAGAAGCTCAGAGTGTTTACACGAGATCAACGACAATCTAAGTCCTGTGGGCTAAATTAGGAATCATATTTCTAAATGATAATTTTGACTTTTCCGTGATTTTCATTGGCTATTAACACAAGTATATAAAAGTGACTAAAGAAAATCAGGAAACAATTCAATGGTATCGCTTTGGAAGGATGATCACCGATGAGCCAACATAACTTTATACTCAGCGAAAGCCGCTGCTTAAACATTTCACTTTCTTCGGCAGGTCAACTCGTCGATAACCATGAGATATTCAGAACTCTCATAAATAAGACAACGTTCTTGGAAGAATTTGTCGAATAATAATATAGATTTGCATAAAAATCGTAAAACTATTATCCTCTAGCCTCCTACAGACTTGATAATAAGACAAACATTGAAAGATATCAACATAGAAAGTAGCTAGACAATGCTTCCATGCTTTAAGGGTCTGGAATATGCGGACGCCATATTATTTCCTGTCACGCGATTATTAATGTATTCAAGAAAATATATTCATATGTGTATAAATATCCTAAACACAACCGAAGTCAATATAAATCTTAGAATAACATAAATCGTGACTCTAGGTCAGTGGTTCTCAAACTGTGGGACCCCCAGGAGGGAGCTGAGGTAATCCCAAGGAAGGCGGAAAGCGATTTGAGAATTTAGTGCATTAAAAGAATTATTTTTTTTCGGTTAAAAATGAAAGTATGCCTTAAATAATATATTTAAGAAACAGTAAAAACAAAATGACTTTTGTTCAAAGTACAAATTATTTGTATAACAACAGTTTCTTTGGCTACGTCCTTATAAAAATTTCCTACTGGCGAAAAGAGCAAAACTGTTTTTATTTACGATACGCCGTAAGTAAAGAAGGCTGACTTTTAAACACCATATTAAGAAGAAAGTTGGGGTTTTTTCGGCCATGTAAAGAGACACCATGACAGGGAAAGAATATTGTTGGAAGGGGCTATAGAAGGCAGACCAAGACGTCGCTGCACAAGATATATTCAGGAATGCATGCACAAGTCGCTAGAGGAAGAGGGGCAACTTGCCAGAGACCGAGCTTTTTTCAGAGGGCTATATAAGGAAGACTGCTTTCTGGAAAGTATATGTCACATGACAACACGCCGTATGTTTAGTTTCACCTGTAGTTCCTGAGATTATAACGTTGTTGAAGAAGTGGGAGTAAAGTTGAATCGGAATCTAAAAGTGTGGTGCTGGGGCATAAGACTTTTGCAAAATGTCTAAGGAGGCGTTAGTGAGTAAAGTTAGGAACCATTGCCCTAGGAAAATAAACATTCCCAAAGACGCATGGGATTCTTCGGTCACAGTAGACACACTGCAGTCATCGAGTTTGGGAACCACTGCCCTAGGTAAATAAACATTCCCAAAGACGCATGGGATTCTTCGGTCACAGTAGACACACTGCAGTCATCGAGTTTGGGAACCACTGCCCTAGGTAAATAAACAGTCCCAAAGACGCATGGGATTCTTCGGTCACAGTAGGCACACTGCAGTCATCGAGTTTGGGAACCACTGCCCTAGGTAAATAAACAGTCCCAAAGACGCATGCTACTCTATAGTCACAGTCAGACACACGCAGTCGTCATCATCTTCATTGTCGTTTACCTCAAATTGTTTTCGCTATGGCCGCCTTCAACGAAGGAACAAAACGGCAATGGTTGATAAATGTTGTTGTTATAGTTAATTTTTAAAGGTACTTGATAAAGATGTTTGTTAAAAGTAGCTGGTATATGTAATTGTTTTACGCATGTGGTTGCGTCTGTGGGTCTCACCAATGGCACACTAGACATACCAACCATGCAACAGAAAACCTTAGCGGATGACATGCCGTTATATTGAGGTTATCTTCTCAGAGAAGCTTCATGGTACGCTACCTATACAATTATGCTTTTATTTTGTAGTTGAAATGTGTTTCATCCAGAGATGTACTGTGCAGCACTGGGGCGGAGGAAACTAACAGCACTGTTTTTTCCTGTGGCTGAAACCCATCATAGAGGCACAGTAACTCAGGACATGACAATCCTTTTGACTTGAACATTTGGTTGCATGCCTGGAGCAATAGAGAAGTTTGGCTTAATCAGTAATCAATTGGTGGCGGGGAATGAGCACAGTGAACCCTATATTGGCTACAGTGGCTAGGAGCAGTGCATAGGTTGAAACCTACCTTCCTGGAGGTGTGATAGTTATTCTCTGGCTCTGTCCAGGGGTGGGCCGAAAATCCACAGACTTCCCAGCAATATAATGCCATTTAATGGCATTAGGTAAAAAAGCATAATCCCATGGACCGCTGGATCAGCAACCAACCAACCAACAAACATGTATTTGTTAAGGGTAGTTGTGTAGGTAGTTAATCAAGGTAGTTACAAATAATTGAGTTTCTAATCTGTGTTACAATTATTCATCATTCATTCATTTATTTTCCTTTTGCGCTGAAGTTAGTGCATAGGGCAGAGGTCAAATCTCTCCAATTCTGTCTGTTCAAAGCTATTCTCTGTGCAGTTCTTGAATAGTATGAGTATTGATTGTTTTACTTTCTCGAAGTATTGTTCTTCTGAGTGTTTCTTTTGGTCTACCCCTTGCTCTTTTGCCTGTAGGTAATTAAAGAGTTTGGTGGTGTGTTACAACTATACCACACAATTTCTCCCTTAGTTCTCAAACGTTTAAATTCGGTAGCTTAGCGATACCGCCTGGATTGCGTTATCAGAACGTATCGATGCCACCATTTCTCGACATTCCCAGACGATATTCTCCTTCCTGTGTGTTTGTTCTCACACAAATGATGTTTAGCAGGTTGTAGTCCGGACAACGGTTTACGTTGTCTAGAGTTTAGTTGGTTACCTAGTTCAGCTAGGAAAATCTATACATTTAGATGTAATAGTAGAAATAGTAGTAGTAGTAGTAGTAATGGTGGTGGTGGTAGTAGCAGTAGTTGTTGCAATAGCAGTATTAATATTAATAACAATAGATGTAGTAGTATTAGTTGTTGGTGTTTTGTAGTTGTAGTATTAGTATTAAAATTAGTAATAGTAGTAGTGGTACTGATAATAGTGGTAGTAATAGTAGTAGTAGCAGTAATAATAGTAATAGAAGCAGCAGTAATAATAATAGTATTGGTAGTATTAGTAGTAGTAGTAATTGTACGCTAATGTTTGGCGTAGAAATGGTATTAACCTACAGACTAAGCTGAAAGTTTACAGAGCAGTGGTACTTCCAGTGCTGTTATATGCTAGTGAAACATGGACTGTGTATAGACGTTATGTGAAAAAACTCAATCATTTTCACGCAAATTGTCTCTCAGAAAAGAAATGAACATCAGATGGCAAGACAATATTCCAGATACCACTGTCCTTGATAGAGCTGATATCCCCAGCATTTACATCCTGATGCAGACATAGATTCGTTGGGCAGGTCATTTGATGCGTATGCCAGACCATCGTCTGCCAAAGATACTTCTCTATGGTGAGCTAGAGAAGGGTATACGATCTCAAGGTGGCCAAAAGAAGCGCCACAAGGACTCGTTAAAGAGCTCACTGAAAGCCTTTGAAATAGACCACGATACATAGGAAGAACTTTCACAAAATAGATCTACATGGCCTTCTAAAATAAAAAAGAGTGCATCATCTTGTGAAAAGAAGAGAAATGCAGCAGCTCAACAGCGGAGAGCAGCTAGAAAGTCACGGATAGACCAAGATCCGTCTACTGTCGTCATTCCATGTCCGAACTGTCCAAGGACATTTACAGCTCGAATAGGGCTCATTAGCCATCTACGAACTCATAATCAAGGACATAACTCAAATTGAATTTTCAAAAGTGGATGTAACAAATTGTCATCATCACTTGTGATGGACGAACAACAACAACAACAGTGGTAGTAATAGTAGTAGTTTCAGTAATAGTTGTAGTAGTACTAATAGTAGTAGTAGTAGTATTAGTAGTAGTAATAGTAGTAGTAGTAGTAGTGATAATAGTAGCAGTAGTAGCCAGGAATCTCCAAGTCTGGGGTCTTTTATCCTAACACATTTAGAACCGTATTTTTAGGTCACTTTGATATGAGATGAGATAACCAACTTCACTTCCAAACCTCCTTAGTCGCTTCTTACGCATGTATGGCATGTCAAAATATTGATATTCTGTGCGCCGCTGTTCAACACACATGTGAACCAGTTATCATAATTTGTCTGAAAAATTTCAAAAATTTAATGGGTATATATATCTGGGGGGAAGAAGCAATAGAAAACGTATAGTTAATTATAACATAGGATAGGGTTGTCAAAGACGACGATGGACAAAAGATGCTTCATTATTTGCACATGTTCTTGGCTGTAGCAGGTCAACTCGCTTAGAATCTTTTGGGGATCGCCTCTCATCCCTTTCATGCTGGCCTGTTTAAAAATTATTTTTTTCCGGATATTCCTGGGAATTATTGCTTGAAGCTAAGGGTTTGTATTATGAGTTTTATTGTCTGCAGGTAGCATCCGCTTCGTTAAGATGATCGGAGTACATATGGGATACCCCGATTTCAATGAAGTCACTCCTCTACACCATTCAACTATTTGTCAGAATTGTGAGCTTTCTAGATCTTCCTGAAGAAGATTACGTTTTGAAAAGAAGCTGTCTCCTGAAGAAGATTACGTTTTGAAAAGAAGCTGTCTCCTGAAGAAGATTACGTTTTGAAAAGAAGCTGTCTCCTGAAGAAATATCACCTGATTAGCAAATACAAGTTAATGGTCACTTAGTTCTTCCATACCATTCTGGATATTTTGTTTAATGACACTGTGATGGACTCACTATCTCTCTGACCACATCTCATTTAAATTAAACACCCCTGGAACATCTTGGAACGATCTCCAAGAGCGAAATAGTAACCAGATATTGACCTGTACTAATTGTTTCTAAACATGCAATATGAACCGTTAACGATCCGCCAGCACACTAAACAATACATTAAGCAATACACTAAATAAAACACAACTAAACAATGCACCACTAAACAATGCACCACTAAACAATACACCACTAAACAATACACTAAACATTACACTGAACACTACTTTCATTCAATTTCTTCATGACACCTTCACATTCTGATGTCCATTTCACCACAGTATGAGTTGCTGAAAATATCGCTCACAAAATTCAGTACTTGTATGATAATCAATGGGGATTTGCGAAAAATTCACTTGAAAACTATAGAACTAGTCTCGGTTTTGAATTTACAATCTCGTGAACATACAACACATAACTTGATCTTCTCCACGTGGAAAAACGCAAGGTGTCCAGAATAAACAAACCCTGATTATATCTAGATCTCCTGTCAAAATTCCCGTTGAAGCTTGACTCATTTTATTTACGACTCCTTGACTCCTTGACTGTTGATTGACTCATTTTTTATCTTCTGTTCAATACTTAACAAAGGCATGTTTGCAGAAATGTTGATAATCATCTATAACTGCACTCTCTCAAAAGGTGTGCTTTGTTCTTTTCTACGAAGTTATTTCATTATCTTCTGAATGTGACTCCATCTGTTACGATCGATATCATTTAATATGTTCGTTGAATGTACTTCAAGTTTTTCCCCCATTATTTGGTCTTTGATAACTCAGTTGAAATCGATGAAGACAATTCATGTATGAGAAAAGATCAGGTTTTTAAAAAAATCACTTACAGAAGGTATGACTAATCAGAGCATGCATTCACAAAGTATTGTTAGAGATTCCAGACAAAACGGAACATTTAAGAAACGAAGCAAAACAGGAAATGAGATATTTTACAAGTACAACAGAAACTTTTGCGATTTGGAGAACAAAAATCTGGTCATTTGATAGAATATGAATCAATCAATGAAGAGCCATGCCGTGTAGCGTGGGAGATCATGCTTCTGCACAACTCCTTCTCTCTTGTGTTATTAACATCTTCAGTTGATACCATTCTCACATGCTGTGAGAATAGCCCATCCAGCAACATCTCTCTTTGTCTTTCTCTGTCTCTTCTCCCCTTGAAATCTCGACTATCTATATTTTTTTCTCACTATAATTTGTCTTGTTACTCTAATAAAATACGTACGCAGTTTATATTACTGATTATACAGATTTTCTTCAGTCTCGTGCCATATCGGTTATCTCTTTACTACACTATTTATGATGATATCAAATAGGTAGATTTTTAAAAATTCCCGGAATTAGTATATTATATAGAAATAAGTAACAATAGAAATAATGAATGAATAATGAATGAGAGAAATAAATAATAATAGAATGCGTGGATTATAGAGAAATAAGTAACAAAATAACGTGGTTTGTTGCTTTGTCTCGTTTTTAGTATTTAAAAAAAAAAAAATATTGTTCAGGTTTATACTTATTTCTTCAGATAATTTTTACATTAGCCTCGTGTTACTTCAGCCTTCGCAGTTACAGTATCGGGCTGTTTCCCGACACCGAAGTTTTATCTCTACAGTTGACCACAGTTTTCTTCTTGTTGTTTAGTATAGTGAGCAGATTTCTGTGTTTTCAGCAGATTGCCACAACATGTGCAAATATCTATATAGACAATTTAAAACCGTCCATACATTTATTTTTGAGTCTGTTGTGGCCTGTTCTGAATATAAAAATGTGTGTTCCTTTATTTTAAATTTGTTAATGTCATCTTATTTGTTGCTGTGTGGGTGCATTGATCTCCACGTTATGTCTATGAAGAATATGATGCTGAACTTAATTTACGGAAATGATACCGAGTCTGTCTGTCTGCCTGCCTGCCTGCCTGCCTGCCTGTCTGTCTGTCTGTCTGTCTGTCTGTCTGTCTGTCTGTCTGTCTGTCTGTCTGTCTGTCTGTCTGGCTGTCTGTCTGTCTGTCTAATTTTTTACTTTGCGTTTTCTTTTATTGCGACACAGTATTGAATGGCGGCCAGTTTTCTGGTTATCGCACGTTTGGTAGCTTGATATGCCGTCATATTATGATATCTCACGAAATTGATAACACCTTCAATCTCTCTCTTCTTGATCTTTCTCTGCCTCTTACTGTTTCCATTCGCATGTTGTATGCTCTTGCTATTTCCATTCGCATGTTTATGTTCGTTCTTTCTGCAAATATTAGTTAATTTTCATTAAGTGATCTAGTTATCTCAGCAACTGTTTTTCAATATATTTGACCACATACATTGTTCTAACAATTCGTGTAATCTCTTCATTCCCCACATTATCTCTTCTGGTTCTGTTGTTGATAAATACTTTTTTTTTTGTATTTTAATATTCGTATTTATATTGCATAGAAAATTACTACAGTGAAAAAATGCTGGATTGCGACTATGTCCTGAATAGAATATGCTTCGAATATTATTCACTCAAATTTTCTGACACTCTACCAACATGTCTAATCTCAGAGCTAAATTTTGTAAAACAAAGAAAAATGCTTGGAAAAAAAACCGCATACCAGCAGGGAAATAAAAGAAGACAAACTTTGGTATGCCACAAGGTTTCCATACTCCTGGATGAAGTTTGACAAAGTCTAAATGAAATGTCACTGACCATAAAAAAGTAGCATTGTGTCAATTTTGTATTAAATATTTGTGGTCAGTTAAAAACAATTCATCAATTTTTAAATTAAAAAAAAATAATTACAGGAATGATTCATGTTATTGCACAGTTGTCTCTAATGAAATTTATATCAAAAGACAATCAAGAAACATTGCAGCTTAATCCCCAAATATGCGTTCATTAGAATAAAAACTATTAATTTTATTTCATTGAATTCAATTTGGTTCTTTTATGTTTTCATTAGTTTGTGTACACAATTTAGGTTTGGCAATTTTATCTCAACTTGTTACCTAAAATGTGGCCAAATGTAGTTCCGACTTTCTGGCAACCCTGGCCTGCTGTAAACTAAACACGATTACCAGCTTAGGTTGGGTTCCATCAAGCTTCCACCAGACGTCGTGTGTGCACACTCTGGGAGAAGTCCAGGTCTGTCACGGATCTGATATCGGATGTAGAGTTGTCTGCCAGTTGCCGGAACAAAAAAAATCAATACAATCACACGCATAAATAAGATCAGACATCGAACCTGAGGGACCGATCACAACTTAGACTCTATGTAAATTTGTGGATTACGTTAATCTCCAAGTTGTTTTTTTAAAGTATTATTTTAAAAACTACACGCCATAGGATGACAACCTTCGTGATGTAGTGTGCCTGGAGATTGACGATCGACATGTTAGCATGTATGATTGCGTTGAGTCAATGTTAACATGTGTTATTGAGTTGAATGAAGTATTATCATATATGATTGAGTTGAGTAAAGTGTTATCATGCGTGAATGAGTTAAGTGAAGTGTTGGCATATATGATTGGTGTGAATGAAGTATTAGCATGTATAACTGAGTTTAGTGAAGTCTTAGCATGTATTATTGAGTTGAGTGAAGAATGAGTTGGCAAGTATTAGCATGTATTATTGAGTTGACAAGTATTAGCATGCATGATTGAGTTGACAAGTATTAGCTGAAGTTTTATATCCATCTTTTCCGTGGTATTTATCTGGCTTTGTACCCTGATCTCATTTGGTTATATCTCTGTATAAGGTGTTTCGTGATTCATTCTCATATGGTGACCAAACCTCGTTATCTGCTGCATTTCTATGTATTATGTGCAAGGTATTATACCTATTCTTTCCTTGATATCTTCATTTCGTAATCTATCGAGCCTGATTACCCTTGTGGCTTTCCTCGGGCATTTCATCTCACATGTCACTATCTTTCTGTTACTATTAAACAGATTAATAACCTGTCGACTGCTATTTATCTTCTAACATATACTCCTTTATCTCAACCTACGCCTACTTCTAATATTCTAGAAGTAGGATATTCTCTCCTAATTCTAATATTCTATCTATAAAACAAGAATTCACAATATTCACTCTTAACACTTTACAATAACATAGGAGCTCCTAACAAATCCAACATGCGACACATTCTCCCAACATTACGTTGTACAGCTTGCACTCCACCAATCCTTTTGATCCTCTTCTCGTGCGGAGTTTGACATGTCTACGCAGCAAGTCCTGCTTTCCTAATAAATGCTGCTGTATTTGAAACATCTTTCTGTGGATATCCATCTCTGTGGGCCAGTGTTCTTCCCTTAACTGGTTTAGTGTACTGCAGTCTTGCAGGATATGTTCAGTGGTCTGTACTGCCTGCCCACAAGGACACAGCGGTGATGGGACCAATCTTAGCCTATTTAAGTGGTTGTTTAATCTGTTGTGTCATGTTCTGAGGCGGAAGATAATAACCTGCTCTGCTCTGTCGAGATAGTGGTAATTGTCCTTTGGTTGGTCGACTTTCCTGATGGCTTTGATGAGGGTCTTCTTTTCTTGGTAGGTGATTTCTTGGTCTTATTGTTCCTGTGTTGCTCCATCCTTTGCCAGTCTGTCTGCCTCTTCATTTCCTGGTATGCCACGGTGGGATGGTATCCACTGTAGTACTACCCTTCTTTGGATGCTCACTTCTCGCATGGCTTTCTTCAGGTCTGGCAGTTTATCGCCGTGAAGGGCTTGTAGGACAGACATAGCATCAGTAAGAAATACCACCTGCTGTCATTGGCTTGTTGTATTTTAATTATTTCTGCAGCAAGGTTTAAAGCCTGTACTTCTGCAGAGTAGTTGGAGCAGAATATTCCAGTTGGTGAACATGTGGATTCATTTTCTTTTTCTGGATATTTTATGTATACGCCAGCTCCTCCATTCTTCACTGCTCTGGTTGCTGATCCGTCGGTATGTACTTGTATCCATGCTTCTCTGGGGTACATATCTTCAATCATGTTGCATACTATTGTTTTCTTTTGGAGATTATTCAGTTCTATCATAGTGTGGTAGTTGCTTATGGTGATTCTGATAGTGAGATTTGGGTATCGCTCCCACGGAACTGGAAAATGTGTTGGTGATATCTATTTTGTTATGTCTGGTAGTTCTTCCTTATATTTTCTGTTTAGTTTTTTGGATCGGTGTATAAAACCGCTCCTCTTCAGTCTTCCACTGGCTAGGTTACTGTGACCTTTTTGATAAAAACTATAGAGTTCAAGGAACCTCATGTCCTACTTCATAGACAGTTCCCTGATTAATCCTTCGTTAAATTTCTGAGCTGTTATTTAGTTTGAATGAACGACTGATCACTCAAGATTGATTACAATCCATTATGTTCATGTTTTTGACGTATTTTTTGGATCTCAATCTTGCTGAATACTCATGTATATTCACGCTTTGGCTATCAATTGCTTTCCTACAAATCTAATTTTACTCTAATTTGCGCGACTCAAGGTTGTCAACAATTTCTTCCAGAATATTCTATCCTTTCTTAAACTAACAATTTTTGGACATATTATATTCTAACCTATCATTCTCGTACTGCGGTCACGTTTCATAGATTTTGTTAGGTGTTTCATAGATTACTCAAAAGCGTTCGACTGCGTCCAACACCAGCAACTATGGGAGATAATGAACAGCATGGGTTTCCCAAGACATCTGATTCATCTAATAGAGGAACTTTACCAAGATCAAAAGGCTGCAGTGAAGTTAGAGGACGATCTCTCAGAGTGGTTTGAGGTACAGAGTGGAGTAAGGCAAGGGTGCACACTCTCCCCATACCTGTTCAACATCTACGCTGAAAGTATAATGAGGAACGTGAGAGAAGACATACACAACACTGACTACCACGCTTTAAATATAGGTGGATTCCTAATCCCGGAACTACGCTACGTAGACGACACAGTACTTCTTTCAAACGATATAAAGGGATTGGAACAACTAATCAAGAAAACAAAGAAATATAGCGACGCACATAATTTGTATTTAAACACGCAGAAAACAAAAATCATGTCAACAGATATAACAACACAACAACCAAAAATCAGGATAGACAATACCGAGATAGAATGTGTGGATAAATTTGAATACGTAGGAACAAACATCAACGGTGCAGGAGACTGCATGGCAGAAATAAGGAAGAGATTGGCAATGGCATATTGCAAAATAACATAACTGAAAAACATATGGAAAAACAACAAAATAGAAACGAAAGTGCTAATGTTACGAACTTTTATTTTTCCGGTTGCAACATACGGCTGTGAAACATGGAATCTAAGTAAAACAGCGGCAAAGAGGATCAACGCCTTCGAGCTGAAATGCTACAGGAAGATACTTAGAATATCGGGGTGCACACGGAATGCATTGCTCTAGGCGGACCCAGGGTTAGCAGAAAACCAAGATCCCAAATGTACCTCCACGCGGTGCACCCTGGAAATAGAAATACAGCAACTCGAGCTGATTCTGGCCAAATCATTTGGGGATCGTGTCCGAGAATGTGGAGGTAGCAGATGGAAAGAGATTTGACTGCACAAGAGACAGACAATATCTCCGACACCACCAGCATCACCACATATAGCGACACTGTCAATATACAGTGAAGCTAGTCAGTCCAGTCCGAACATTGGAGGGGCGGTCAATGTAAAATGCACGTAACGGTAGATGCATGGCGAGAGACAAATAGATTTCATACCGAGTACAATAAAACAATGAAAGGGCAGAACAGCGCTAGAGGGCAGCGCGAACTGCAAATAGAAAGTGAAAAGTTCCTAGGAAAGAGGAACTACAAGCTCCGTCAACTCGAGTCGAGCTTCTAGTTACCTGTGTTCCTTACAGGCAGAGACCCAGACCCATTCATTGGCGTTTGGTAAAGCAAGAAGACCTAATCCAACTCTAATGTCGAGCCTTCCTAAACCGGAAATATGCTCGCGAAGAGAAAGGGTTGTGTACCCGATGGGCTTAGGCAAGAAAGGGACAACGATGGTAGTCCTGGCCCAACTCTACTGTCAAGGTTTCCTATACCGGAAGTACACTTGCAGAGTGAAAGGGTTCAATACCTGATGGGGTCAGGCGCTATTGGGACAAGGACGCTCAGCTCGAGAACGCCTTGTTCTCAAACGCGTGGTGTGAGACTCGAACTTGGACAAGGGGTACACAATGTCGGTGAATGACACCTTGGCTAAGAGGGCGAAAGAGACAGGGTCCAACTCCTCTGTTGAGTTCTTCCCCTTAAGGAACCAGGATCACGGATGAGAAACGGTTCAGTACCCAATGGGCACAGGCACAGCACGCCCAATTACACGAGGCAAGTTCATAGACAGTGGAACACCTCGTGCGAGTCAGACGAGAGCAAAAATCGTCTGGGCGAAGAGTCGCCACTACGCGTGCCTGGAGACAGATATAGAGCTGTCACAGGCTAAGGGTAGTCCACTCGAATTGTCAAGGCATGCCGAAATCGGATGTACTAGACCTACAATGCGCATAACGGTGGCACAACGTAATCACGCTCCCGGCGGAAATCGCACGGATATCCGTGATGGTTACAATGGAGCGAACGCAAAACAAACACAAACAAACTTAGAATATCATGGACGGATAAAATCAGAAACTCAGATATTATAAACACACTGAATATTCCAGAGTGTTGGGTACTAAACACAATAACAAAAAGAAAACTACGCCTGTGTGGTCATATAAAGAGACATAGCTGTTTAGAAAGACAAACAATGGGGGGAAAGAGTACCTGGTGGAGGAGAAGGGGCAGACCAAGAAGACGATGGACTGACGACATTAACGATAACATGAATACATCGCTAGAAAATGTAAGCCACATCGCCCAAGAAAGAGAGAGGTTCAGAGAGTTCATTGGGAAGACAACGTTCTGGAAGTAACACGTCACATGACACAGCGGTCACGGCTGGTTGAATATTCACGCTAATTAACTCCATCAATTAAGTATCGGGTTGTTTATAGACACGGAATTTTATCTCTACAGTTGACCACAGTTTTCTTCTAGTTGTCAACAAGTTATTTTCTTACGGTCTCTATTTTTTTCTTCTGAACATTTTAGAAGTAATATCTGAGTTACACAAAGAACCGCTTATTTTGGTATTATCATCTTCAATATTCCTTGTCCATCTCCGGGCAAGCCCGACAGCCTGTCACAATAGGCAGCAGTGATGTTTTGTTTGCTCCCTTTCTGGGCTGGTAATGAACTAGCTACATATATATCTTAATTACAATAGCTTCTTTATGGTGTTCAAAAAGCACACATAACCTCCGAGTTGATTGTCCACTTCCAGAGGACACACATATTCCTACTTATGATCATAAATCTTTTTTAATGTGGTGTAAAAAAAAATATTTTTGTTCGTTCTCAAATTCCTGTAGATTAGCAGGATGTAGTCCGGCGAAGAAAATACACTGTATCATGGTTCACAGCTCGGCAGTAATATTTGCGCCTTTCAGCCCGAGACATCCTTCTTCAGCATGGCTTCTGGGGTCACTTTGACTCTTCTAAGATGTGAGACACTTAATTCCACACGCAAACCTCCTTAGTTGCCTAGTACTACATGCATCACAGGTAACAGAGTTGATGTTCTTTGCTCCCCTTTCAGTGCCCCGGCAACACACATGCTGTTATTAGCCTAATCGGACAATTCTTGACCTGAACATATACCTTTCCAGTGGCAGGCCAATGCTGAACCTTAGCACAAAATGTGACCTTTTCTCTGGATAATTATTCCGCCAGTTAAGTGCCAGTTAAGTGCCAGTTAAGTGCCATAAATAACAGTAGGTTCTAGTAGATTAACACACTCCTCCCACCCCCTCTATCTTCCCTTCCACAATGGCACACGTTTAGAGAGTGCAGAATTCGTACTGTGGCATCCTCAACAAATAAATAAAACCAAATAAACTCAGCCTCTGGAAATTATACTGTTCTGCGCGTTCATTGGTCTCATCCTTCAGAAGTGATACTATCTAACTTCCCCTGTGATTTTCATTGGCTTTCAACTCAAGGATTTACACAGTGACCAATTAAAATTATGGGAAAAGTTAAGTTTCCATTTCAAGAGATTAAAAAAGATCGGATTGATTCACATGACTGTATAATTAACGAGGGACTCAAAATAACTCTTCAAGAGTATAAAATAGCAGGGATACCCCTTTCTCTTTCTTTGCGAGATGTTTTTATACAGCCAATGGAAACTGCATAAATATTTCATTCTCATGACATCGCTTGTTCATGTTTTTCTTTATTGTAGCAGCCTAAAGGAAAGATTAATTCGCCTGCACACACAAAAATTACAATTTTATTAATTTTTTCCTAATATCGATGAATCTGTTTCTCCATGATATGCCACCCTTGGAAATGTGGTTATGAAGTTTAGCTAATCGCTGGCAATACATACCATAGCATTTTATGAAACACACAGAAATTCGACGTATCGACCAAAAGGCCATATCAAGAACACGACATAATATATAACGAGTAAAGAACGGCACTGTCCGTGAATTTTTATAATGGAAAAATGCACCTAAAACTGACATATAAATAATTATTAAAATGTACACAAAGCCCGTAGTTAGAGGTCGTGTGAGTTGGAGGATTCAAACCCCCTCTCGTTTGACTGTATACGTTTTCTTAAAACGTCCCAGTTTGATTCTCTATATTCACATATACGCTTTTCTTTTACCGTCCCAATATGATTATATTCGTATGTACTTTTATCTTTTACTGTCCCAGTTTGATTCTCTATATACACATCTATACTTCTCTAGCTCCTCCTTATTTGGTTTTTTTATGTTCGATATTCACATTTCTTCTACATTACTTCCCTCGGGTCCTTCATTCTCTCTCTCTCCCCCTCTCTCTCTCTATGTTTATTCATACTAATTGTTGTTAGTCAAAGTTCGGTCTTTTTTGGAAAACAGTCTTATTCTTCTACAGCTGTTGTGTTCATTCTCAAACACCTGCAGATTAGCAGGATGCAGCCTACGGATTACCATGCCTCATCGTTTACACCATGGCTATTCAATTGGCGATCCGGGGGGCCAAATGCGGCCCGCGTAGGCCTAGTAAATGGCCCGAGGACCATTGCTAAAACAGTGAAGTAAAGTTATAGAAAAACTAAATGTATAAAATCATTAAATGTGGTTTTTTTTAATAAATCTGGCCCGTGATGATCCCCATTTTCTAAATTTTGCCCCCGAGTAAATATAGTTGAGTAGCCCTGGTTTACACCATTGTTGGGATATCTATGTCCTGACACATTCGTCTTTACCAAGACTTCTAGGTCACTTTGACGTTATATGGGATTTGAGAGACAATATTTGTGGTTAGTAGATTGCATTGATTTCTTCACAGCTTGGAATACCAACTTATATAACAGACATGTGTACCTAGGCCGTCAAGAAAAATATGTGGCATATTGGTTAAGACATCTCCTTTGTACTCAGAATGTCATGGGTTTGATCCCGCTCGTGACGTCTTGTTTACAAGTACAATTGTTCATAGATTCCCTGGAGATTATTCCCTTGAAGCTACAGAGTTACGTGCTATGAACGTTAATTTCAGCAGATGGTTGCGGCTTGATTGAGAGGGATCAAATACATATGGGAAAACATGAAAACAATTAAGTCAATCCTCTGCAGTTTTTTTTACATTTTTTGGCCGGTGAGAAACAATCTCTGTCTATTCACTTTTTGAAATAAATTCATAACACAACAAAAATATGTTTTTCTATATGTAATTATTTCCTACCTATCTGACTTCCTGTTTAAGTATCTGTCCGTCTATCTACCTACATTCCTACCTATGTACCATCTGTCTGTCTGTCTGCCTGCATGTCTGTATATATATATATATATATATATATATATATATATATATATATATATATATATATATATATATATATATATATATATATATATATATATATATAATCGAATTATCTGTCTCTATATTCCGCAACCTATCTATATATCTATCTATCTGCCTGTCTACCTACCTAGGTATATATCTATGTTTATATCTATCTATCTATACATATGTATCTTGTTTATATCTGTGGTGAGTCAGTCTGTCTATTTATCTATCTATATCTATGTAGACATGACACCTTATTGAAGACCTTACTTGAAGGTAAAGTCAAAGGGAAGCGAGCAAGAGGTAGGCAGAGATACAAGTGGGAGAGTAACATCACACGATGGACAGGTTAGTCTAGCAGAGTGCACCATCAAGACAAGAGACAGGAGATGTTGGAGATACGTTGCAGCCAACCGTCATTGCAGAGACGGCACTTAATGATGATGATGATGACCTATGTAGGGTCAGTGACCCAGAGCCTTTGTGAAGTCAGATATATCAGGCCGAAACGAGCACACATCCCATCTAAGCTATAAACCGTGACAACGCGTTCCGTTCAGCAGACTACATCCTGCTAATATGCAGGAATTTAAGAACAAATGCGCAACAAGAAATACCATCTGTATTTATTATTCACATACGTACTCCTCTCTCACTCTACCGGTGTACTCATATTCTACTCACCGTCACTGCTTTTCCTTTATTCACTCTCACCTCTGTTCCTCTACTTACTTTCACCTTCTTTCACAATAACACTACCTCCCCTGTTATATCCAAATTCTTCAAACAGAACACAGAACATTAACTGTACTTCTCCCTACACTCTAGCAATAAAAAGTACCGCCACCTGTCCTCAACAATCCCTGACCTTATCATAATCCCCCACGTCCCCCTCTTTTCACAACTGATTCATCACAATACAGACATCTTTACCCACTGTGTCTATCTCTCTCGTAACTTGCCAATCCTCTCTAAGCACCCCTCTCCCCAAAATCAACGCTCGCACGAACCCAAACCTTATCACCCACCAGGGACATCTGTTCTGTCTGCGCCCATGTACTAAAAATTTCCCTGCGACAACTAGCGACATGCCAGGTTTCGTAAAAATGAACAGATCTATAACAGTCTCCTCGCCAGCTTCGGCGCCTCTCGTCATTGGCCATCCGTGCAAGTGTCGGGTCCCAGCTAGCTGTTGCCATCTAAAATATTTCCCCAGTAATGGCATAGTCACCAGATAGTGTACACGCATTGTGACCACACACTAACTCAAGTTACAGTCAATTCCTGATTGAGCGCAGAGACAATTCCTATAATACCAACCAGGTCGGTTTTAAACAAATTGTTTTAACAAAAATGTATATATTCAATAATAAAAATAAAATAAATAATAATAGTAGAACGTAATTTGAAGTGAAAGTGTTTATTCTCAGTAATATATTCTTACTTAATGCAGCAAATATGAATTGGATTAACGAAATATTAACGCGTTTATTTGTTCTGCTCATAGATTGACTATAAAATGGTTGGTTAAATTTGTGATACGGTTTGGAGTGTTGTGATATTTGCGATATAATTCTAATGAACAGGATTGCTATATTGAGATTTAATCGTTTGAATGGAGGATAACGTTTGCAGGTAAGTTATTTGTGGGGTAGTTTGTCAATAAGTGAGTGACAGCAGGAATGTGGGAAGGAATATTAATGGAAGAGTTGATTCCCCCCCCCCCCTAATGTGGTGGTTAAGCCGTTTCTGTTGTGGGCAGGTGGTTGAGGGTTCGAATACCGCTAGCGAAATATTTACAAAGTGAAATTTCATCTAGTTATCCCTGTGGATTATTGCGTGAAATTACGGAGTTACGTGCTATGTGTGGTACTCTCTGCAAGATAAACGCTGCTTCGTTCAGAGGGACGGAATACATATGAAGTAACCTTCGCTCAACGAAGTCAATCCTCGATGGATTTTCAACGTTTCGATTTTTATTTTCACATTTCTGTAGTCTCATGATACAGTCCGGAATACAAAAAGTATTGTGTGATGTTGTATAGCTTCTCTGCGTTTTGGGAACATCAATAAACTACTTCAACAATTGGAAGAGGAGTATCTAAAATAGTTTGACAGTTATAACTAAGAAAAGGGGGTTTGACAAAAGTTGACGTCATCAATATTGTTTTGTATACGCTAACTAAATTGTTTATATTTGAAGATACAAATTTAAAGACGTGGAACAATGCATAAATGTTTTCATCCTTTATCTTCAAAATAACGTTTAGGGGGGTTTCTTGGCAGTTGTTGACAGGGAGGTGTCAAGGAATGGAAAACAATTTTGGACGTAATTATGGAAGAAACAATTTATGGTCCGGCTCTGTGGCAGGGTGATACAGGGGCCCGTCTGTGACGGCCAAGGTACCAAGTTAGATCCCCGTCACAGGCAATTGCGCATCTGGACCGTTAAGAAATCTACAATCTACTGAACGTATTTATATTGCATAGAAAATCACTACAGCTAAAAAAATGCTGAGTTGATGACCACGTCCTGAAAAAGATATACACCACCGACGACGGATGTGTCGGGACAATGGCGCAAATAAAATGGCGACACAACGTATTTCCATTCTCTGGACTACATCCTGCTGGATATCTAGTAAGATCATGGTCCTGCTACAAGAGAGATCCAGCAGGAGTTTGAGAATGTACGCTGAAGAAGAAGAAGAATAGTATATACTACCAATTTTTTTAAAGTATATGGACAGCTCTTTTTTTGCGCCATTTGGCTAAATATATCTGACTTTAACATTCTTGTGAGTCACGGATTTTTATCTGTTGGAGCAGTAGTTTACAGAAAATGCTTCATGAGTGACCACCCTTTCTAAAAACCTAATAAAAATAGAAAGTGTGTCGCCGTATGACATTCACCTTATAAAGACCTTTCAACTGAATTGATTAGGACCCCATATGTTACGTTTTAGATTATTGTTTGGATTTCGGTTGGTCAATAATTAAATACTTGGAATCTCATGCTAAAAATAGCCAAGACGACTCCAAGTATGTAAATAGTGACAAACCTAAATCCAAACAAGGGCCCCCCGTCCGGTCACGTGACCATTCTAGATAACTGGTCTTACTGTAGACGGTAGTGGTTGACGTTTCTCAGGTGGTGACTATATAGCTAACAAATATCGTCATTAAAGTTATCTTTCTGTGAACTTCTCCTAGTGGTGGATCCAAGTGGCTGGTTGGTTCTTTATCTTGGTGGAGGTTACGACCTTTTTCTCAGTTCCAATTAGTTGTCGCCAAGAATCTAAAACTTTCTTGGCAATGTAATGCTTTCCTCGTTTCAAATATCTAGTGTCGGACACAAATAAAAGCTAACGGCGAGCATCTCTGTCTTCCCTTGTAACATTAACAGCAGTAGTTTCACACAATAATTTCCTTCTTGGCATCTAATTAGCACCTCTTTGTAGGAGATCTCTTTAATCATTGCGCACCTTTGAGAATTAAGTCTCCTGAATATGAAATAAAACTAGAGACACCACTCAATTGTACATATGAAGTAATGGCTAATTGATCGTAATTACTGGGGATCGGTACAACGGGCTTGGACCGCGGATCGTATTTGGTCCACCACCTCTGTTATAGAGGTAAAAATATGTATGGATGCCAACAAACGTAAGGGTACATTTGAAAATTTATAAAAAGTGAAGATAAAAATACACATAAGAATAAAGATAATAAATAACGATTATTCTACAATTACAAAGATAAGAAAAATATTATTTGGGAAAAATTACACAAACTATGAAAAACGACATGCAACTCCACCCCCACCCCCGTCACCCACCCGCCACACTACAATTTTTCAAACCGTATATGTTAAAAGAAAAACTATTGCAGTAAAATTGTGGATAAAATGAATGAATACAATTTTAGTGGTAAAATTATGGATACAAAGATTGATACAGTGTCAGTGGTAAAATTATGAATAAAAAGAATGATACAATTTCATTGGTAAAATTATGAGTAGAAAGATTGATATAAACTATCAATCTTTCTACCCATAATTTTATCACTGAAAAGGTAATAATAAAATAGTGGTAAAATTATGGATGAAAATAGTAATAAAATTGCAGTGGTAAAACTGCAGATATAGATAGGATTAAGTAAAAAAAATTGAGCGATCATGAGACAGCAGCAACACCATAAACCGTATGTTACGTAAATATTGAAGAAAACATAATTTAAAAATGAATTAAATGGTTGTTTTACAGTAAACAATACAATTGATCGATAATTCGAACTATCCTTGATGAAGACCTTTCGGTCGAAACGTTGATCCTGCGATTGTTCAACGCAAACTGCTATTTAACCCTTTTTTATTAATGTTTTCCATATTTCCAAGATACAGATAAGAAAAATGTAATTGGTATAATTACAAATAAGGTTAACGAACACTGTGGCAAAATGGCGGATATACGTAGAATTATAAAACACTGCTTACTTCCTGCATGAGGTGTTTTGGAGCTGAAACCTGGACAATGAACACAACAGATATACAGAATTAACACCTATGAGATTTCGATAGACAGAGGTAAGGTAGACGTAAAGGTAATATGAGTTATGAATCAGCGTAATAGCACGCGGTATCCCATAAGTGCTCACTGGTTGACCAAAAACCGCCAGACTAGCGTCGACTACCGCACTTGCTCAACTGCTATGGTGCCATTTTTCGACATCCCAGATTATGAGTACTAGCATACTACTTCCTGATGGCAGGGTGAACCACGGGAGTAATTTTATTTTGAACCACGAATGACCCCTGCTGTGCTGTTCAGCAGACGAATGACTTAACATTACACTATCTTGGTTTCCATTGTCTATTGTCTTTCCCCAGGTTAATGATTGTTGATCGCATTCACACTTGCCCTTAAGCGTAGGGGTGGTAGCTTAAGCTGTCGTTTCAAGACCAGATGTGTCGCCGAGGTTGCATTTAGTCCATGTTTGTTCAAGGTTATCTTGATGTTTTCTATTCATCGTTTTCTTCGACCACCTTTGGCCTTACACCCGGATATTCTTTTGTTATATGCTCTTATTGGTATTTGGTTTAGGTTCATTCTCATAAGGTGATCGAACCATTTTACTTGCTGTCTCTCAATATGTTCGATACACGATATTATACCAACTCTTTTCCTAATTTCTTCATTTCTTATTTTATCTAGTTTGGTAGCCATTGCAGCTTTTCTCAGACACTTCATTTCACATGTTACTTTTTTTTCTTTGCTGCGAAGCTGTGAAATGAAGTGTCGGAGAAAAGCTGCAATGGTTACCAAACTAGATAAAATAAGAAATGAAGAAATTAGGAAAGAGTTGGTTTCCATATAGACAGAAAAAATAGATACATTCCATGGAGAGGTATACAAATCAATAAGGCCAAGAAAAAAATATTTGGGAACGAGAGCACAATTATTGGAAATAAAAGCAAGACACGCACATATTTTGGACATAAAGAAATACATAACCCATGGACGAGAAGCATGCTAGAAAGGAAGGTGAAGAATGTTGAGTATAGGGCAGGCAAAGATGCAAATCGGAGAAAAACGTCAATAGATGTAGATAACATATCTTAATAATGACGGAACACTCAACCTTTTTCCAAAATTTTTGCAAGAAGTGTTATTGTATGCCATTTTTTTTCTTCTCGTTCGTTCACATATTTCTGTAGATTAGCAGAATGTAGTCCGGAGAACGGAGTGCGTTGTATCATGGTTTATAGCTTAGCTACGATATGTCTGTCTTTCGACCTGACACATCCGATTTCAGAATGGATTCTGGGTCACTTTTACCCTATATGGTATGGGACAGCAAACTCCATCACAAAGCCTACCTAGTCGTCTTGTGCGACCTTCATGTAAGGTAAACGATGTTGTAATTCTTTGCTCCCAATGTCGGCTGGGCAACCCTCGGCGATGGTGACTATGAACACGACTAGTAGGATACCATTGCTTTCTGAACGGATGCACAATGACTTGTGGCGGGGTTCATCTTCCAACCCCTTACTCTTCAAAACCCCCCTCCCGGTAAAAGACAATGAAAAAAAGGAAACCACTGGTATATATCACAAGCGGCAGAAAATGTTTGAGATCATAATTAGAAACCAGAATCATGACATACTGTACATTCCCATAAGCACTCCGCTCTCCGTTCCATCAGCCACCCAAGGGTATGCAGACTCAACGTTTCAGTCAAATGCTTTTATTATGACACACTTTCTCCCCGACTCCGGGGCCATCCCCATTTTTGTCTTTTTTTTATGCGCACGTTATCACATATTATCCAGCATCGTCTTCATCACTCTGTGGTACATCAATGACCACCCTTATTGGGTTGTATCTATCTTTTTTCAATAATTTGCCATCAACAACAGCGTTGCCCACCAATGAATCTGTTCTTTCGTGAGTTAAGATAAATTGTGGGATGCCATTGCAACGAATGACCCTCGGTCACAATTGATCTATAATTGATCTTGATTCTTGAATCATGATCAATTTATCCAGCCTTCGTTTCGAAGACAGCTCATAATCTGATCTAATCTAAACAACCTTTAGGGGTAATTATTCTTTTGTATTTATCTGTCCATTAATTACGTCAACAATCGAGCAAATTACCGGTAGTCTGAAAAGGTTTGATAGTTGTTCATAAGGGGAAGAGTTGACTTTTTCTATGATACAAAAGTGGACGTCTACACCAAATTGTTTATATACAAATTAAAGTGTTGGAATTTGATTTTTTTTTTTAAATCGGAAACGAATTATGTATTGTTCTTTTTGAATTTTAATGCAATAATAATTTTTTTAAATTTTTTTTTTTTGGGGGGGGGGGGGGGGGTCGGTGTGGCGTGGGGGTGAAAATTTGTGACATAATTAATCTGCGGTGACGGTCTTGTTGACAGGGTAGACTGTCAAAAATGAGCAACATCTGTTGACGTAATTTATGGACTGTGTCTTGTCTGTGTTTGTATTTATTCTCCTAATGAGCAAACGTTATAATATAATTTAACATACCATTTCTTTAAATGAGATAAGCATGTCTCAGCCATAAGCAGGTAGGATTGCACATCAAAAATTGATACAAAAGTTTGATCCGGTAGAGTTTCATCTCGTGCTATTCGGTTCAGTTATGTATTGAACCATGACCAGATTCGGGTATTGACATGTCAACATAAAGTAAACAGGGGTTCAGTCGTTACCATGTCGATTATTGTCGTGTTTGTTGTTTGTCACTATTATTTACTTGGAGTTTTCTGCCCCCCAATATGATCAAGGCCGATCAATAAAAATTCACGAAAATAATATTTTAAAAATCTGCTTATAGACCATTTTTACTACCAATGGTCACGATTGAACATCGATCAACTCGACGGTGTTAGTCCCTCGACAAATCGCCAGATATGACCTAACAGCAAAATCAACACCAAAGCAGAAACAGCCTTCTTGCGTGATGTTTTCTTACGTGATGTTTTCGTACATGATGTTTTTTATTGCTGATGTGCTTTCCTTTAGTCACTACTATATTTGTATATAATATGTGTCGCTTGCCACGCCGACCAAGGAAATGCACAGGATAGTCGAAAAGTGACCAAAACGGCTTGATTTAATTCTGTCCGTGGGTATTCTATTGGCGATATCAGAAATAATTCTTCATAGGTGATGTTATTTATCTTATGTTTTCCTGTCATTTTCATTGGCTGACAACAAAAAGTACTCGTGGTCAATGAAAATCAAGGACAAGTAATCAAACAGCATCACTTGTGAAGGATGACCACTGATGAGTCCACATGCCTGTATAATTGACGAAGGAATCGATAATCCATTTATTTAGCTATTCTGTAAGCTCTCAGCAGGTGACACGATAAGGCAACCAAAAAGGATTATGCGATTATGTGGCCGCTCTGAATGCGTAGGCGCAGGTTTTATGAAGAAGCAAGTGATACACATAACTTCGAAATATACAAGGTGGAGTTCAGAATATATCCTAAGACGTAATTCGCCAAGATCTTGATTTCCCCCAAAATTGTCAGGAAAGATTCAAAGATCCTTTGGAAACAAACCCGGCAGCTATTTATTTCAGGAACTGTTCCCCCCCCCCAAGACCCCCCCCCCCATTTCAAGTAAGGAAAGTTCTTCTTTCACCTCTTCTTCTTTATTCTCCAGTCGAAGTCAGACGTTATTATAAATTTCATCAATGAACGATACTGTGGACACCAGCCCTGAAAACAGGTCGTAGAACTCGTCTGTCAGAGCTGTTGGCCATAGTTTTCTTTTTGTGAAGTGGTACAGTGTTCAGTTCTGTAAAATATAAGCTATAAAGCAAATAAAGTAGACTCCAGACCACTCACAAATCAAGGGGAATGAGATAGGTGAAGCTTGGAACTGGGTATATAAGTTTTATTAATCATGGAAAACACACATAGTAACGAACATAAATCGACGTTTCGGCCACGAAGTCCGTATCAAGACTACATACAAAATTTAAAAACAAACATCGAGTAAGAACGGCACTATTGACGTTCACTTGGCAGAGCAAAATATCATAAATGAGAAAGCATACTAGCTAGTAAATACTGGAAGTAACTGCTAGCAACAATAGATAGAAGGTTCATGAAGTTCTATATTTGGCACAAAAAATAAGAGAATATTATTAATTCATTCATTTTCCTTTTGCGCTGAAGTTAGCGCATAGGGCAGAGGTCAGATCTATCCAATTCTGTCTGTTCAAAGTTATTCTGTGCAGTTCTTGAATAGTAAGAATATTGATTGTTTTACTTTCTCTAAGTATTGTTCTTCTGAGTGTTTCTTTTGGTCTACCCCTTGCTCTTTTGCGTGTAGGTATCCATTCAAGAGATTGGTAGTGTATTATGTTGGTGTCTGCGCGTAGGACATGCCCGATGTAGGTGCAACGGCGTTTTCTGATAACATCTGTGATGAAATTTTGATGTGTCTCTTCTCTGATTTTATCATTCGATTTGAATTCACTCCAATGGGTGTTAGTTATCCTACGAAGACATTTGTTCTCGAAACTCAGTAATTTCTTTTCTGAAGATAAAGAGCTTTTCCAGCTCTCATATCCATAGAATATTATAGCATGCATTTATTTAACACAGGGACGAAATTAAACCTAGGGTGCTCACAATATTTGTCCAGAAGTTGCTCTCTTCTAATTCTCTCACAACCCACTCCCTATCTCATAACCCACTCCGTATCTCACAACCCACTCCCTAGCTCACAACCCATCCTTCTCGCAATTCATTATCTTCTCACATTCCACCCTTTATCTCACAGACTACATTATTTTTCTCACAATCCAGCCCATCTTTCACAGTCTACCTTTTTTCTCTCACATTCAACCCCTTCACTCACTAGCCCCCATTCACATAATCAATTATGTCTCATAATAACCCACCTCCCTCACAACCTCCCGCACATATAATCATTTATGTCTCACAATCCCTCACGCATATAGTCAGTTACATTTCACAATCCTCCACCTACCTCACACTCCCCTTCTCAAATGATCAATTACGTTTCACCATCCACCACTCACATAACTAATAACGTCTCACAATCCACCACTCACATAACTAACCATGTCTCACAATCCACCACTCACATAGCTAATCATGTCTCACAATCCACTACTCACATAACTAACCATGTCTCACAATCCACCACTCACATAACTAATCATATCTCATAATCCACCACTCACATCACTAATCATGTCTCACAATCCACCACTCACATAACTAATCATGTCTCACAATCCCCCCTCACATAACTTATCATGTCTCACAATCCACCACTAACATAACTAATCATATCTCACAATCCACCACTCACATAACTAATCATATCTCACAATCCACCCCTCACATAACTAATCATATCTCACAATCCACCACTCACATAACTAATCATGTCTCACAATCCACCACTCACATAACTAATCATGTCTCACAATCCCCCCACTCACATAACTAATCATGTCTCACATTCCACCACTCACATAACTAATCATGTCTCTCAATCCCCCACTCACATAACTAATCATGTCTCTCAATCCCCCGCTCACATAACTAATCATGTCTCACAATCTCCCACTCACATAATCAATTACGTCTCACAATCCCCCACTCACATAACTAATCATGTCTCACAATCCACCACTCACATAACTAATCATATCTCATAATCCACCACTCACATCACTAATCATGTCTCACAATCCACCACTCACATAACTAATAACGTTTCGCAATCCTTCACTCATATAATCGCTCACGTTTCACAATCCTGCACTCACATTATTAATTACGTCTCACAATCCCCCACTCACATAATCAATCACGTCTCACAATCCC
This sequence comes from Meghimatium bilineatum, assembly GCA_034231615.1. Taxonomy (NCBI): domain Eukaryota; kingdom Metazoa; phylum Mollusca; class Gastropoda; order Stylommatophora; family Philomycidae; genus Meghimatium; species Meghimatium bilineatum. Next base: position 41,355,241 of record CM067319.1, on the reverse strand, counting down.
ACACTCATATAATCACTTACGTCTCACAATCCCCACCACCTCACAATCTCCCACTCGTAGAATCGCATACCTCAAATAATTAATCATGTCTCACAATTCCCCACCTTTCTCACAGTTCCTCACCTCACCACAGTCCCACACTTCCTCCATAATTCGAAACTCATAAAATCAATAACATCTCACAATCCCCACTATCCTCACAATGACATACCTCATAAAATCAATTACTTCTCACAATCCCCCACAATTTCCTACTCATATAAATGATCACATCTCACAATCCCCCATCTCCCTCACAATCCCCCACTTCCCTGACAATCCCCAACTCATATAATCAAGCACACATCACATTTCCGAACCTCCCTCACAATCCCCCATCTCCCTCACAATCCCCCATCTCCCTCACAATCCCCCATCTCCCTCACAATCCCCCACTTCCCTCACAATCCCCCCATTCATATAATCAATTACGCCTCATAATTCCCCACTTTTCTCACAATCCCCGACTCGTGTAATGAACCACGTTTCACAATTCTTCATCTCTCTCACAGTTTCCCACCTCCCTCACAGTTCCCAAACACATTTAATCAATCATGTCTCATATTCCACATCCTCCCTCTCATTACACCCCCTCTCTTACATTTCACTCTCTCACATTCTACCTCCCTCACATTCCAACCCCTCCCTCACATCCCAGACCTCACATTCCACTCCTTCTTCACATTACACTCCCTTCCTCATATTCCACTTTCTCCCTAAAATTCCACCTCCTCTCCCGCATTACACCACCTTTCTCACACACTACATCTCCCCTACGCTTTAGGCGTTGACTATAAATTAGTCCCAATTGTTCACCAATGTTTTACTCCCGTCCCCTCTTGTCAACCGTTGTCAGGAATTCAAGAATCTGCCTCTGATTAATTAAATCGGCAAAATTAATCCCCCGCCCCTTCCACCCTCCCCACCCACCCAAAAATAGCAACATTTGCTTGCAGAAAAAATACAAAAAAAACTGCATCTTATCTTTCACATTTTTATACACACAAAAAAACCGTACATAATTCAAACAATTTATTTGCCGTATAAACATCAGTATTATTGACGTCCACTTTTGTTAATTCTCGCCCTTTCCCTTAGTCAACAACTGTTAAACTGTTTTCAGACCTGCTTCCACCTTCGCTCCCCCTCGCTCCCAATTTTTACGTACTTTATATGCAGCGTTTTACGTTTCCTACAACCCTCACTCTTCTAATCCATACACTCATTGATTTCCTTATTCCGTTTCTGGTTTACCATGTAACCTCCCTTTCCCTTTTGACTCTATCCCTGTATGCTAAAACCTAATTACCACTGAAGAACAATTCTACTTATCCTTTTCTTCGTCTATCTATACTGGACCACACTGACTCCCGATTATAGCTAACACTTCACTGCGCATGCGCGCCATCTCTATAAAGATCTGTTGGCGCTAAGAACTGCCATTACGCATCTCCTGGTGACAACAAAATTACCTCGGAGACAAGACGTGTGAGAAAGCACAGAACACGAGGATAAATCGTGGCTGGAAATCTGCGAGTGACTTGGAAATTTACCCAACGCTGATATCTGTCGAAACAATGTGATTTTTGGGTACCATAGCGTTCACTGGGAACGTTTCGAATATATAAATTTAAACTTGTGTATGTATGAGATCCATTGTAATTGCGCTTGGGACATGGGCTCCGTGTTTGCTTTACTAATGAAGGAAATTTTCGAATACAGTGCACAAAAACCCTAGCACCCCGGCTTTTTTGGAAAGGCTGTGATGTAATGACATTATATTATAGAGACTAATTTCTCAAATAAATATGTAGAACCAAGAGAGTTACAGTTTTGCCACTCTGATTTTCCAATATCTGACTTTAAAAAAAACCGTCAGACCCATATCGCTGTTCCTAGTGTATTCTGTTTTTATAGTGAATTTATCAAGTTTTCTCAAATCTCAGGTGATTGTTTTCACGCAATGTGCATGTATGTTGCAATATCAAAAACTTGACATTTCTACTGCGTAAATAGACGTGATCATGACTTTTTCCAACGATATCTTAATATAAGGATATACTATGAGATTTAGCACGTCACAGTAACAGTTGGTTGCAGAGAAGCATTGCTGATAGCCACTCTTCACGGAATTTGAGGAAATTCCGTGGTGTAGTGGTTAAGTCATTTATCATTTGTTCATGAGGTTCGATACCAAGGCGGGAGACCTTGTTTGCAAGCACATTTTATTGGATATCACTGGTTAGGTAAGAAACCAATACGCTCTGATATAACCACAGGGGACTCCGGGCCTAGGTTCACAGAGATGTGCCTCGGCTTCAAGAAACTTTAAATCGCATTCCTAACAAACAAACATTCCAAGTAGTATCACTTACAGCTATGGAGCTATGGCTCAAATATGGCTTATTAGCTATCTGCGAACTCATAGGCAATGACATATCTCTAACTGTATTTCAAAAATGAATGTAACAAATGGTCATCATCATCATGTGATATACGAACAACGTCTTGCACTGTATTTAAATTAAATTATGGAAACGTTCTGCTATTCCTCATCTCTATCTCCCTGGCCTATTTCTCTATCTATCTATTGTCGTTTATCTGCTTTTTCTGTGAGGCGTTTTAGCATTGAAGGGCGATCGGTTTTCGATCCACTACACGTCTGGTCGTTTGATATGTAGTAATATGTGCAGTGTTAGAATGTTCGTAACTCCTTCAATCCACATTCTTCTTGGTCTTTCTCTGTACTGTTTCCATTTTCTTGTTGTATGCTCCTGCCGCTGGCCAATATGGATTCACTCTTCTTAGGTGGTCGAACAATTTAAATCTGTTTTTCAATATATTTGACCACTGATGTTCCAAAAGTTATTGTAATATCCTCGTTTCTCATGTGATCTCTTCTTGTTCTGTTTGCTGCTTTTCTTAGACATCTCATTTCAGACGTAGTAAGCTTTCTCTCTTGTTCTTTAGATTCCTTATCTGACATTGAAAACATAATGTAGGGGTGAATATTGAATTTATGATTTGCTTTTTGGTTTCCATCGAGATAGATGTGTGTTTCAAAATTGGTTAAGTACATAATTTACGTAGTTGATTTTTTGAGTTCTTGTCTCGAGCTCTCTGTCTATTCTTCCATCGGCTGTAAAAATGCCCCCTAGATATTTAAATTCCTGCCCTTATTTCAGTAGTTGATGATTTATTTGTATGTTGATTGTATTATATATTCTGCCAACAGACATCTGTGTTTTTTTTATGTGTTGATCTTCATGTTGTGATTACGTTGAGTAGGATTGTGTGATCTTGAAGCTCCTCACTTGAACTGTGGAGTAGGCACTTATCGTCAACAAAGAGTAGTTCAGTTATGTCATTTGGATGGTAAGCTTCTGTGGTGTTTCTGTTTTTGTAATATTATCTATTTTACAAAAATATTGTAAGTTTATCGTGTAAATGATAAACAGTAATTGTGATCGGAAACACCCCTGTCTAACTTCTGATGTTACTGAAAACCACTTAGTAAGTCCTGCATTTGTTTTAACTGCACATTTACTATCTTTGTATATGCACAGTCTTACACAGGCTCTCACACAGTCTAACAATGTTCCTTTCATTCCATACTTTTCTAGAATACTCCAGAGTAGTTCTATATTTATTCGGTTGAAAGCTTTCTCCTGATTTATAAAAGCAATATTCATTTGTTTTTTGTATTTTATTGTCTTTCCACTGATTTACCTTAGCGAAAATATTGCATCTGTACACCCTATTTCCTTTTCTGTACCCAAACTGTTCCGGACTAACCACTGGATTCACAATATGTCTTACTCTTTTCTCAATAATCTTAGTGGACATTTTACCGACATGATTTTTGACCAGAGTCAAAACAAAGTCGCGATCTCGTAGTTCAAAATGAATATACTTATTAATAATAATAATAGAGACTGCTTTAAAAATGTATAACAGTAATACTTACGTAAAACACAAACTTGGTTCAGATTTACACTGAACTCAGACTATCAGGCACTAAGGTATGTGTATATGCTTACTTGGAACTTCAAGCTATATTTATTTACATCAAACTGATATCGTGGCGTGGAACATCTCGTAGCATGTCCCTATGTCTATAGATCCATGCTATTCATGCTTACTCTCGAGACAATGATTTCTCCAGAATAGTCATGCATGCACATCAGGGCCGTAGATATGATCTTCTCAAGGGCGGAAGGGGCGGGAGTTTACTTTAAAAAAGGTAATTCTTGCGTCTTCATGTTTCAGGTTGTCTCTGTGATGGAAAATCTGATGGCCTTTTTGTGGAAAAATCGCTAAAGGTGTGGAGGGGAGTAATTGGAGATGTTTTGTTCTATACCTAGGACAGATACCTATTCCACAAAAGATCCTAGTCGCCTCTTAATAGATGCATGCTGTGACACAGTGTCGCTATTCTGTGCTACACTTTTTAAAAATGCCTTAAGAGACGTAGAGGATGGATTGCATTATACTCAGATTTCCGAATATGTTCTCCGTTCCTCTAAACGAAAAGTACTTCACCTACCGAGTGCATCACGCTGCCGAAAGCATCACGCTGCCGAGAGCATCAAGCTGCAGAGAGCATCACGCTGCCGCGAGCATCATGCTGCCGAAAGCATCACTCATCCTACGTAACTCCGTGCGTAAAAGCGCTAAATCTCCACTAATATCCACAAAAAATCATCTTTGCAAACATCTTCTTCAGCGTTCATTCTCAAACACCCTCTGGGTGTCTCTTGTAAGACAGGGATCTTACTAGATTTCCAGCAGAATGCTGTCCAGAAAATGGAAATGCATCGCTCTTTTAATTTAATCAAATGGCTCCACTCAGCCATCTTTGATGAAGTTTGTAAACAAGACGCCAGGAACCTGATTCGAACCCGCGGAATCTTTAGCACAAGGCGAACAGATTAAGCACTGCGCTGCGTAGTTTTATTCCTCGTCAACAGATTCGACCATCTCCTTCAATATTACTTATACATTTTCAATCAAAATAAAGAATAATCAATTATCTATCATACTTTACAAATTACACCCAAAAAAATCATAACCAAGGATTATAATTTTGTTACAAAACACGCGGAAATTAGCAGATTTAACGACGGTAATTCCAGTTGTTACCCAGAAACTTGTAGGATTTATCTTCAACCACGAACAAAACCTGAATTAAAATTTAATCTATATAATCTCGCTTTAAATGTGAATTACCCAACCATGTCAGTATTTCTACGTTAAATATTGTATATGAAAATGAAGATATTAGTATAAAAAAGAAGTATATGCTTATATATTTAAGGTTTGGATTTCATGAATAAATGGAGTTTGTACCATTGTGTTTATTTTGTTAAGAAAAATAAACTAAAATATTAAATAGTGAAGTAGGTATTAAGAAAATGTATGTTTACAAATTAGCATAATGCTTTTCCGGTTTATTGGCTAGGTAAAGATCACGGTTCTAAACGTGGGCCATATGTGCCCCCTTCCCCGCCTCGGGAGAATAGTTGTGTTGGAAAGTACATCGTTTTGCTGAGGAGCTAAGAAGAAAATTTTGTTAGCCATTAAACTGCTTTCGTTATCAAGTCCCGTCTCCTCAACAAGGATTGGAGGAAAGAACTTTCAGCATATGCCCCTTGCCTTTTTATGGTGCACTCTAACAGACTGTATCCTGTCTATCTCATGATGGTTCTCCCACGCCCCTACTCCAAACTTGTATCTCTGCTTCCCTCTTGCTCTCCATTCATCGACTCTACCTTTAAGTAAGGGCTTCAACAAGATGACAAGTTGCCAGTGTCTCTTTGTTCGTTTTCTTCTCTTTCCACCAAGTTCTCGCTATTCTTCTTCTTCTTCTTCTTCTTTCGTTCACTTGAAACATGTCTATATCTGTAATTCTGTCTCCTTAATAAAACTCACTGTCTTTTGTAGTTCATACAGTGCCCCATAGAGCTTTGATTCCAGTGTTGTTTCCTCTGGCCAATATGTCTGCCTCAGCGTTTCATGCTCAGAACACTCTTGAAGTATATGTTTGGCACTCTGTGCTGCCTGTCCACATGTACACATGGCCGTGCTGCCAATCTTGAACTTTGTATACATGTGACTGCGGAGTCGGTTGTGTCCTGTTCTGAGACGTAGAATTATAACTTGTTCTGGTCTGTTCATAATATGATAGTCATCTTGTGTTGGTGTTTGTGGCTTTCTTATTGACTTGATCATCTGTTTTTTCTGATGGTAGGTGATTGGTATATCTGGTTGGTCTTCGGCAGCACCTTCCTTAGCCAGTTGGTCTGCTTTTTCATTTCCTGGTATTCCACAGTGAGAGGGTATCCACTGCATGGTTACCCTATACTGGTAAGACAATTCGCTAAGTAGTTTTTTTAAGTCTGTTAGTTTTCCAGACTGGAGAGCTTGAAGCACTGACCTTGCATCTGTCAGGAATACCACAGGCTGTAGGTCAGAGTTGGAGTTCAGCAGTTTTTTAGCTGCCACACTAATTGCCTGGATTTCTGCATCATAATTATTGCAGAATTTTCCTGTCGGTGTTCTGATTGTATCTCTAGGCTTGTGTGGATATTCTATATATACACCTGCACCTCCATTCCTCACAGCATTCTGTGCTGACCCATCTGTGTACACTCTGACCCATATATCCTGTGGATATTCCTCATCCAGGAAACTGAGGGTGACTGTCCTTCGCTGCACACTGTTCTGTTCGTCCTCGCTTAGTATTCCTTTCACATGGGTCTGAATGTATGTTGGCATTCCATGGCTTTCACTCCACGGGGTTTGCTCTGGTACAGACCTTAAGGGGCTGTCAACTTCAGGTAGGTCTGTAAGTTGTCTACGGAGTCGTTTAGCTTGATGGATAAAGCTGCTCCTTTTCAGTCGTCCCATTGCTAGATTTTGGAATCTTTCCTTCATTGGATGACTTGGCATACACTGAAACTTTTCTGCTTGAATTAGTACTTTTGTGTCTCTGCGTTCGCCAAGTGTTTGCATTCTTCCCATTTTCTGCATCTCTGCTATGGGTGTTGATTTCATTGCTCCCAACATTATTCTAAGTGCCTGGTTTTGCACTTTATCTAGATCTTGTAATGTGGTGTTTGATGCAGGACACCACGCAGCTGAACCGTATTCCAGGTGTGGTCTTATGCCTTGCTGGTAAACTTTACTGAGTATATTTCCACTGGCTCCCCATGTGGTTCCACTTAGTTTTCTCAGGATAGCTAGCTTCCTCCTGGCTTTTGTTGTTGCTTTGTTTATGTGCTGCTTCCATGTCAGCTTATCATCAAAAGTAACTCCGAGGTATGTGGGTTGTTTGTCTTCTTTCAAGAGCTCTCCATCTATCTTGATATGACCAGCTTTTTGTTTTGGTGATAGGGTAAAGAGTGTAGTGCTGCACTTATCTGTGTTAATGCTGACGCACCATCTATTAGCCCATAAGGTTAGGGCATCGATAGCTCTTTGTATTTGTTTAGTGGCCACTGTTGCATGTTCTTCCGTGCACCAGATCACCAGGTCGTCAGCATACATTGCCACTTTGATCCCGTGTGGTAGTTCAGCAACTAGGTCATTGATGTAAACCAAGAAAAGTGTGGGTGACAGGACTCCTCCCTGGGGGACTCCATGACGCAGTAGAACCTTCTTGCTCTTGCGACCATCTAATTGTACCCTGGCTCTTCTATTATGCAGGTATGCTTTTACCCATTTGTACATTCTTGAGCTAACCCTGCAATTTCGCAATTTCTTTAGGAGCCCTTCTTTCCAGACCTTATCAAATGCTTTCCTGAGGTCTATCCATGCTGCTAGTACCAGTTTCTTTTCTTGGAAGGCATCCTCAATCTCTTGGGATAGGTAGGTTGCCTGATCTTCAGTAGAGTAGCACTGTCTGAAACCTGCTTGCTGTGATACCAGAAGGTTTTCACTTTCAAGGTACCACTGCATCCTAAGATTGATAATGCGTTCCATTGTTTTACATAGACAGCTTGTGAGGCTGATGGGCCTGTAGTTGGAGACTGTGTTGCCATCTTTTCCTGATTTGAGGAGTGGTATCATTATTGCTTCTCTCCACGCCTGTGGTACATTACCTGTGGACCAGCTTGTGTTAAAGATCTGCAGTAGCTTTGCTCTTGCTGCACTTCCCAGGTTTCTAATCATTTCATTGGACACTCCATCAGCTCCAGGGGACTTTTTCATTTTCAATTTGGATATTGCATGCTCCAGTTCTCTCATTGTGATTGGTGCCTCCATGACTTCAGGTATAGGTTCACCTTGTCCAATGTTTTGCTGGTTCTCTCGAACCTCCTGTTGTTTGTCTGGGCTGACTTTGACGTTATTGTCTTCTGCAAAGGAATCTGCAAAGTAATCAGCTGCATGTTTACCTGTTAAAATGTTTCTATCTTTATAAAGTGTGATCCTGGTATTTCTCCCTGTACCTTCATCATTTAGTTGTTTTACAAGTTTCCATAATTTCCTAGTATCTCTTTCTAGGTTCAGCGACTCTGTTTTTTCTTTCCAGCTGCTCCGTCTGGCTTGTAACTTGGCTCTTTGAAATTTAGCCTTTGTTTGCTGATATTTGTTGTGATGTTCTTGGCTAGGTCTGTTCTCAGCCTGCTGTCTAGATGTTTCCATCTCATTTTGCAGCTTTTCCAGTTCATCATTCCAGTAGGGTTTGTAGTTTTTGCGTGCCCCCCTGGGTATGGTTTTACTAGCAGCATGTAGTATACATCTATTAAATTCACTCACTGCTCTATTGATGTCTTTGTCCAAGTTCATGTCCTTAGCTAGAACACTGGTTAAATGCTGGTACATTTTCCAGTCTGCCCTTTTATAGTTCCACCTAGTGAGCGTGCTGCTGTCCGTGGTAAATTCATTGTGGATTTCCAGAAATACTGGTCTGTGGTCACTACCTCCAAGCTGCTTTCCAACAACACGTGTGATGTTCCATTCCAAGCCTGGTGAGTGGAATGCTAGGTCTGGTGTAGAGGTGGTGTGCCATGCTCTCGAGTAGAAGGTTGGCGAGTCTGCTGGCTGGTTAATAAGGATGAGATTATTTTCATCCTGCCAGCTCTCAAGTTCCTCACCTCTCTTGTCGATATGATCATAGCCCCAGCTCTGAGAGTGGCTGTTGAAGTCACCACACACCATAAGTCTCTCTTTGTCTGGAATTGTGTCTAGTGCCAATGGTTTATCATTTGGGCAGTAGTAGTTCAGGAGATGGAATTCTGCACTGTCTGTTTTTAGGTGGAGCATCTGGTATTCTGCCCCTTCCATATATACTTCAAGCTGACATGCGCTGATATTGTTTTTAACAAGTGTCAGAATTCCACCCTTTCGCCTGTCCTTTCGGTCAGATCGGTAGCACTGGTAGCCTCTGATTTTGAAGGCTATGTCACTGCTGAGGTGTGTTTCTTGGATACAGCATATGTTAACTTGTTCTTCACTGAGGACATTTTCAAGTTCCAATTTTTTGCTGTATCCATCTCTTTTACTGTTGACACCCTCAGCATTCCAGTGCATTATTTTTATTGGTCGTTTGTTTGTTTGGCCAGTAGCTCTATTCCCTTGCCTCCTGGCTCCTCGGGGCAATTGAGAAGGACTTCCAGTAACTGAGATTGGGCCCTTTCGAGGTATAGGGCCCGGCACCGTCCCTGCCTGAACGTCCGCCACAGGGCAGGCACCATAACTATTTATAGATGTAGACATGTTTCCATTGTGTTTTGTGCGTGGCATCCTGATTATCTGTGCGCCTTTTGGCTGGATGCCTCCGTCTTCAGCACTCTGCTTACTAGGGCAGGACTATGGTCCTGCTCGAGTGGGACTGCCCGACCAGTCTTAGTTTCCAGCCCCTGATGGCTGAACTAAGCCCCATCACCTCTGCACGGTGCTGGTCTCGATGGAGGCTATTCTTCTATATAGCCATATCTCAAAGGTATCACATTTGTTATTTAATTGTTTGGTCATTATTAATGTTTGTGAATCATATACATTTATGTGGAATATGTGTAGTATTTTATCAAGCTAATTTTTTATTGTTTTTATGATATGTAGGGATGTGGTTTTATAGAAAAAAGCTACGAACACCGTGTATAGATACAAATCTTAATTAAAATATCTTTAAAGATGTTAATTTTTTGTAAAAGAGAATGTTCACCCGCATTAGAAAGAGATAATTCACATTTGTGGACATACCATGAGAAGATGAAAGATAGAACACATCGGTACAACAGGCAAGTTAACACAACGTACAATCTGTCATTGTGGCATGGGAGAACATTTGTAACGTACTTGATTGATATCACTCAAACCAGAAGGCCGTGGAAAGTCATGATAATCAACGGCACCATACACGCATCATAAGAAGAAATATTTTACTTTACATGGTATAAAAAAGTAAAGTAACACATAGCATTTATTAATGCCGTAGGGGTGCCAGATCTCACATTTCAGATGCTCAGCAAATGAGGACAGTAGCCATCTCCTCTCCCTCGCAGTCTTTACTTCTCGGACCCATTTAAGGCTGGGTCGACCCAGGAGCCGTTAAAATCTGAAAAACATTTTCGCCTCAACTGGGGAATGAAATACACGTCACCACTCACATCCATGACCACTCATATGCGAAGCCAGTACGCTAACCACTGCGCTAACGCTGCTCCTTTACATGGTATGCACATATACGAATTACTTTAGTTGTAATGTGGGCTGTACAAATATCTGCTACTACAGTTGTTTACATACATACTACTTTAGCTGTCTTGTGGTTAGTATAAATATTTGCTACAACAATTATTTACATACATACTACTTTAGCTGTCATGTGGTTAGTATAAATATTTGCTACGACAATTATTATAATACATACTACTTTAGCTGTCATGTGGTTAGTATAAATATTTGCTACAACAATTAATTACATACATACTACTTTAGCTGTCATGTGGTTAGTATAAATACTTGCTAGGACAATTATTTACATACATACTACTTTAGCTATCATGTGGTTAGTATAAATATTTGCTACGACAATTATTTACATACATACAACTTTAGCTGTCATGTGGTTAGTATAAATATTTGCTACAACAATTAATTACATACATACAACTTTAGCTGTCATGTGGTTAGTATAAATAACTGCTACGACAATTATTTACATACATACTACTTTAGCTGTAACGTCGTTAGTATAAATATTTGCTACTACAATTGTTTACATACATATTACTTTTACTATCATGTGGCTGTATACATTTCCACTGCTACAATTGCTTACATACATATTATTTTAGATGCCTATTGTTATATGAAAGTTTCTGTCAAGTATCACTTGACATTAAAACATTACAGTTAAATTTTCTAGCTATATTTGATGTATTTCATTGTGACGTCCATTTCAGTGTGACGTGTATTTCATTGTGACGTGTATTTCATTTAGACATGTATTTCAGTGTGACGTGTATTTCAGTGTGACGTGTATTTCAGTGTGACGTGTATTTCTTTGAGACGTGTATTTCAGTGTGACGTATATTTCTTTGAGACGTATATTTCTTTGAGACGTGTATTTCAGTGTGACGTGTATTTCTTTGAGACGTGTATTTCAGTGTGACGTATATTTCTTTGAGACGTGTATTTCTTTGAGACGTGTATTTCAGTGTGACGTGTATTTCATTGTGACGTGTATTTCATTTAGACATGTATTTCAGTGTGACGTGTATTTCATTGTGACGTGTATTTCATTGTGACGTGTATTTCATTGTGACGTGTATTTCATTGTGACGTTTATTTCATTGAGACATGCATTTCAGTATGACGTGTATTTAAATAAGACCTGTAATTTGTCATGCACAGCTTAACTGGCTCTGTACAATAAGTTTATGCAATTTACTGCTTCTAAATATTACTTCCTTTTATTTTGCAGATTCAAACCTATGAAGACTGAGTAATAAAGAAGAGAGCTACACGAACCGCAAATAATGCATCTATCACAGAGTTTAAGAAAGAAATGCATTCTTTATTATTCATTTCTGATCGTTATTGTAATAAATATGCTCAGACTTACATCATCCCAGTCTGTTAAAATCACACTGGGACCCATTCCTGAAGAGCAAAAAACAGGGACTTATGTTGGTAACATAGCCAGTGCTACGTCAATCAGTCGTGATGTCACACAGGCTGAGTTCAGTACTTTGAAATTTGACTTCCTAGATGCATCTGACAGGGAAACACATCTATTCTCAATAAATGGCCGTTCCGGCGCCTTGTTCACCCAAACGCTAATAGACAGAGATACACTCTGCGAAGATATGCAAGAGTGCCTTATTCGATTTGATATCACCGTTGGTTCAGATGTTACGGATTTTCTCCGTCTTGTTGAGGTATCCATCAATATCACAGATATCAACGATAATATGCCATCGTTTGAGACAGACTTCATTACCATTGACATTCCAGAGAATAACGCCCTTGGCCTTACAAAACCACTTCCTTCCGCTGTTGATAGAGACAAGGGAGAGAACTCCGTGCAGAAATATGCGCTACTGGACGCTCCTGAACCGTACGTTTCCATTATAAAAATATATGCTTTTTTAAACTACAATTTTGTTTACAATTTTGTGGCGGGTTTTATACATGTTTGTTTAGAATTTGATGTTATTAATTTTTCAGTTCGAATTATATTTGTTATTCATTGATAAGTTTTGGAACTTTCACAAATTTGTTTTAATGTTGTTTTTTTTTTTGGGGGGGGGGATTTATTTATGTTCATTCTCCATTAACCAGGAGCCCGCGTATTGCGTTCCGAGGCCCTAACCTTGATGCAAGAAGGACGCATAAAATAATAATACTGCAATCTGCCATGACTGTCACAAAATGTAACAATGGCGTCGACAACTATTGGTCCTATTTTATTCCTCCATTTCACCCCCTCCCCCTGGCAACAACTGTCACATAATTCATGCACTCTCCCTGCTTAATTATATAACATTTTGTTGCACCACCCTCTCTCTCTCTCTCTCTCTCTCTCTCTCTCGCTCTGTCACATCCTAAAATAATATTTAGCAGGAAGACAACGGTAAATGTTTTATTTTACATTTTTGGGGAACAATCCAGTACAAACAATTTAATACTTTACTGATTGATATATAAAATCAGTATTGGTGACATCCACTCTTGTCAACGGAAAAAACCCGTGTAGGAGAGTGTCTAGGCGATTTGGTGCCGTTGAACCGGACTGGTTCAATTCCCGTTAGTATCAAGAATTGTTTATCTTTAGGAGTTTGAGAACGAACTCAAAAGAATAATTAATTCTTGTAATTTACTAAAAAAGAAGCCGGATTATGTTCAATGTTAAAGTTGCACAGCATGAACCCAGCACATCTGTTTTCGACATGCCTTTGATTTCTTCTTCTTCTTCTTTCGTTCACTTGAAACATGTCTATATCTGCAATTCTGTCTCCTTAATAAAACTCACTGTCTTTTGTAGTTCATACAGTGTCCCATAGAGCTTTGATTCCAGTGTTGTTTCCTCTGGCCAATATGTCTGCCTCAGCGTTTCATGCTCAGAACACTCTTGAAGTATATGTTTGGCACTCTGTACTGCCTGTCCACATGTACACATGGCTGTGTTGCCAATCTTGAACTTTGTATACATGTGACTGCGGAGTCGGTTGTGTCCTGTTCTGAGACGTAGAATTATAACTTGTTCTGATCTGTTCATAATGTGATAGTCATCTTGTGTTGGTGTTTGTGGCTTTCTTATTGACTTGATCATCTGTTTTTTCTGATGGTAGGTGATTGGTATATCTGGTTGATCTTCGGCAGCACCTTCCTTAGCCAGTTGGTCTGCTTTTTCATTTCCTGGTATTCCACAGTGAGAGGGTATCCACTGCATGGTTACCCTATACTGGTAAGACAATTCGCTAAGTAGTTTTTTCAAGTCTGTTAGTTTTCCAGACTGGAGAGCTTGAAGCACTGACCTTGCATCTGTCAGGAATACCACAGGCTGTAGGTCAGAGTTGGAGTTCAGCAGTTTTTTAGCTGCCACAGTAATTGCCTGGATTTCTGCATCATAATTATTGCAGAATTTTCCTGTCGGTGTTCTGATTGTATCTCTAGGCTTGTGTGGATATTCTATATATACACCTGATGCCTTTGATAAAAGTTGGCTTCCCGATATCATCCGGTAGTGCCGTCACGGCATCGAAAGTTGGCTGGCAAGGATTTCCAACATCCTGTCACTTGTCTAGGTGATGCAATCTGGGGCTATTCATAAATTCCGCTAACATATATTTATCAATTTTGCAAATATTTTACCCCCTCCCCCGCCCACCACCCCTATCAACAATTGATAAAAGATTTAGGGACACCCCCAGTCCCCCCCCCTTAATTGTAAGATTATTTGTAACCGCCCTCTCTCCCTAAAATAATTTGCACTTAAGGTGCAGGAAAACTATATAATTTGTTTGACATTATTTGAAAAAAAATGATCCAATATCTAACAATATTTTAGTATGTAAAAAATAATATTGTTGACGTCCACTTTTATCCACCCCTCCTTTACAGTTATCATCTGTAAAACTAGTTCAGACCTCCACCCCTAATTGTTGACGTAATTTATGAACAACTCCTAAAAATCTATTACATATTATATCTCTTGCCTCGGTGTTGCACTCTGTTCAACGTGTGTTATCTATCTAATAGTATTTATGTTCTACTAATGCCGCTAACTTCTACTCTCTGTCCACTAACAAAAATTTCAAAGATGAAGCGGGGGTCAACAATCAACTTTGTTTATAAAGTAGGCCAATGCTCTCGGAGGTTGTGGTGACCGGATTACGTGAATCACGACCTCTATTATATTTGAAAGGTACAGCTTTGATATAACCAAATTGGATAAACGACCGCGGTTGATAATTAGGTTGCTCACCACAAGAGGCAGATATTTTTCTTAATTTGCCAAAAAATTACTTCGAAATGGCGTGTTACGTGGTCCAAAAGGAGAACAGAAAATAATAATATTGTAACCTAGCATGTATGTTGTAAGAGAGATTAAGAAGGGTTGATTGTGAATTAATTACCTTTCTTGAAAAAAACATTTGCAAAAAGTATGTTACACTGAAGTTGCAGTAGACACAGTGAAAGGCGTGGATATCGCAGCTAAATAGTAAACACGACCACCCGGTGCTCCACTCACTAAACTACATAAATTAGTTTAGACCAGGGGTCGGGAACCGCTTTGTCTAAGAGAGCCATGGACACCACATATTTTGAAAAGTAATTCTGTGAGAGCCAAACATTATGTTTAAAACTAAAAATTCAAGTAAACGTGTACATTTTGTGTAATTTCAACACTAAAAGTACAATAATTATGTATCTGAATTCTTTTTAATAACATTGTTATGCTGTTGCTAATCAATACTGAGTATTTCTTACCATTGATGAGACTTCTGATGTAGAGCTGCAGTAGACTTTAGCTCATTTGTAGAATGAAATATTGATATGCAATTAATATGTAGATCAAAGTAATCTAAAGAAACACTTTTTTTATAATCGAACATTTGCAGCCTTCAATAGAGCCACATCTGGCTCGCGAGCCATGGTTCCGACCCCTGGTTTAGACAAATGTATGCGTAAGAAATAAAATTACTTATTACATATAGTCAGATCGTGTCTATCGCGACCTTAATTATTTTTGTATAGTTGTAATCTCTGATCTAACCAAATAGGACACCCCATCGAAGCCAACTGCTTGAAGTGGAAATGGGGTTTATGCCAGTCAACAGAGGCTGGAAACTAAGATTGGTCGGGCCATGCCCTACATCGAGCAGGACCACAATCCTACCAAGTCACTAGTGCTGAAGACGGAGATACCATGCTGAGAGGCGAAATATATCTCCATAGTATCACTCAACCCGACAAGATAGCATGTCTTCACAAGTAAACATATTGTATTAACATCCACTGTTGAAAGCAGCGTTCCTCACTATAACCAATACATTTTAGTTAAAGAAAAAAAGGAATAAAGCGTGTACAACTTCGGAGTCATTGTGACAGTATTACCTGAACCACAATCTCCATTATTCGTTATTGTGAAAACGTTATGATATATCCAAATTCGACTCACATCGGCTATTGTACTTCACAACATGGGAGCCGCGTAGAGCAGTGGTTAGCGCACTAGCTTCGCATATGAGTGGTCCTGTGTTCATTCCCCGGTTGAGGCGGAAATGTTTTTCAGATCGTAGCGGCTCCCGGGTGGACCCAGCCTTAAAATGGGTACCGGATTAATCCGGGAAGTAAAGACTGCGAGGGAGAGGAGATGGTTAACGCCCTCATTTGCAGAGCCACTGAAATGTGAGATCGCTAACGTGTAAATTTAATAAATCCTTTAATAAATGCTATGGGATACCTTACTTACTATTTTTTTTACTTTACAACAAGCGGTACATTTTAAATTACTAATCACCAAGAAATAAAATAGAAAACCTCGCATGTTCACAAGAATTACTACTTTCAATACTGAAGCAACAAAACTGCGCATGGTTTGGTCATTTACGGCGACACGATTCTTTGTCAAAAATGATCTTACTATTTTCGGTTCATATGTACTATCTTCCAAATAGAATATTGTCCTACTTCCTATTAATAACTTAAGCAAATGTGGTGTCAGAAAAGAACGTGGAACAACTAATATGGTCTTTTCTGGAAAAAAGCATTAAAAAAGCATAGACTTAACAAAAGCATCTGCCACAATAAGAAGATAGGGGATGTGGAAGGTTATGGCAAGATATGGATGCCCAAAGAAATGTATCGCAATGGTGCAGCAATTGCATGATTGAATGCAAGCTAGAGTTCAAAATGATGGAGAGTTATCTGAAACGTTTCCTGTCTCAAATAGAGTTAAACAGGGATGTGTGTTAGCACCTACCCTGTTCAGCAACATGTTCTCTGTTAAGTTGGATGATGCTTTCAGAGATCTGAACTTGGGAGCAGACATCATCATATATCGCATGGATGGAAATTATACAACCTTCGACGGCTCCGAGCAAAAACCAAAGTAAAATCACACACAATCACGTATCTCCTGTTTGCTGATGAATGTGCACTAAATGTCAACTCTACTTTTAGGCTTACTATTACAATGGAGAAAACAGAAGTATGTTACGAGTACCTGGCCAAAGCTATCTAGAGCCCTGCATGAAGGTAAATGGCGTATCACTGGAGATTGTGAATAGATTCACATACCTATGTAGTACTTAATAGCAAAATACCAACGGTGATGATGAAGTGTATACAAGGATTGCCACGGTAAACAGCACTTTCGGCAGATGGTGCGAAAAAGTGTGGCATAGAAATGGCAGTAACTTACATACTAGATGAAAGTTTACAGAGCAGTGGTACTCCCAGTTCTGTTATACGCTAGTGAAACATGGACTGTGTATAGACATCAAGTGAGGAAACCGAATGACTTTCACACAACTTGTCTCACAAAAGTTATGAATATCAGATGGCAAGGCAAGATTCCGGATACCAAAGTCCTTGACAGATCGGTATCTCTAGCATTGACACTATTCTTATGCAGACACAGATTCGTTGGGCAGGTCATCTGGTACGTATGCCAGGTCATATCCTGCTAAAGATACTTCGCAATGGTGAGCTGGAGAAGGGTACATGATCTCAAGGTGACCAAAAGAACCGCTACAAGGACTCGCTAAAGATCTCACTGAAATTCTTTGAAATAGACCAAGATACAGGTGAAGAATTTTCGCAAAATAGATCTACATGGCGCTCTACAGTCAAGAAGGGCGCATCATCTTGTGAAAAGAGGAGAAATGCATCAGTTAAATAGGGAAGAGTAGCTAGAAAGTCACGGATAGACCAAAAGCCGTCTACAGTGCTCATTTCATACAGTGCTTATTAGCCATCTACGAACTTATAGGCAAGAACAAGTCTCTAACTGAATTTCAAAAGTGGATGTACCAAAATGATCATCATATCATTTTTGATGGACAACAGAGAAACGGAAAACATATTGCTTCAAGTTTCGAGGCGAGTAGATGCCATCTGAGCAGACACGGTTCAAATCCCGTATCCTGCATTATGATTGTTTAAATACAGGAAGAAGCATAAACGTAGAATAACATTGTTCTAATCCGGATTATCGCTTTAATTTGTTGATCTTTGAATCATTTGTTCATTCCCCACAAACAGGTTCTCGTTGAATGTTGAGAGACGACTTAACAACAAATATACATTGTCCCTGGTTGTCAATCTAGCCCTGGACAGGGAAAAACAGGACAAATATACATTGCTACTAACAGCTTCAGACGGTGGACCACAACCTCTAACAGGTATAGCAATTATTTTTCATTAAGATGTTGACCACAGTGGTGAGAAATATGAATACGTTCAGAGGTATACGTGCAATTAAGGATGTAAATATGTTTTAAGGTGAAAGGATTGAGGGTGGGGTTTACCTAAATATGGAATTTCTTCGTTTTTGTGAATTATATCTTCATTTCCGTCGTGAGAATGTTGTGACCTCTTTTTGAGAAAACCATTGGAGATGAAGGTTTACACCGTACCATTTTACTTTCTGTCTTTCGATATGTTCAATTCATGGTTTTATAACTTCTTCTTTCCTCAATTATTCATTATTTTATCTAGTTTCATCACCATTTAAGCTTTTCTCAGATACTTCATTTCACAAGTAACGATTTTACTTTGCTGCAAGACTGTTAAAGACCATGTTTCAAATTGGTAGCAGCATATTTGTATAAAAATTGTAGATATTATGTCCTTTGATTTCCATCTTGATCTTTGCGTGGAGAAGATATTGTGAGAGTTAGTAATGGTGAAAGTCACTGTGTTTGCTTTCTGACACCTTTCTTTGATTTCTTTATCTAGTCTTCCATTATCGGAGTAATAATGCTGCCTAGATATTTAAATTTACTTGTTTCATTTTTGTGTTATCTATTGTCAGTCATTGGAGCTTCAGGCTCATAACTTCTGGTTTTTTTTTTACGTTAGTTGTAATATTGTGCTTTTTACACGCAGTTCTATCTACCTATCTATCTATATTCCTTCAGCGCCGAATACGGAGCATAGGACAGAAACCAGAGCTCCCTAGTTCGAGTGATGTAATGCTATTGTGCGTAATTATTGTATATTGTTGAGACACAAAGTCATGCCCTCTTTGATGGTTGTTCTTCGAAGAGTTTCTCTTGGTCTTCCTCTTTTCTTTTGCCATTTTGTGCTCATTTTTTAATGCTTGTAGTGGCAGTCTGTTTTAATTAATTCTAAGTACATATAAGTCCATTGTTTTCTTCTTATTGTTGTAAAAATATATTGCTGTTTAGTGTCTTCTCTTAGATGCTTATTTGACTTGAATTCTTCCCAAACCAATATTTCAGATTTGTCTAAGACATTTGTTGTCAAATGAATTTACTTTCTTCTTCAGTGTTTTTATTATTTTCCAACTTTCACAGCCGTTTCTGTTAACAATGCATTAATATGATTTTGCAAATTATAATCATTTTCGCATTCTTTCATATCCCCTTATTTACAGTGCCTTAATGTACTACTTCATGTATCACTTGATGTACTACTTCATGTATCACTTGATGTACTACTTCATGTATCACTTGATGTACTACTTCATGTATCACTTGATGTACTACTTCATGTATCACTTGATGTACTACTTCATGTATCACTTGATGTACTACTTCATGTATCACTTTATGTACTACTTACTGTATCACTTGATGTACTACTTCATGTATCACTTGATGTACTACTTCATGTATCACTTGATGTACTACTTCATGTATCACTTGATGTACTACTTACTGTACTACTTGAAGTAATACGTGACGTATTACTTGATGTACTACTTGAGACTACCCTGCATCACACTCCAGTTTCCCTGTATTCTCAGAGACAACCTTGTGCCTTACACTCCAGTTTTCCTGTATTCTCAGAAACTATCCTATGCCTCACTCCAGTTACCCTGTATTCTCAGAGACAACCTTGTGCCTTACACTCCAGTTACCCTGTATTCTCAGAGACTAATCTGTGCCTCACACTCTAGTTTACTTGTATTCTCAGAGACTAATCTGTGCCTCATACTCTAGTTTACTTGTATTCTCAGAGACAACCTTGTGCCTCACACACTAGTTTACTTGTATTCTCAGAGACTAATCTGTACCTCACACTCCAGTTTACGTGTATTCTCAGAGACTACCCTGTCCCTCCCACTCCAGTTTCAAACACTATTTCCTTACTTGTATAACATTCCAGGTACTCTGACTGTAAACATCAACGTAACAGACTTGAATGACAACAGTCCAGTATTCACACAGCAGGAGTACGCCTACAGTGTTGTTGAGACAGCTGGAGTCGGTGAGGTCCTAGGAAGACTATCAGCTACTGACAAGGACATTGGAAAAAATGCTGACATCAGGTAAGCTTTGCAAACAATCGATCAAGTCAATGACCTTCATAAAAGTATGGATACCAGGCGAATTCTATCCTCTACTAACTCCTTAGATTTTACCGTCAGGTCTTCCCATGTGGTGTTTTCCACTGAGAACTTTCTTCTACATATTCTTATAGTTCTTTTCTTCTTCTGTGTGTATTATCAAACTTATGCAGATTAGCAAGATCTAGCCCAGAGAACGGAATATGCTGTGTCATGGTTTACAGTTTTGCTGAGATATCTGCGCCTTTGCTCTGACATCCGATTTCAACATGGCTCCTGGGTCACTTTTAACCCAATATAGGGTGGGAAAGCCAATTCCACCACTTATCCTCCTTAGTAGCCTCTTACGATATGTATGAAATAATAAAAGAGTTGCTATTCCTTGTTCCCCTTTCCAGCAAAACATGGGCTAGGTGTTCTGTATTTCCTATTTCCTTATATATTTCATGTCAATGCATGTCATGCAATAGTTTTCTGCTTTCATCAGAGTATGCCCAATCTATCCCAAACATGTTCTTCTGTTATGTTTGTTCTAAAACTCCTACAGATTCGCAGGATGTAGTCCAGAGAACGGAATTCGTTGTGTCTTGGTTGACATTTATTTTAAATCTACACCTTTCGGCCTGAAACATCCGACTTCAGCAAGTCTTGGATCTCTTTGATCCTTTCTGGAATAGAATGATTTGTTTAACCACCATAATTTTTCGTAGTATCCACTTACGGCAACGCAATGCAGGTAGCAGGGCACCATTCTCTGTTCCCCTCTCGGGCCCGATAGTACAAATGCGATCTAAACATGGTGTGTAAGCAGCACATGCGATCTCGACATCACACATGTGATCTCGACAGCACACATGTGATCTTGACAGCACACATATGATCTTGACAGCAGATATGTGATCTTGACAGCAGACATGTGATCTCGACAGCACACATATGATCTTGACAGCAGATATGTGATCTTGACAGCAGACATGTGATCTCGACAGCAGATATGTGATCTTGACAGCAGACATGTGATCTCGACAGCAGATATGTGATCTCGACAGCAGACATGTGATCTCGACAGCAGATATGTGATCTTGACAGCAGACATGTGATCTCGACAGCAGATATGTGATCTCGACAGCAGATATGTTATCTCGACAGCAGCTATGTTATCTCGACAGCAGATATGTTATCTCGACTGCACACATGTGATCTTGACAGCAGACATGTGATCTTGACAGCAAACATGTCATCTTGACAGCAGACATGTGATCTTGACAGCAGACATGTGATCTCGACAGCAGATATGTGATCTCGACAGCAGATATGTGATCTCGACAGCAGACATGTGATCTCGACAGCAGACATGTGATCTAAACATGATTTGTAGACAACCATGATTCCATGTTCCCATACAAACATCTTTCTCAAGACGTTATCCACAAATGATTGTAATCTATTTTGTTTTGCCTTTATCATTAACCATTTCCTTTGAGCCACACATAAGAACAGTCTTATAACTCTATTGAGGAGGTACATTTGTATAAAAGGCATATACTAGTCGGCACGACACTTGATGATGTGATCAGTATCGTGACCAAAACTCTCACTTTATCGAACGATCTGCTTGTGGGGATCTTCTTGACGTTTAGGTTAAGCCGTTCGCTTTGTATTCGAGATATCGCGAGTTTGTATCCCATTAGTAAAGTCTTGTTTTAAAAAAGATGAATATTTTCTGAGATCCCTGGGGATTATCACTTGAAGCTACAGGGGTGCAAAGGGAACGCATTGCTCTAGGCGGACCCAGGGTTAGCAGATAACCAAGATCCCAAATGTACCTCCACGCGGTGCACCCTGGAAACAGAAATACAGCAGCTCGTGCTGATTCTGGCCAAATCATTTGGGGATCGTGTCCAAAAATGTGGAAGTAGCAGATGGAAAGAGATTTGACTGCACAAGAGACAGACAATATCTCCGACACCACCAGCATCACCACATATAGCGACACTGTCGACATACAGTGAAGCTAGTCAGTCCAGTCCGAACATTAGAGGGGCGGCCAATGTAAAATGCACGTAAAGGTAGATGCATGGCGAGACACAAATAGATTTCACACCGAGTACAATGAAACAATGAAAGGGCAGAACAGCGCTAGAGGGCAGCGCGAACTGCAAATAGAAAGTGAAAAGTCCTTAGGAAAGGGGAACTACAAGCTCCGTCAGCTCGAGACGAGCTTCTAGTTACCTGTGTTCCTTACAGGCAGAGACCCAGACCCATTCATTGGCGTTTGGTAAAGCAAGAAGACCTAATTCAACTCTAATGTCGAGCGTTCCTAAACCGGAAATATGCTCGCGAAGAGAAAGGGTTCCGTACTCGATGCGCTCAGGCACAAAAGGGACAACGATTTAGCCCTGGCCCAACTCTACTGTCAGGTTTTCCTACACCGGAAATACACTTGAAGAGAGAAAGGGTTCAGTACCTGATGGGCTCAGGCGCTATTGGGACAAGGACGCTCAGCTCGAGAACGCCTTGTTCTCAAACGCGTGTTGTGAGACTCGAACTTAGACAAGGGGTACACGATGTCGGTGAATGACACCTCGGCTAAGAGGGCGAAAGAGCCAGGGTCCAACACCTCTGTTGAGTTCTTTCCCTTAAGGAACCAGGCTCACGGATGAGAAATGGTTCAGTACCCAATGGGCACAGGCACAGCACATCCAATTACAGAAGGCAAGTTCATAGACAGTGGAACACCTCGTTCGAGTCAGACGAAAGCAAAAATCGTCTGGGCGAAGAGTCTCCACTACGCGTTCCTGGAGACAGATATAGAGGCTGTCACAGGCTAAGGGTAGCCCACCCGAATTGTCAAGGCATGCCGAAATCGGATGTGCTAGGCCTACAAGGCGCATAACGGTGGCACAACGTAAACACGCTCCCGGCGGAAATCGCACGGATATCCGTGATGGTTACAATGGAGCGAACGAAAAACAAACAAACAAACTTGAAGCTACAGAGTTACGTGCTATGAGTGGTATTTTCTGTAGACGGCTTTAGGCAATGTTGAGAAAGATGGAGTACATATGGTATAACCCGAGTACAATAAAGTCATTCCTCTTCAAAGTAAAGAAGGAAGGAAGGAACTTGGAACCAGTAGTTTTCAGTTGAACTGTAAATTGGGACCGAAATGATGTAACTAAGAATTCATGACACTAACCACTAAAATACATGAGATTAATGTAGCTGCTAGTCTCGGAAGGACGCCAATAACTGGTGACGACCGTAATATCAACAGAGTAAATAAGTAAAGTAAAGTTTTCCCATGTCAACGCCATTGAGAGGTATTAGGTAATACAGTGTTAAGCACATACTTTTCATTGACCGACGATATACCTAGGAATGAAGTGGTCAGCATCACACTTGTCGGTTTTACGTTTTCAGAAGATCTGGTACCCATTTTTTATTTGGGTGGACCTAGGAGCCATTTGTGATTTAAAATATTTCCAGTTGGACTGGGAATTAAATATTTGATCACTCGAACAGAAAGCAAGTTCACTAACAACTGAGCAACCCTCCCCCACATATCAACACCTTTGCATAAAATTTATACGTTATGACTG
Source organism: Meghimatium bilineatum (assembly GCA_034231615.1). Classification (NCBI taxonomy): domain Eukaryota; kingdom Metazoa; phylum Mollusca; class Gastropoda; order Stylommatophora; family Philomycidae; genus Meghimatium; species Meghimatium bilineatum. Next base: position 41,331,106 of record CM067319.1, on the reverse strand, counting down.
CATGTTATCATTGGAGCACCCGGATAAGTCCATAGGTGCTTCTATCCTCGTCTCAAAAAGTTCATCAAAGCGTAGAATTGCATGCAAATTCATGCGCACCTGTGCCATGTGACAGGTCATACAACAATAGCATATTCTTTAATATTTTCCGTTGCTCGTTCTTCTCCTGCTGGTTAGTAGGATGTAGTAAATAGAATGCAATACGTTGTTTCATAGTTTACAACCTGACAGCGACATCTGTGTCTTTCGACCCGACATATCTCTTTGACATCACTGTTTGTTTATTTGATACTTTGGAATGAGAAAGCTAATTTTACTCCAAACTACTTAGTCGTCTCTTACGACATGAAAAGTAAACCCCATTGCTGCTACTCTTCCCCTCCATTTTGGACTTCAGCAACACAGGGTCGACATTCTATATTAATTTCCAACACGACCAAAAATGTACCCAAACATAACAGGCAAATTGTTTCCACCGAACTATCCTGGTTAGATAAGGCCTGGTATGGAAATACCTTAATAAATCTATCAATTCAAGATATCCCCCCAACAGAATGCTTGATTTACCCTTCAATTCACGTATATTACCAAGAGCTGCTTACATATTCCGCTCCATGATGTCCTATTAACTTCTGGAACTTGCGACGATGAAACTCTCAGGATGAAAATAATTGAATTATTAACTAGAAAATGATATTGCCAAATTGTAAATTATGTGTCAACATCATATTTTCTGTTTTATTATAGTGTTTCACGTGTCAACATTAGATTTCATGTTTCATTATAGTGCCACATGTGTCCGCATCATATTTCATGTTTCATTATAGTGTTTCACGTGTCAACATTAGATTTCATATTTCATTATAGTGCCACATGTGTCCGCATCATATTTCCTGTTTCATTATAGTGTTTCACGTGTCAACATTAGATTTCATGTTTCATTATAGTGCCACATGTGTCAGCATCATATTTCATGTTTTATTATAGTGTTTCACGTGTCAACATTGTATTTCATGTTTCATTATAGTGTTTCACGTGTCAAAATCATATTTCATGTTTTATTATAGTGTTTCACGTGTTTAAATCATATTTTATGTTTTATTACAGTTTTTCAAGTGTCAACATTACATTTCATAGTTCATGTGTCAACATTACATTTCATAGTTCATGTGTCAACATTACATTTCATAGTTCATGTGTCAACATTACATTTCATAGTTCATGTGTCAACATTACATTTCATAGTTCATGTGTCAACATTATATTTCATTATTTATCATCATACCTCACCTGTCACCCCCATATCTCATTGTTAGCCAGACCTAATCATAGTTAGAAAAATAGCAATACTGTGGTCAGTCCCGACTTCTGTAAGAAGACAGAAGGCTTTGTTTAGAAAATGAATTTGCTAAGACACAGACCCAAATATCTGGTAACCCTACCCCCCCCCCCCCCCCCATTGCTGAGTTTCCTGAAAATGGGTCTTAAAAATCCACAAGAATGGGTACATTTGTATTATTTTTAAAGTTGAGAACACTCCACTCTATACCAAGGATATATATACGGTCTTCAGTTTCATATATTTTATTTTACATTTTCAAATAACATAATTAACCCTAATTTGTTGAGACACCTTTCTCTCAACTGATCATGAAGTTCATTTTTGTGTTTTATCAGGACAATAAATAAATTACGGAGATTGCGGTTCGGGTCATACAAAATCAATGAAAAGTTTGAATATTAATTTTAACCCTAGATCCCATAATTCAAATGACCTAATTCCCATTAAGAAATTCACCGCAGGCCACTACTGTTCTTTCTTCTCCGACACACGCAAAGCAGTGACACCTCCTACCTTTTACGCCTTATTTGAAATACTATCAACAGGGCTGTAGGTAGATATATTTTCCTTAGGGATTGGAGGGGGGAGGGCTTAAACTAAAATACGGTCCTTCGTCCGATTCCGTATGTCAGATCTAACTTTAGATGAAGTATTTGATGATATTTTTGGAAAACATCGCTAATTGGGCCTGACAACTAGATCAAATTCCTAGCCCTATTTGTCATATTCCACGCCTGTGTGTTACCGGGGCCCGAAAGATGAGCAAAGACTAGCAACACTGTTTACCTTCCATGCATGTTGTGAGAGGCGACTAAGGAGGCTATGGGGTGGAGTTCGCTGTCCAATCCCATATAGGGTAAGTGACCCAAAGCCATGCTGAAGTCGGATGTGCCAGGGTCGAAAGGCGCAGATATCGCAGCAATACTGTAAACCATGACACAACGCATTCCGTTCTCCTGACTAGATCCTGCTAATCTTCAGGAGTTTGAGAACGAACGCAGAAGAAGAATAAGAATAAGAAGAAGTCATATTCCAATTTGCTAAGAGGGGCTAACCCCCCCCCCCCCCCCACCCCTTATCTACGGACCTGCTATAAAGAGTATAGGATGAATGCAGAAACTCACTAAAAACTACACCTGAGAGTGACTTTCATTTATTGCCCCAGGAGACAATCAGACTTGACGATATCATAACATATGTTTTACAATGTTAATCAATACATTCTACCATCTATTCAATATTTCAGATATTCATTGATCTTCTCTGCCAAAGATAGCAGGGGGCGTGTCTTATTTGGCATCGACCAGGTAACCGGTGAGATAACAATCAAGGCTCCTCTACAGGTAAGCATTTTATTTTTTACGTTCTTGTTGTCAAGTAGATAATTCTTCACTGTTATATAGAAGCTAATCATGTTATATGGAAGTAGAGCATGGACAAACAAAAGTGGAGTAAATTCACCCAGCTGGTTACATTGATAATTGGTTAAAAACATATGTAGTGAGGCTATGTACCAAACAAAAAATACTAAAACATTAACTACTAAAAAATAAACTAATAAAGCATAAAATGAGGTTTTTCTGTTCTGTTTTAATCTTGGCTTTTTCAGCAGCGTAAGTGATGAACTCTCGTTAAGTGTGACTTTTATATGCATCCTCCCTCCCGATAACTATGTGCAGATTTCCATCATGAAGTTTAGATTCTCCTCGTTGTTGTATACAGTGAAGTTTAGATTTTTCTCATTGTTGTATATAGTGAAGAAGTTTAGATTCTCCTTGTTGTTGTATACAGCTAAGTTTAGATTGTTGTATACATTGTAGTTTAGATTATCCTTGTTGTATATAATGAAGTTTATATTCTCCTTATTGTTGTATAGAGTGAAATTTATATTCTTGTTCTCGTTTCTACAGTGAATTCTGGATTCTCTTTGTTGTTGTATTCAGTGTAGTTTATGTCCTCCATGTTGTTGTATATAGTGAAGTTTAGATTTTCCTTGTCCCATCAATTATCGTTTTTGTGGATGTTATTGTGATCTATTACTTTTATACTTAATTGATAAATTCTTTAGGGAACACTTTCCTGTTATATTTTTCTACACGTACGAACATTTACCTGCTTGTTTCTTATGTATTCTCAAACTAGTGTGTCCACTCACCGTCTACCCTCTTTTCTTGGCATCGCCATTTCTGGTTCTGACATTTGTAAATAATAGAGCACATCCTAAATTATTCAATTTAAAATTTACTATGTGTAATGTGAATGACAAAATTCACTATGTGTAATGTGAATGACAAAATTCACTATGTGTATGGGAATGACAAAATTCACTATGTGTAACGTGAATGACAAAATTCACTATGTGTAATGTGAATGACAAAATTCACTATGTGTAATGTGAATGACAAAATTCATTATGTGTAATGTGAATGACAAAATTCACTATGTGTAATGTGAATGACAAAATTCACTATGTGTAATGTTAATGACAAAATTCATTATGTGTAATGTTAATGACAAAATTCAATATGTGTAATGTGAATGACAAAATTCAATATGTGTAATGTGAATGACAAAATTCACTATGTGTAATGTGAATGACAAAATTCACTATGTGTAATGTGAATGACAAAATTCACTATGTGTAATGTTAATGACAAAATTCATTATGTGTAATGTGAATGACAAAATTCACTAGGTGTAATGTGAATGACAAAATTCACTAGGTGTTATGTGATTGACAAAATTCACTATGTGTAATGTGAATGACAAAATTCACTAGGTGTAATGTGAAGGACAAAATTCACTATGTGTAATGTGAATGACACAATTCACTATGTGTAATGTGAATGACACAATTCACTATGTGTAATGTGAATGACACAATTCACTATGTGTAATGTGAATGACACAATTCACTATGTGTAATGTGAATGAAATTGTAGCGTTGATATTGTTGTCAAACTCTATAAATAAACCTGGTTGCGTTTCAGCGGGATCTCCCTGGCAAAGTGATTAAGACCTCACATTGCGCTCGAGAAATCATATGTTCAAATCCCGCTCGTAACGTCTTGTTTACAAAAGATTTTTGTCTGAGATCTCTGTGAATTATCGTTTGAAGCTGCAATTACGTGCTATTAGTGGTACTTTCGTCTGGCTGCGTGCCGCATCGTTCAGAGGGACAGAGTATATATGGTGGTGACCCGAGCACAATGATGCTATTCATGTGTGTCTTTTTAACCGTTTCAAGTATGTTATCTTTCTTTCTAAGCTCCCTTATTTGTTAGGTTTGCTAACGTAAAATGTACTTTTTTTTTGGTGAATTACGCCATTTCAACCGTGGATCTTAGTCCAATTTGGTTATCCTAAGTCACCACGACCTACGGGGTATTTATGTACAAATCCCTCATTTAATCATTTAATCACATTGATCTCTCTTTCAGTGGTGGAGGTCTGTCTCGAGCTTATGACATTTATAAATATTCGTCACTAACAGCGTTACCACATTGGCTTTTTAAAGGCCAAATTTAAGAAAGTTTTTGTTGTTGTTGTTGTTCAAGTTAGGTTAGCCTATTCATAATTGGTTTGACTTATTTGATATTACTTGGCGTTTAACAATTAGCTGTGTACAAGTAACTTTTGATTCCTTATTTCAATAAGGACAAATAAAATGCATGTAGACACAGCACACGTTTTTTAATCAGAAAAACAGCTACACTGACTTATGTATAACATTCAGTTATTTATCGTTGTAAAAAAAAAATAGAGAAATATCGAGTTCTATGAATAATACATTATGCAGGTGACTGTGGGAACAGGACTATTATCCACATAAGCATTTTTGGGTGGCAAGATATTCTAACATGGAAAATGTATAAAGAGACCGCATAACAATTCGCTAAAATATAAAAATAGTTAAATGTAACGTTGTGTCCTATATATAAATAATAATCAAGTAAAAGTAGTAAAGCTGCAAATTGCTGCAAGCATGTCAATCGAATATGAAATATAACGTAATTTGGTTTCTTTTGGTTCAGTTCTTTTCTGGCGCTTTATTAAGCTTCTTCTTTGTTCATTCTCAAACTCCTGCAGATTAGCAGGGTGTAGTCCGGAGAACGGAATGAGTTGTGTCATGGTTTACAGCAGTGCTGCGATATCTGCGCCTTTCATCCTGGCACACCCGACTTCAGCATGACTTTATTAAGCAATTTGGCCTTTTCTAGGAATTTTAATTGGCAACCCTGGTCACTATAGATTCAAATACTACATATGAAATATGCTTACAAATGGTGAGAGAGACATTTATCCATGTGGGTGGGAGAGACAAAGAAAGAGTAAAACGTTTGAGGACTGTCGACTTCATGAAAAGAGCAGAGGATCCTCTGCTATCTGCCCTTCCAGATCAGAAACATCTGTGTTACTGATGTATATATCTTCACCACTTTACCTATGAAATATATCTGGAAACAAATTAGTACTGATAAACAGAATTTCATGTTCAATATTAGTGGTTCTCAGAATGGACCATATACCCCCTTCCTAATGGCCACAGGGACTTGCAGTGGGGCCACACAGAATATTGTTGAAGGTGGGCTGCCACCGTTACCCCCGATATAACAAGTCCGCGTACTTTGTAACTGCGTTAGGATACTCCGATGTTGTTATGATTTTATTTGGTCAATAATATATACATTACTTCACCGGCCAATAAAAAGCACAGAAATAGTCAAATTGGTGTTATTTGTGACGTAAAACTTGGTTAGCACTCCGGTTTGTTATATCGGAGGTCACGGATGCCACCGAAAGTTTCAGGGGAAACAAGAAGGTAGACAATAATAATTATGAATACAATAAATTATATAACATAAAACAAACACTTTCGTTACTGCATGTTTTCCTGTGAAGGAGTGCATGGAGGCTTTCTATGGGCTATGGAAATATACAGGTAGGATTTCCATAGGATTGAACCAGGGACCACAAAGGTTTGAGAACGGCGTTCTAACCATACGGCCATGCGCTCCACTATGCAACTAAACACACCTAAAATAGAGACTATGACGTTAAGCAGAACACCCGGTCAGTTAAATGTATCTCTCCATAACACATAACGAAAGCGGGTCTCAAAGTTCTAATATTTAGAATAGCGTCTTTACAGAGGATGGCAAAAAGCAAACTGGATAGAAAGATTTAAACAAGATGTAATAAAGCCAATGCTGGGACTTAAAAACTGTCATCAATACTCAAAGATCAAATAATCTACGCGGTGACAAAACGACGACTGATGAACATTAGTTTTTATACCAACAATGATTCCAACGTCAAACATTGCTCTTGACAAGAGATACTAACGAAAAAGATCACAGCGTGTGAAATGAGATGTTTGAGGAAAAATACAACTGTCACCAGAAGAGACCGACTGAGAAATGAAGATACAATGAACGAAATAAAGACCATCTCATGTGAAGACGAAAGGAGACAGCAAACCTGGTGGTTTGGCCACCTCACGAGAATGGAATCAACGCAACCAGTTCTTCATGCGTGCAACAGCAGAAGATCGGGGTACATGGCACACAGAAGACCAAGAACTAGGTGGGTTGAGACAATCAAAGACACCTTAAATAGACACTCACGGACTGGCAATGGCCAATGCAACCCAAATGATCAAAGATACACTATTTTAACTCCCCCACGACGCTTAATGGTACAAGTAGAAATAACAGTAGATAGATGGATTAGATTAGATTAGATTAATATTAGATTAGATTAGATTAGATTAGATTATATCAGATTAGATTAGATTAGATTAGATTAGATTAGATTAGATTAGATTAGATTAGATTGGTAAGTAGGTAGGTAGGTAGGTAGGTATGTAGATATCTGAATTCAAAATTGCTTCCGACTCACTTTAACTCTTTATGGGATGGAACAGACAATGCCATTCCACAACATTCGAAGTTGCCTCGTGCGAAATGAGTGTAAGGTAACAGTGTTGCTATTCTTTACTCCCCTTTCGGGCCCCATGACCTACCGGCGAGATAATGATGATGCTGATAATAATGATGACGATAATTATATTATTTAGGATATTAGTGGTTACAATAATTATGAGGATGAGGATGATAATGATGGTGGTGGTGGTGGTTATGATGTTATAGTGATGATATATATGAGGATGTGGATGATAATGAGGATGCTGATAGTCATGATGACAATGATGATGACGGTTGTATTATAACAATGATGATGGGGGCGATGGTAATGACAATAATGATGACGACGACGAAGATAATGACGATGATGATGATAACACAACATTAGACAAACATTTATGCATATAACTTCGATTTTGATTTTCTTTACAACTATCTCTAATCTCATTGTAAAAGTAACCATTCAGTTCATTTTTTGGGAATAAAAGCGAATTCAGTAAGGCGAAAAACTAAGAACAAAACAACAAATGTTCTGCTGATCAAGAAAGAACAGTAGAGCTTTCAGGCCATCAGAGTAGCAAATAATATTGTACAAGATGAAGATATCGATTGTGTTGAGACGGTAAGTTCGGTCAGGAGACAATTCAATGATTGACCAAACGGAATGAGTGTCTTTGAAGAATGAAGCACGTTTCTCAAGTTAAAGGTTAGAATACACTCTAAACGAAACTACACATAGGTTCAATGTTACGCAAGCTCTATCTGTTACTGTGGAGCTTGAGGCTGACAACGAAAAGGACATTTTCGCAATAGCGACTGTGCTTGTTCATCATCATCATCATCAAGTGCCGTCTCCGCAACGAAGGTTGGCTGCAACGTATCTCCAACATCTCCTGTCTCTTGTCTTGGTGGTGCACTCTGCTAGACTGTAACCTGTCCATCGTGTAATGTTACTCTCCCACTTGTATCTCTGCCTACCTCTTGCTCGCTTCCCTTTGACTTTACCCTCAAGTAAGGTCTTCAATAGGGTGTCATGTCTTTTAATGTGTCCAAAGTATTTTATTTGCCTGATCTTTATTTCTCTTAATAGTTCTTTCTTCATATTAAGTGTCTTTAGCACCTCTTTATTTGTTTTCTTCTCTTTCCATGATGTTCTCCCTATTCTTCTATATACCCACATCTCAAAGGCATCAATTTTGTCTTCTAATTGTTTATTTAGTGTCCATGTTTCTGAGCCATACATTAATATGGAATAGATGTAGCATTTTATAATTCTCATTTTTAACTTGTTTGTAATTTGTTTAGATATTAATAATTTCCTCATGTCATTGAAGGTACTTTTAGCCATTCCTATTCAAATAAATGTGCTGGTTCAAATAAATGTAACTACTGGATTTTTATCTTTCGAAAAAAGCCCATGTCGGAAGTATCAGTCCATTGCCGCACATAAAACGATGAATCAACTAATATTCGTTCTTGGGTCATATTTTGCTGGAGATCTAATGGCAAGATTGTCATGCTGCAGGACAGTTTCAGCAGGATTTTGAATACGAATGGAAAAAAGACGTACAACGTACTCGTTCTATCTGTCTCTCTATAGTTATTTCTACGTGTGCTGTTAGGTGTTGTGGTTGGGGGGGGGGGATATGGAGGTCTGTCTTTAGCCATTTATGTTGCTTTGCCCATGATCAGCACGTGTATATTTAAGGTTTCCATGTCTCCACACATCTAGCTCTGTGACAGTTAGGGGGTGAGGGGGGGGGGGGTTATGAGGTACATTGGTTCTATATGTAAAGGCATCAATATTCAAATATCAACGAGAAACCAGGGTTCCAATATATATAATCAGTTTACTTATTTACAAAGACCTGGTTTACAATATCAAGGTTACAATCTTCCAGTGTTACAACATCTATAATTCGCATGTACAGCATCTTAGGCATATCACACATTTCTTTATTCACTGGCGTGCCACTAATACATTCATTCATCCTGTTCTGCAAGCTAAGATTCTTCTACCTAACCTTCGGAGATCCCATCCACGTCTGTGATGGTAAGCATATAGAATTTACAACCCGAGGTCCATATATCACAATGCTTGTCTATTATAAACGGCCGTGTGGCGATCGTAACTGCAGTAGAGGATGTACAATTTCTACGTTCGAGTCCCGCGACTTGTGTGATGCTACTTTGATGTACTGGAATTTTAGTTTCCCAATATCGGTTCAACTATTTGAAACTGTCTGTTCCGATTATCCGTTATCCAGCGAGAAGCCTGGCTTACTTGGAGACTTACACCGTCTCCCAACCTATATTGTTCTATCCGACCAGATTTTGTATATATAGATAGATTGTGGAGAATAAACAATACCTTTAGTCTGGCTGTTTATCTGGTCGCTTGTTCTCATGATCCGAAGAACAATGATTATTAACTCTCCAGTCATGTGCTGATATGTGCCTACCACACTCTACTCTGGCACAGCTCTTAGTCGTCCTCGTGCCGTGTACCCAGATCATCTGCTGTTGCATGCTTAAAGGGCTGGTATTCTTTAGTATAATTGGTTCCTTTTGGGGCTCTAGCATTACACAAGTATGATTTTTTTAGCATTCTGTCTCCACATCTCTCCCTAGTGTACCCAGCGATCTCAATCTTGGTAAACTCAAAAGGCTTAGAGAATAGACTTCATTGCACTCAGATTATTCCGTATGAAATCATTTCAATAATGTACACGCCATTTTCTCATAACACGTAACCCCACAGCATCAAACTGTAATCTCTAGACATCTCCGAAAAGGACGCATGTATTTGGTGGTAGTATATTTCAGATGAAAATACCACGGACAGCCAAGAAAACTAATGCAGAGGTTCTCATTGATGGTGGCGTAAAAAAGATCAATCATGTCAAACATTAGGGGCAGCCAGTCAAGGTTTCTTGGGCATGTGCTGAGAAGAACACAGCGTGAACACTTAATAACCACTGGAAAGATCAAAGGGAGAAGAGATAGGGGATGACAAAGAGAAAAGTTACTAGATGGACTTGTATCGTGGCACGGTAGAAGCTCACCAACCAAGCTTATTGACAACACAAGAGACAGAGAGTCATGGAGAAACATAATCGCCTACATCAGTCGGCATGGCACTTGATTGATTGATTGATATTTCGGAACCGTCAAAGGAAGTAGGCGTACTGTGGAATATGAATCAATACATATATAACTCCATTTCTTCTGTCGACTATGGCGACTTCCGGCAAAATGGCGCGAAGTGACAGTTGTTTTATTTCTTGTGGCCACAAATGGAAGTTCAATTCAAAGTTTAAGTACTATTCGCATGGAATATTTGGTTTTTTTCTGCATGTGTTAGAGATCGTGGTGTAGCCATGTGAATTTCCTCATACACTGAGGCAGGATTAGCAAACCGCCAGTGAGAACACAATTGCTCGTAGTAGAATGGAGAGTTTTCAGAAGACGACTATTAGTAATATTATCGACACCACGCGAATCTTGGAATATATTAAGAGACAACAGATCAAATGATTAGCACACATCAGCAGACTACCATCAGACTGCATATCACAGGAAGCTATGCTACACAAATACAGTGAAGGCAGTCCTAGAGGCTGACCACTTCTTCTTTCGTTCACTTGAAGCATCTCTAATTTTATCTCTTGAATAAAACTCACTGTCTTTTGTAATTCATACAGTGGCCCATAGAGCTTTGATTCCAGTATGTTTCCTCTGGCCAAGATGTTTGCCTCAGTGTTTCATACTCAGAACACTCTTGAAGTATGTTTGGCACTCTGTGCTGCCTGTCCACATTTACACATGGTCGTGTTGCCAATCTTTAATTATGTGTACATGTGACTGCGGAGTTGGTTGTGTCCCGTTCTGAGGCGTAGAATTACAACTCGTTCTGATCTGTTCATAATGTGATAGTCATCTTGGGTGGTATTTGTGGCTTTCTTATTGACTTGATCATCAGTTTTTCTAATGGTACGTGATTGGTACATCTGGTTGGTCTTCAGCAGCACCCTCCTTGGCATTTGGTCTGCTTTTTTATTTCCTGGTATTCCACAGTTGAGGCTGACAACGAAAACATTGGACCACCGAAATAAAATAGGCGACAAATTCCACAATATACTCAGTACACAAGAGGTCCATCTCCAGAAAACTCTTCTACCCCTGACGCTGAAAGGCAACAAGGGGTTTAGAGAATAGAAAGCGATTAGATAGACTGCGGCGTAGACGATTGAGTAGAAACCTGTCCACAACCAAAAAGGTAGATGTGACGGGCATATGGCTCAAATAAAATGACAATAACACATTAACGTTCTCTAGACTACATTCTGTTGGAAACATAGTAGGACCATTATTGTGTTTCAAGAGAGATCCAGTGGGAGTTTGAGGCTTAATGCAATATATATATATATGCCCATTCTTAGATGTCAATCCATGACTTTCTCTAAAATAATGAGACATTAGAGAAGAATTATAATTATAGCAGATAAGTAAAGCACATAATGTGCACATTTTTAATTCGATCAATATCTCTGAATGAATTTGTCACAAAGATTAGGATTAAATAATCCTCCGGTTTGAAACAAGCAAGGTGACATGGAGGGTTACACAGAAATAGAAAGTAGATTAGCTAGCAAGATAAATTAACGGAAACAATGACGCAGAAAGTCTATGAGATAAGACGCTTAGTAGTTTAACAACCTCCTGACAACGAAATAGCGGTAATGATTATGATGATGATGGCGATGTTGATGGTGAGGATCACGAAAAAAACCCAGATTAGCCGTGAGCAGGTAGCTCATTAACAGCCCATAGTGTGTCTGACAAAAGCGAAAGTCTCATTTGTGTAACCGAAATGATACTCAAACACATACGGTTTGCTATTTCAAGGCATCATTTTTCTGTGGGTGGGGAGGGGTATGGATGCATTTTTAATCCCCGGAGCGCGACATTCCATTGCGGAAGGGCCCCATTATCATCATGTTATGCTAGGAGTAAAACATATATGTCTGGACCATCTGCAGTGATGACACGCCTAACATTCCCTTCCACCTAGGAGTATGCCAAAAAAGAACAAAAGTGCAATGTTCACGGGCCTGCATCTCTCCGTTGTTGTAGACCATTTAGCAATACCTACATGTACAGCCGGAACCCAGGATTTTGAACACATACTTCAGGACTGCCCAACATACAAAGAGCAGAGACAGCGGGTCTGGACAATGAATACAGATATCACGCAAAAGCTATAGTAGTCAGACAGCCGTTCTGACCTAGAAAAGACAGTAGACTTCGCCTTGATGGCAGACCTGACAACATAACGTGACCGCAGATGTTGAGCTCAGAAGAAGAACAGGACTTAGTACAGAGATCGATAACCCTTTATGGCCCGAGGACTAGATGTACAAATACACAACTAGTCGCGGGCCGGAAATTTAAAAAAAAAATATTGTAATTTAAAGTGTAGCAATTAACTGCAAGGAGCGAGTTCTGCTAGTTTTCAAAACTGTGGTACTACTAAATAAAGCAACATTGTGGCGTACAAACGGCATTAAACTACAGACTAAGCTGATGTCTACAGAGCAGTGGTACTTCCAGTGCTGTTATACGCTAGCGAAACACGGACTGTGCAAAGACGTCATGTGAGGAAACTCAATCACTTTCACACAACTTTTCTCAGAAAAGTTATGAAATCAGATGGCAAGACAAGATTCCAGATACCACTGTCCTTGATAGAGCTGGTATCCCAAGCATTGACACGATCCTGATGCAGACACAGATTCGTTGGGCAGGTCATTTGGTGCGTATGCCAGACCATCGTCTGCCAAAGATACTTCTCTATGGTGAGCTAGAGAAGGGTATACGATCTCAAGGTGGCCAAAGGAAGCGCTACAAGGACTCGTTAAAGAACTCACTGAAAGCCTTTGAAATAGACCACGATACATGGGAAGAACTTGCACAAAATAGATCTACATGGCGTTCTAAAATAAAAAAGAGCGCATCATCTTGTGAAAAGAAGAGAAATGCAGCAGCTCAACAGCAGAAAGCAGCTAGAAAGTCACGGATATACCAAGATCCGTCTACAGTCGTCATTCCATGTCCGAACTGTCCAAGGACATTTACAGCTCGAATAGGGCTCATTAGCCATCTACGAACTCATAATCAAGGACATTACTAAAATTGAATTTTCAAAAGTGGATGTAACAAATGGTCATCATCACTTGTGATGGACGAACAACAACACCCGAAGCATTGGCACTATCCTGATGCAGACACAGATTCGTTTGGCAGATCATTTAGTACATATGTCAGACCATCGTCTGCCAAAGATACTTCTCTATGGTAAGCTGGAGATGGGTAACCGATCTAAAGGTGGCCAAAAAAAGCGCTACCATGACTTGTTAAAGGCGTCAATGAAAGCGTTTGAAATAGACCAAGACACATGGGAAGAAAATAAATCTACATGGCGCTCTACAGTCAAAAAGAGAGCATCATTTTGTGAAAAGAGGAGAAAAGCTCCATCCTAACAAATGCGAGTTGCAAGAAAGTCACAGATAACACAAAATTCGTTTACAGTGGCCATTACATGTCCGAACTGTCCATGGAAATTTAAAGCTCCAATAGGGCTCATTAGCCATCTACGAACTATTATGCATGGCATAATTCTAACTGAATTTCAAAATTGGATGTAAAAATGGTCATCATCACTTGTGAAGGACGAACAATCACAAAACAGTATTACTAAATATTCATTACATTTATTGTAAAACTTATAGACATTTACATATATCGTTTATATTTTAGTGCAGACAAATTGATACAATTTTAAAGTTATTGGGTTCGTGGTCTGGCTTGAAAAAAAAACACTTGATAATTGTTTAGGAGTACCGTGGGTCCACAGACACGAATTTTTTTCAAGACTCGCGGGCTATGTAATCTGTGCAGACGGACCGTAGGTTGCCGACCCCTGCCTTAGTCCTTATATTTCTGTACGTTGGGAAATTCCTGCTATCTTTTCCTTTTTCATTATTTAGTTCTGTAACAACATCTCTCCAATATAAGACGCTGGATAATTGGAAATACAGCCTTTAAAAAAAAGGTTATTTGACTGTCCCCTTGTTTTTATTGTCTGTCGCATAACGTATAATTATAGTGACCAATGGAAACCAGGAGAAGTCAAATGGGTCATTAAAGAAATCTTGAGTCTGTAAGACATATAATGCTGAGGGTCATACCTGTTGAAGGTATTTATTTTGGAAGTTTGGAGTTACTTTACTGAAAATGTGCGCTTGGATTTTCTGCAAAGAGGAATTCTCATGATGATGATGATGATGATCATGATGATGATGATGATGATGATGATGATGTTGATCGCAAGCCAAGATAAGAATGCCATTGAAAAATGTCAACTTATGTTTCTTCATTCGTGTGTGATTCCTCATAGGTCGGAGGGGTACAATCTGGGCTTTGAATTACCTTCTGCAGACTGAACAGAAAAATGATCTTGATTTTGTGAAAAACAGTGTGCAATTCTCATTTGGTTTTTGTTTTATATAATCCACCGAAGAAGGATTTGTCGAGCCATTGGCGCAAATACAACGATCATAAAACTCATTTCCGTTCTATGAACTGCATCTTTTTGGAAATCTAGTTGGACCTTTGTACTACTACAAGAGAGATCAAGCGGGAGTTTGAGAATTAAAGCTGAAGAAAAGGTATCTTTTGAATCGCCTGCGGTGTTTTACGCTTTTCAAATCTGTTAATACTTGATCTGATCTGACCATGCCAGGCTTGACGATCAAGAGTTGTAGTTTTCATTGGGCTTGGGTTAATTCCGCAGTGTTTGAGAAATGTCTTCAAGTAGTCATTGAAACGAAGAAACTTCATAGTCATCACAGAAGTCATTGTATGGAACAATAATTATCGCTGACACTTTCAACAACTTGACAGGGACCACGCACTAATGAGGAAATATAAAGACTTGGCATAGACCTTATTTAGTTTTCCGATGTTTTTCCCTTCCTCATTGATGTTTGATAATGAATGAAAAAGATAATGACAAATGTGAGGAACTTTGACAGAAACTTTTTTAATAATTACTCATCACAGATTTTCGTGCCAACTGGCGTAGGCGATTATGGATCTCTACAACTCTATATTTCGAATATATTTTATCAGGATCATTGTTGACTCTCTGCCATATCACGATGTCCATCTAATATTTTCTCAAGTTGTCGTCCTCGATCTCTCTTACCTTCTATCTCGCCTGCTGTAACTATATTCTCCAGACCTCATGTCTTATAAACTGTACAAAAAATAAATATTATCTTTTTCTGATGTTATTTAATAGCCCCCGTCACGCATTTGTCTCGAACCTCCTCGTTAGTCTTTCTAGCTGTCCATAATACACTCAGCCAGTATTCCCTCTAATTTTCTTCACGCGTGAGCACATTTGAATACGTGTGAGCAGTGAATATCGTTTACTAATTCTTTACGTACGTATGTAGTACATTTCGTAGGTGGCACTTTCTAATTACGTGTGCCGTCCCTCACCCGCGCACATTAGATGAAACATTTCTCTCAGCATTATTCTGTAGAACCACATTTGTTGCTTCCAATGTTTCTCTATTATATTTATTTATTGTCTAAGACTCGAATCCATATGTTAGAATCGGTGTTATGTTAGAATCGGTGTTATGTTAGAATCGGTGTTATGTTAGAATCGGTGTTATGTAGCTCTGAAAAACTCTCTTCCTCATCTCTATTGGCAGGGACATATTACACAGTATTATCATTTCTAAGTTACTATAAAATTAACAAAGTAGCTCAATTCTCTCATCCTATCATACTATGTATTTTTTTTTGTAGTATACATTTTTTGTTCATTATTTTTGTAGTATACATTTTTTGTTCATTATTTTTGTAGTATACATTTTTTGTTCATTATTTTTGTAGTATACATTTTTTGTTCATTATTTTTGTAGTATAATTTTTTTTGTTCATTATTTTTGTAGTATACATTTTTTGTTCATTATTTTTGTAGTATACATTTTTTGTTCATTATTTTTGTAGTATACATTTTTTGTTCATTATTTTTGTAGTATATATTTTTTGTTCATTATTTTTGTAGTATACATTTTTTGTTCATTATTTTTGTAGTATACATTTTTTGTTCATTATTATTGTAGTATACATTTTTTGTTCATTATTTTTGTAGTATACATTTTTTGTTCATTATTTTTGTAGCATACATTTTTTGTTCATTATTTTTGTAGTATACATTTTTTGTTCATTATTTTTGTAGTATACATTTTTTGTTCATTATTTTTGTAGTATACATTTTTTGTTCATTATTTTTGTAGTATACATTTTTTGTTCATTATTTTTGCCCTGATGAATATTTGTTAGTGAAAACGTTGTCTGTTATTTATGCTGTTAATTTTTTGTGTACTTTGATATTTTGTACTTTGATTAACAACACTTTTTACATATTTCTATTTTTTCTTCATTGTCATGTGTTGCCCCAGCCCTTATATCTTTAGTGTGATTGGTTTTTTCACTCAGACACTGAATATTTATACTGTAATTGGATTCGTCTCGTTTCGAAATTGTATCATGTAACCCACTTTCAATCTGATTCCAGTATGTTGTCATGTAACCCACTTCAATCTCAAATTCCAGTATGTTGTCATGTAACCCACTTCAATCTCTAATTCCAGTATATTTTAATGTAACCAACTTAAATCTCTAATTCTAGTATGTTGTCATGTAACCCATTGCAATCTATAATTCTAGTATTTTGTCATGTAACCCACTTTCAATCTCTACTTCCAGTATGTTGTCATGTAACCCACCTCAATCTCTAATTTCAGTATGTTGTCATGTAATCCACTTCAATCTCTACTTCCAGTATGTTGTCATGTAACTCACTTTCAATCTCCAATTCCAATATGTTGTCATGTAACCCACTTCAATCTCTAATTCCAGTATGTTGTCATGTAGCCCACTGTCAATCTCTAATTCCAGTATGTTGTCATGTAATCCAATGTTAATCTCTAATTCCAGTATGTTGTTATGTAACCCACTTTCAATCTCTAATTCCAGTATGACGCTGGCAAGACATTTGAAGCTGTGGTGGAAGCAAAAGACCAAGGAGACATACCCAAGGTGTCAGAAGCAACAATGACCTTAACCATCGTTAACGTGGGTAATAATGCCCCACGTCTGGAAGTCACTTTACAGACGACCCAGACAGTACTTGATAACACAGTAGTCATCCCGGAAGATGCAAAGAACAGCACCTTTGTTGGGAAATTATCGGTAAGTCTGTGCTGAATGTCACATCCGTTCTTGTATCACGTATGTTGGGAAATTAATGGTAAAAACTTGGTATAAAGACAAAGGAGAAAGTAGCAATTAGTTCAAGGGGTGCACGTCTAAGAAAACACATCACAGCACACGATAGTACAAATGGACATGCGATTCCTTATACAGATACCATGGAAGACTCTTTGTGGTTCAGATTGGTCCTATGAGTTAATCAGTCATCACCATGGATTGTAGTTATTATTTCTTATAGATAATATGTACTTACTGCGCAAAACTGAAAACCAAAAGGTAAAGTTAGAAACAGGGCAATGAAGTTTTGATAAACACTGAGAAAATACAGGATCGTACACATGTGATATGTGTTTCCAGTGAAACAAACCTTCATTACCCTCTTTATAATTTTATTTCTTATAGCACAGCAATAATAGGATCGCCTGTAAAGACGGAAAAGTTCCTACGAAAGGTATGTCTGTGATGTTTTCCCAGCTGTTCCACGAACAAACACCCGTGGTTCTCATAATCGATTGGCTTGTGACTCCTTTTTAGAACACTTTTCATACGTCCGACCCCCCTCCCACCCCCACCCCCCGATCCAACAAATGTAAAACTTCTTGATGTTCATCAAGACGTGCTACAACATTGTATGGAAACATATGTACCTCGATTTTTACGAAACAAACCATATATTATTTAACGAAACGAACAACGCAGCATTCAGCGGTTTGCACGCTACGGACTGAGAGCACCCCCCCCTCCCTTGGAATACCCGTGATGTAGCGGGGGCTCTCATTGCATTGCGCGCAAATCGAATGATCGATAACAGACGCTCCTTATTTTTTATCTCCGCGTAACGGAAGCTGTATACAATCAAACCTAATATTTAAAAGTTGGAATATAAGGTTTGAGTGGTGGGCATATTTCCATATTGAACCCTTGCTACTTTAAATATCATTCAGAAACTCTATGGTGGCCAATGATGAGGCATGTGCCTGGTCTTGAGAAATACTGCTCCTAAACAAATAAATACTGTATTATTCTCATGTTGTGCTTTCAGTTTTTAAAAAAAAAGAAAAGCAACAATAATTTTAACAATTAGCATTAAACTTCTTCTCTTTCTGTGTTTTCTTTAAAACTTTTACAGATTTTCAGTATGTAATCCGGAGAACGAAATGAGTTGTGTCATTATTTATAGCTTGAGTGTGATATCTGTGCTTTTCAGCCTGATACGTCCCACTTTAGCATGGATTCAGGGTCATATGACCCTCTATTGGATGAAACAGCCCGCATCATCCGATAGCCTCCTTTTACGCTTCGTACGACATGCATGGAACATAAACTGTTGATATTATGTGCCCTATTTTTTAGCAGAGGAAATACTAACGCAGCTATTTTATTATTATTATTTATTATTATTATTATTTAGAACCGCGGATACGTCTTATGTAAATAGGTAGGACATACTTTTAATATGATGTGGTGTTAACATAATTTTAATTGCATGGTCGTCTACTTTAGCCGGCACGGTACTTGATGATGAGTAATGACGTATCACTACAATCAATACACATTGAAGATGTTTTCTTTACCGATCTCAAAACACAATATATTCCGTTCATACAACAGCGTGGCCCAAGAACACAACATTGAATGACTAATGTAAGCAGATGTAATGGTGAATGAAAGAAGTAAGCAAACATTTATGCACAATTCCTGTAGGAGCGTACACGAAACGTAAATAGTAATACATATAATATTTTCTTAAGGGAATACAGGTGTTCAGGTGGAAAGGCCGTAAGGTACTGTATTGTTAGGTGCAACGATTATTAAGGGCATACCAAGCTCTATCATCACCGAAGCACGATTTTTTGACAGTTGTGTGAATGCCACGACAGATTGATGGTCCATGATGTGCCATTACAGTGTATAGCCACAGGAAAATAAATATTTGTAATTTAAATTTCGCATAGAAGCTCACCAAACGAGCTTATTGACAACACAAGAGACAGAGAGTCGCGGAGAAACATGATCGACTACGCCAGTCGGTATTCTCTTGATTGATTGATTGCTATGTTAGTAGAAACGATCATATTGTACTAGTTCACTTATATAGGTCATGCACGACATTTAAAAATGATGTCGTAAATAACATTATGTGACTTACCTGAACTGTCTACTTCATTGGCAAAAATTTGCCATTCCCTAAAGCCTTGATTATTTTTTTGTATTGTTAGAAATTATGATATTTTTGGGGTTAAATTCTTGAAAGAATCGTGAATCACTCTCTGAAGTCATCATGCAAGAATGGAGACTATATCAGTATAATCGACACAGCGCCTTGTCACGAAATGAGTGCGTACCAACCAATGTACCAGTCGAGACTTAAAAATAATGTTACAGTATCCGTGTTGTTTGAACAAGTCTCTTCTGCAACCAACTTGAAGATGTGAACCCAAATATTCCAATACAATATGCACTATTATTATTGCCGTTATTATATTATTACATTACCTCCTGCTGCGTTCTGTCTCAAACTCCTGAAGATTATCTGAATGCAGTCCAGAAAACTGAATTAATTATGTCATTGTTTACAAATATGCTGCGGTATGTACACATTTTGACCTGATGCATCCGACCTTCAGCATGACCCAAGGATTACTTTGATCGTTTATGTGATAGGACAGCTAACTCCACCACATAACCTCCTTAATCAACTCTTACAAAAGGCATGTAAAGTAAACAGTATTGATATTCTGTGGTCGCTTTTCGGGCAGCAGCAACACATAGTCGGTTATTATATTATTGTTAATATCTTTGCACAAGAGTGAAAACTGGCAACCCAGGGGATCGAATAAGTAAGTGAGTAAGTAGTAGTAGTAGTAGTAGTAGTAGTAGTAGTAGTAGTAGTAGTAGTAGTAGTATCCTGGCACAGGGAAGAAAGAGTGAAAGCTCCCAACCCCAGGGATCTAATAAGTAAGTGAGTAAGTAATAGTAGTAGTAGTAGTAGTAGTAGTAGTAGTAGTATCCTGGCACAGGGAAGAAAGAGTGAAAGCTCCCAACCCCAGGGATCTAATAAGTAAGTGAGTAAGTAGTAGTAGTAGTAGTAGTAGTAGTAGTAGTAGTAGTAGTATCCTGGCACAAGGAAGAAAGAGTGGAAGCTCGCAACCCTAGGAATCCCATAAGAAAGTAAGTAGTTGTAATATATTGCTATTATTATTATTATTATTATTATTATTATTATTATTATTATTATTGCCAAGAATCGTTGATACGTCTTTTGTAAGATTGGGGGTCTTACGTAAGATTAGGTTAAACCTAATTTCCTTCTTTTTGTGAACAGTTTCTTTATTTCTCTGAGATGTTGGTTTCCTATATTTGAAAAAACAAATTGAAGTAGGGGGTTTTACCTGCTTTTTGTCCTGCTCTCTAGTATTACATGCTATCTTCTGATTGAGGGGTTTATTATTATCACTACTATTAATATTGTTTTGATAAGCGCGTGTGACGCTTTTGCCTGATATGGGAGCTAAGAAGAGCAACACTGGGAACTGCAATGCATGTCTAAGAGCCGACTAAAGCGGCTTTGAATGGATGTCGGCTTTCCCATTCCACAGAATGTCAGAGACCCAATGACAAGATTAAATAAGTTGTGACAGACCTAATGGAGTCCATTCTATGGACTATATCCTTCTAACCATCATGAGTTTGAGAACCAACGCATAACAATAATAATAATAATAGGAATAATAATAATACTAATAATAATAATAATTTATTGGTGCGTCCATTTCACAAACATCACTGGTAGGACCTGGTTCGTGGTTCACAATACCATCGTTCACGTTGTAGTGGCGATGCGATGTGGTTTATTAGTATCGTCTAAAAATTAAACAATAATTGAATAGCAACGCAAAATACAACACATGCTTTTATTGTTATATATCACACTATTATTATTATTATTATTAATATAGAATATAACACATTATTACTATTAATATATATTATATATCACATTATTATTATGAATATAGAATATATCACATTATTATTATTGTGGTTATAGATTATGCATCACATTATTATTATGAATATAGATTATCGCACTTTCTCATCCACACGATACCTACTGACCTTGCCTATTAAACTATCCCGGCTCTTTGTCGGTGTAGTACAGCGCGCGTCTGTGACGGCCAGGGTGCCAGGTTCAAATTCCGTCATAGACAATTGTGCATCCAGGCCCTACAGAAAGCAGTGACAAATTACTGACAGATTTATATTGTCAAGAACATCAATACACTCAAAAATTGCTAGATTGAACGCTATGGTCTGAATAGGCTATGCTACACATGGTTACATTGTTACACATCTTAACATGGAGCTCATCCACTCGTAACCAGGTGCTCGTGAGCATCCTGGTGCTCTCATAATAGCACGTGGTGCTCGCACCATACGAAATAAGAAGTGCTCCCGAGCACTAATTCCTTTTACAGTTACAAATTTGTTGTACAAATCGAAACAAATAGTGTTACTATCCACGAAAATGGAGGGGGGGGGGAGGGGGAATGAACTAGGTAGGGTATGCCATGAAAATGATTATATTAATTTTTTCAGTTGTCACGTTTTTTTTTACTTTCATTTTCAATTCAAATCCCATTCATCTTGCTATATTTGTATATGTTATTGCGTTCACACACTTATTATTACATTACGTGTGAGCGGTGTTCGCTGTCTGATAATGTATAGAACCCCTGATGTAACATTCTAATATTTATGCTGTGTTAGACTATGTATTTCCAGCATATTCTCCTATGGTAACATAAATATTTATATACTTTTCTTAAAGGCATTTTTGTTATATGATCTTTCCAGCTAATGTATTTGTTTTTATCTTGTCAAAGGTCTTATGGTTGAAACATCCAAACTATTTTTTTTTCTTATGTGTAACACTGAGTTTTGATAATTTTCCGTTGTTATTTTCTTTTTTCATTTACCACATGGTGAATAATATTACTGAAATTTATCCTTTCATTTTTCATCCAGGCAATAGACAATGACCCCGGTGCCAGCGGCATAGTGACTTGTTCCTCTGCACATCCTAGTTTTAGAGTCGACCATTTAGGTGGCTACTTTACTATTATTATGAATGGGAGCTTAGACAGAGAAAAGGAGGATAAAATCAATGTCGTCCTTGTCTGTAGTGATGCAGGTTCGCCACCGAAAACGTCGTCGGTGTCTTTTCAGGTGATCGTGACAGACGTCAACGACAACGCACCAATTTTTAGTCAAACTGAATACGTGGCTAACATTACGGAGGAAAACATTGTTGGAAAACAGATCCTCAAGGTATTCTCAGTTTTCATTTACAATGTACTTACCTTCCGTATCTTGTAGTCTCACCTTTCACTCCATGTACTCTCAACTTCCATACACCCCGTGTATGTTCTCTTTGTTTGCTCATATTAAGACTCATTTTGCTTACTTACCTTACACTCTTACTTTGTATACTCACCTTGTAAGCTCACCTTACATACCCACCACTATTACCTTTTATACGCAACTCACCTTTAAAACTCACCTTGAAAGACCTTTCACTCATCTGAAGTCTTACCTTACATACTCATCTTGTAATCTTACCTTTTACATTCACCTTGTACGTTCACCTTGTTTACTCAACTTAAGACTCACTTCCCATACTCATCATACAATACTTTCCATACTCGGTTTCAAATTATGTCAGTTGTCATGATGTAGTCTAGAGGACGGAGTGTGTTATGCCAAGCTTTACAGTTTAAATTTAATGTCTACGTATTTTAGACTGACACACTTGACATCAGCAGTCCATTTTTGGAACATCTTTATTTACTGCGGAATAGGACAGACTACATGTTTAACCCTTCTTGGTCGCCTCTTATGATATGTACAGTTCGAAGTATTGCTGATTTCATACGTTCTTCCATGTTTATCTGCACCCTTCCTTCTATACTCACCTACACCCTTCCTTCTATACTCACCTACACCCTTCCTTCTATACTCACCTACACCCTTTCTTCTATACTCACCTACACTCTTCCTTCTATACTCACTTACACTCTTTCTTCTATACTCACCTACACTCTTCCTTCTATACTCACCTACACCCTTTCTTCTATACTCACCTACACTCTTCCTTCTATACTCACCTACACCCTTTCTTCTATACTCACCTACACCCTTTCTTCTATACTCACCTACACTCTTCCTTCTATACTCACCTACACCCTTTCTTCTATACTCACCTACACTCTTCCTTCTATACTCACCTACACCCTTTCTTCTATACTCACTTACACCCTTCCTTCTATACTCACCTACACCCTTCCTTCTATACTCACCTACACCCTTCCTTTTATACTCACCTACACCATTCCTTCTATACTCACTTACACTCTTCCTTCTATACTCACAAACACTTTTCCTTCCATACTCACAAATACCATTCCTTTAATACTAACATCCTTCCTTCTATACTCACCTTCACCCTTTCTTCTATACTAACATACACTCTTCCTTCCATACTCACAAACACTTTTCCTTCCATACTCACCAACACCATTCCTTTCATACCAACATCCTTATATCCATACTCACCTACACCCTTTCTTCCATATTTACCAACACCTTTCCTTCCATACTCACTTACGTCCTTACTTTCATACTCAACAGCACCCTTTCTACCATACTCAACAATACCCTTCCTTCCATACTCACCACCACTTGTTCTTCCATACTCACCTACACCATTACTTTCAGAACAACACCCTTCCTTCCATACTCAACAACACCCTTCCTTCCATACTCACCAACACCATTCCTTTCATATCAACATCTTTCCTTCCATACTCAACAACACCTTCCTTTCATACTCACCTACACCCTTCCCTCGATAAGCATATGCATACTCCTTCTTCTATACTTACATTCCCATGCTAACACAAACTAACACATATTTCCACAGCTAACACAAACTAACACATATTTTCACAGCTAACACAAACTAACACATATTTTCACAGCTAACACAAACTAACACATATTTTCACAGCTAACACAAACTAACACATATTTTCACAGCTAACTGCTAACACAAACTAACACATATTTCCACAGCTAACACAAACTAACACATATTTCCACAGCTAACACAAACTAACACATATTTTCACAGCTAACACAAACTAACACATATTTCCACAGCTAGCACAAACTAACACATATTTTCACAGCTAACACAAACTAACACATATTTTCACAGCTAACACAAACTAACACATATTTTCACAGCTAACACAAACTAACACATATTTTCACAGCTAACACAAACTAACACATATTTCCGCAGCTAACACAAACTAACACATATTTTCACAGCTAACACAAACTAACACATATTTCCACAGCTAACACAAACTAACACATATTTCCACAGCTAACACAAACTAACACATATTTTCACAGCTAACACAAACTAACACATATTTCCACAGCTAACACAAACTAACACATATTTTCACAGCTAACACAAACTAACACATATTTTCACAGCTAACACAAACTAACACATATTTTCACAGCTAACACAAACTAACACATATTTTCACAGCTAACACAAACTAACACATATTTCCGCAGCTAACACAAACTAACACATATTTTCACAGCTAACACAAACTAACACATATTTCCACAGCTAACACAAACTAACACATATTTTCACAGCTAACACAGACTAACACATATTTTCACAGCTAACACAAACTAACACATATTTTCACAGCTAACTGCTAACACAAACTAACACATATTTTCACAGCTAACTGCTAACGATCCTGACTTCGGCATAAACAAACTCTTCACCTATTCCTTGTTCCCGAAAGAAAACAGCGTTTTCTCCATAGACAAGGACAGTGGCATCTTAAAAGCCAGAACTACGTTTGACCACGAAGTCGAGAAGAGGTTGAATGTGATTATCTTAGCCACAGATGAGGGACATCCATCTTTGGTCAGTACGGCTACGGTGATTGTTAATATCCTGGTAGGTCAATTTGAGTTTCAAAATTATAATGGTGTAGTTGTCTTTGAGCTGTTGTTGAGGTTTATGTAGAAGTGAAGATGATGGTGATGAAGATGGTGATACTGGTGTTGATAATGGCAATGATGATTATGTGGATGGTGGTAGAGGTTATTGTTTGTTTGTTTTGCGTTCGCTCCATTGTAACCATCACGGATATCCGTGCGATTTCCGCCGGGAGCGTGATTACGTTGTGCCACCGTTATGCGCCTTGTAGGCCTAGCACATCCGATTTCAGCATGCCTTGACAATTCGGGTGGGCTACCCTTAGCCTGTGACAACCTCTATATCTGTCTCCAGGCACGCGTAGTGGCGACTCTTCGTCCAGACGATTTTTGCTCTCGTCTGACTCGCATGAGGTGTTCCACTGTCTATGAACTTGCCTCGTGTAATTGGACATGCTGTGCCTGTGCCCATTGGGTACCGAACCGTTTCTCATCCATGAGCCTGGTTCCTTAAGGGGAAGAACTCAACAGAGGATTGGACCCTGGCTCTTTCGCCCTCCTAGCCGAGGTGTCGTTCACCGACATCGTGTACCCCTTGTCCAAGTTCGAGTCTCACACCACGCGTTTGAGAGCAAGGCGTTCTCGAGCTGAGGTCCTTGTCCCAATAGCGCCTGAGCCCATCAGGTACTGAACCCTTTCTCTCTTCATGTGTATTTCCGGTGTAGGAAAACCTGACAGTAGAGTTGGGCCAGGGCTAAATCGTTGTCCCTTTTGTGCCTGAGCCCATCGGGTACGGAACTCTTTCTCTCTGCAAGTGTACTTCCGTTATAGGAAACCTTGACAGTATAGTTGGGCCAGGACTACTATCGTTGTCCCTTTCATGCCTAAGCCCATCGGGTACAGAACCCTTTCTCTTCGCGAGCATATTTCCGGTTTAGGAAGGCTCGACATAAGAGTTGGGTTAGGTCTTCTTGCTTTACCAAACGCCAATGGATGGATCTGGGTCTCTGCCTGTAAGGAACAAGGTAACTAGAAGCTCGCCTCGAGCTGACGGAGCTTGTAGTTCCCCTTTCCTAGGGACTTTTAACTTTCTTTTGCAGTTCGCGCTTCCCTCTAGCGCTGTTCTGCCCTTTCATTGTTTCATTGTACTCGGTATGAAATCTATTTGTCTCTCGCCATGCATCTACCTTTACGTGCATTTTACATTGGCCGCCCCTCCAATGTCTGGACTGGACTGACTAGCTTCACTGTATGTCGACAGTGTCGCTATATGTGGTGATGCTGGTGGTGTCGGAGATATTGTCTGTCTCTTGTGCAGTCAAATCTCTTTCCATCTGCTACCTCCACATTCTCGGACACGATCCCCAAATGATTTGGCCAGAATCAGCTCAAGCAGCTGTATTTCTGTTTCCAGGGTGCACCGCGTGGAGGTACATTTGGGATCTTGGTTATCAGCTAACCCTGGGTCCGCCTAGAGCAATGCGTTCCCTTTGCACCCCTGGTAGAGGTTATGAGAATGATGATGATGAGAAGAAGGAGTGGAAGAAGGAAAAGAATAATGTGATGCTTGTTAGTAGTGATGATGATGGTTGTTGTGGTGATGTTGATGATGTAGATAGTTGTAGTGATTTTTAGTAGTGAAGTGATGATTATGGTGATAATGACTGTGATGGTGTCTAGTCAGTAATGGTGGTGATAATGACTGTGATGGTGTCTAGTCAGTAATGGTGGTGATAATGATTATGCTGATGGTGATATTGAGGCTGCTGAACGTGGTAGGAGGTGGCGTTAGTGACTTATTTGCTATTCAGACTAAATCTTTAGTTGTGACTGTCTTTTGCAACGGCACTAATTTTTGTTGTTGTTGCAAGTGTTACATATTGAAAAACTAACTGTATAATCAGCATATCACAGATTTGTTTTATAATTTCTGGACATCCCTTTAAATATATGAAAATTTATTCGTTTAATTTTCGATGCTCCTGGCTGCTCTTTGTTGCCAATTTTCAATGCTTATGGCTTTTTTTTGTTGCCAATTTTCAATGCTTATGGCTTTTTTTTGTTGCCGATATATATTTATTGTTAGTATCAGGTCTTCACTATCAATGTTTAAAAAAAAAATAAGTAAAGTCCCCAATATTATGATACTAATAACACTTGTAAATTATACTTTTCATGATACTGATAATAATGTATCATTCCCCCAGGATATCAACGATAACTACCCAGAGATTGTCACCAGAGAGCTAAGAGTTACAGAAGGCGTTGGCAATATGAAGTTCGTTGGTAAACTAGAGGGATCAGATAAAGACTCGGGAGTCAATGCTGAGCTCGTCTTTTCCATGCCTCCAATAGATGATATCACGAGTCAGATGTTCAAAGTGAATCCTAATGGAGTCGTTATAGCCATCCAGGAACTGGACAGAGAAAAACGTGACCGATACATCCTTCACCTTGATGTCAGGGACAAAGGTATTGATCCTAAGATGACTTCTGGAACTGTGACTGTCATTGTTGAAGATACTAATGATAACGATCCTTTGTTTCATTTTCCAACACCGAAAAATCACACGGTGATGATGCTGTGGTCAACTCCCGTAAATAAAGAAATCACCCGTGTAGTCGCTACAGATAACGATTTGGGACAGAACGGAGCAATTTCCTATTATATCTACTCTGGGAATAAAGGCGATTTATTTGCTTTGGACAAACTATCTGGTGCCCTTTTCCTTCAAAGGAAAATCAAAGATTCGGACAGTCAGGCCCATAAGTTACTAATATCCGCCCACGACTGGGGAACCAATCAACGAGAGAGTCACACGTTTCTGGATGTGTTCATCGATGCTACAAACGCAACATTCGCAGCATTGGATGATAAACGGAGAGAGGAAAGATACATTCTTTTAGCTGGAATTATAGCTGGTGTTACTTTACTTTTCTCTATAATCATCCTTCTTATCATCTTTCTCATCCGCCGAGCAAGCTTACGTCGATCATCTTCTTCTGGGGATAAACATTGCGAATGGCAAGTTGTTAAGACTGGGATTCAGGAGGAGTGTGGCAAAGGGGAAGTTGAGAAAGTGGCTGCATGGCGAGGTTCTGATGTCGACATTGATATAAGAGATTTAGAAGATGGTGAAGTTGGTGATGACTACATTCCTCATTCGCAACCAGATGTCACCAAAACTGGAAACTATGACAGCTTGAAAAAGTCAGAAGATGACAGCATACCCTGGACTAACAACAAAGATCGAATTTTACGACATTCGGAAGTAGGGTCAATTATAGATCCTTGCAAGAAACAGGATTTTTATACATTTTGTAAGGTAAGCATGTACGCATGATGTTGCTCTGCTGGTGTGTGGTAATCTTTGAGTGGTATCTGTTGTTCCTGTGTATAGTATTATGTTTCATCTTTGGGAACCACGCTAGCTCAGCGATTATTGTACTTGTTTCGCAGTCAAGTAGACCAAAGTTTGACACTATTTTCTTTTTTTTTTAAACCACAAACGGTTCCTCATCTACAGTGCTTATGTACATGTATACTAGACATTCTGATAAGTACAAGTAACAGACATGATGTTGACCACATAACCCTTAGGGGTGCTTGTAGTCAACGAAAAACACAGTTCTAACACTGTATTCCTCAATACATTTGAAATACATGGACCGGAACCCCTTTAATCTAACATTTGTATTTTAGCTATATCAGTGGTTGGTAACCTTTCTGGCACAGGGCGCCGGAGTGAAATATTTTCGTGTGGTATGAGGACATTTAAACAAAATATCTTGGATATAGTACTTTTAGTTCTTCCTCGCTAGTCAAAGAAATGGCTTGATGAGCTGGATCTAGATTGAGGGCCTTATTTTGCAGACCATTTATGAAAGCTGTGGAAGTGGTGGTGATGATTATGATGATGGCTGTAGTAGTGATTATGATGATGATTATAGTGGTGTCAGCAGTGATTATGACGATGATGATGCTGATATGTTGATGATGGTTGTGGTGATGATGATGGTAACGACGACGATGATAATGATGATGATAATGTTTTACTCTTTTGAAATATTGTCTTTGCCAGGTCAACTCTACATAAAACGCTCAATACTTTATATATATTATCTACTTTAATTCATGTATGTCTAACTGTTTGCTTTCATGTTCCCTGCGAAGAATGACTTCAATAGCTCTCCTACATTTTAAAAGAAATGTTTAACCACTCCTTTCATATCTTTCCATATTTTACCTATTTTTCCCAAGATATAAACACACAAACATATAACTAAACCACCAAATTAAACAGTGACCATATGACATGTGGGAACTGACATGTCAGGAATACAGTACTCAATAAGTGATTACATGTAGAGAACACGGGTGCAATTTTACTGCGGTCTCTCTTTCCCTCAGTACTATAGATCATATACTGCTAGTCAACATTTAATTCTCGTCAGCTGTAAGAATTATTTTCATTTATCCTCATGCTTCCTACTTGAATTTATTTGTATAAGATATTATTTGAAGCAACATTGTTCTGTCTCTATGTTATTTATGTTTACAAGAAGGCCCTTGTGTACGAATATGCATGTTCTGTGTATGTGTTCCTGAGGATACTTTAATACTTGTACGGGATGTTCGTTGATGGTGTAATAGTCCTTGTTTCGAATGGTCTGTTCTCAGTGACTTGAGTACACAGGCTGAAAGTCTTGACGAGACCAGATCTTTTTTTGAGGATGTGGTTGATCAAGTACGGAAAACCTGTTTACTGTTGTTGCAAAGTGATTCGGTGCTGCTAGAACAGACCTGGTTCAATGCCCGTCAGTTGTAAGAATTATTTTCATTTATCCTCATGCTTCCTACTTGAATATACTGCTAGCCAGCTGGAGTTTGAGAACGAACACAGAAGAAGAAGTCATATCTTGTACTACAATTTGCTCCATAAATCTCTATAGTATCAGTATTTGATGTACTTTGGTACAAGGATACTTTTTCCTGCTGCAATCCGACTACCCAATACTTTTCTTAAATTGCTTCCATCTTGTTCTCGACGAGATGCCAGACAACAAATGCTACTCCAAATTTTTCCGATTTTTCGTTGTATTTGCTTTCTTTAGAGATATTCCCATGAGATTCCTGTTTATTTTGGAATTTTATCTAGTGGTCTTTGATAAGGGCTCTTGTATGTTTGTCATACTTCTTTTCCTTAGCGTGTTCCAGTCCAATGTATGTCTAGCATAACACCGTCTGTTAAAGCTGTTTTCTATCAATTTCTAATTTTCTTGCGTCTTAGATTAGATGTACACATTTGTAATTTCATTCGCTTGCTCTTATAAGATTTGTTATTCTTTCTCTCTTTCAGCATACGTCTGTTTTTCTCATTCCTTTGTACTATCTGAAAATTATGTTCTTCTCATTCCTTTTTACCACGTGAAAAGTCTGCTTTTATCATTCCTTGTGCTATCTGAAGAGTGTTTTTCTCATTTCTATTTGCCATCTGAACAGTAAATTTTTCCCCATTCCTTCTTGCCCATCTAAAAAGCCTGTATTTTTATTCCTTCTTGCTCATTCAAAAAAACCTGTTTTTTTATTCCTTCTTGCGATCTGAAAAGCCTGTATTTCTTATTCCTTCTTGCCATCTGAAAAGATTGTGTTTATCATTTCAAATTTTGCAATTTGAAAATGTCATTGACATTTGATTTTCTCTAATTTTTCCTCTTTTGGGGGGGGGGATGTTTTGTTTAAATGTTCATTGGCATCTTGCCGCATCAACGTATTTGTAGTGTTATCGGTTGATAGACACAAGCCTAATAAAAAAGATCCAAATTCAAGCTCTCAATTATCAACTTCATCATTTATACAGGTGGTAACCCTCAACCTATATTCACCCATGACCTACTAACATTAATCACTTTTCCTCTGTAACCTTCCAATTCGGACACATTTTTTAACTTTTTTAACATTTTTAACTTTTTTTTCTGTGGGTTGAATTGGTTGTACCATCCCATAGTGGTGAAAGTGACCCAGAAGATACGCTGAAGTGCAAGTGACATGCTGAAATGTGAAGATCTTACTTTTAAACTATAAACAACGACACAATACATTACTTTCTCCCGACTATCTCCTGTTAATAACTAGAAGCCTTAGAACACAAACGATAAAGCAAAATTAAAGACCAAAAACCTTTCTTTTATCCCTTCGTGTCTGTGCGACTTCCACATTCTTTTATGGACCCTTTTTTCTCTGGCTAGAATATTGCATTTTTTCAATAAAATTGAACCCCAACTTATTATTATTTCTTTTTTCGGTGCGTGACTGGCGAGCCAGACTTAATATCTTTAGCATCTTTTCTTACAAGCTTTGTTCCATTGAAACGTAAAATAATATTACAAGCAACAAATTTGATCAAATATGCTACAGTGTTGCAGCTCTTAATATTCCTATTTATCTTTTTTTGCTGATCGCCAAATCTAGCGTTTAATCGTCTCTAGAGAGCACAGTTTCATTTTCTCACTTGTCTGATCCCTCTGTAACGTTCACTAAAAGCAATTTATTTTCTGAAATCTATAAAGCGCGTAGTTATAGGAAGCTGACAAATACTTAGTATATTAGGTTTATAATTTCGAGGCGTTTATATCAAGTACGGGGATAGTTATTAGCACAATTGCGTTTGTGGATGTGCGTTATAGAATTATGCCACACATATTAGTCAGTATATGAAAAAATGAGGGCATTGCAGAAGTGTGGGGACAGTGAGTTGACAATCTACATGAGACTTAACCGGAGTCTGCTTCTTCTGCATGTAATTGATTTTAAAAATCAATTATGTTATCTGTATATATAACAGATTCATATTTCCAACAGGTGGCTTAATGTTTTCAATAGTCTTTCTCTTTGTTCTTTAGCTCTCTTTCTCAATATTCTGCTGGCTAGCAGGATCTAATCCAAAGAGTATCTCTGTGGCATAGTAGTTAAGTGTTTCGACTTTGTGCTCAAGAGGTTACAGGTTCAAATCTGATTCGTGACGTCTTTTTTATGAAGTAGATTTACTCGAAGTGCAGTGATGTTAATTTATAAACACTAACCAGGCACTTGCGGTCACAATGGCGAGTGAGAATGTATGTGTTTTCCTCGGTGTCAGTTTAAATCGGATGTTCATCCTGAAAGCAACGGCAAACTACAGGAGTATCGTGCCAAGAAATGTTCTATGAATGTGGTAAATAATTCGTATCGGAATTAGCGAGTGTTAATTCAGTATTATCACCATGTCAAATCACAATCTAGCAAGGCGGGTTGCAATCAGCAAAAGCAGTCATGACAATAGTAGTAGTAACACAAGTAACACAGTAAACAAGAACAAATGCAGTGTCAAGTTAGGAGCATGGAATGTGAGAAGTATGTATCACGACAAAATGGACATTATGGTGAAAGAAATGAAACGACTACAAATATAAATATTAGGAGTAAGACATGGCTGTACCTTGTCTCCATGCTTGTTCAATAGCAATGCGGAAAATATAATGAGTAATGTGAAACCAGAAACAATGAAGAGCTTGATTTCCGACCCGTAAATATAGGGGTGGGGGGTTGCAGATACCAGAAATTAGATATTTAGACGACTCAGTGCTATTAAATGCACAAGAACACGACATACTGAAAATTATTAAGTCTAACCAAAAATTCAGGGAACAGAAAAGTTTGTTTATATGTATGCTATAGTAGTAGTAGTAGTAGTAGTAGTAGTAGTAGTAGTAGTAGTAGTATCAACATTAGTTGTAGTGCTAGTAGTAGTAGTTGTAGTAGTAGTAGTAGTAGGTGTGATAGCAGCAGTAATAGTAGCAGTAGTGGCATCAGTAGTAGTAGTAGTAGTAGCAATAATAGTTGTAGTAGTAGTAGCAGTAGCAACAATAGTTGTAGTAGTAGTTGCAGTAGTAGCAGCAGTAATAGTAGTAGTAGCAGTAGTAGCAGCAGGAGTAGTAATAGTAGAAGTAGCAGCACCAGGAGTAGTAGTAGTAGCAGCAGTAGTAGTAGTAGAAGTAGTAGAAGAAGAAGCAGCAGTAGTAGTAGTAGCAGCAGTAGTAGTAGTACTAGAAGTAGCAGCAGCAGTA
Source organism: Meghimatium bilineatum (assembly GCA_034231615.1). Lineage (NCBI taxonomy): Eukaryota > Metazoa > Mollusca > Gastropoda > Stylommatophora > Philomycidae > Meghimatium > Meghimatium bilineatum. The sequence goes on along the minus strand of CM067319.1, from coordinate 41,297,335 downwards.
GTAGTAGTAGCAGCAGTAGTAGCAGCAGTAGTAGCAGCAGTAGTAGTAGTAGTAGTAGTAGTAGTAGCAGCAGCAGTAGTAGAAGTAGTAGCAGCATGAGTAGTAGTAGTAGTAGAAGAAGTAGCAGCAGCAGTAGTAGTAGTAGAAGTAGTAGAAGAAGAAGCAGCAGTAGTAGTAGTAGCAGCAGCAGTAGTAGTAGTAGTAGCAGCAGCAGCAGCAGTAGTAGTAGTAGTAGTAGTAGTAGTAGAAGTAGCAGCAGCAGTTGTAGTAGTAGTAGTAGTAGCAGCAGTAGTAGTAGTAGTAGTAGTAGTAGAAGAAGAAGTGGCAGCAGCAGCAGTAGTAGTAGCAGCAGGAGCAGGAGTAGTAAGTAGTATAGCATAGAACCCGGTACGGTGCTGTGGTAGACACGTCAACACTTAGCGATCTCCTAATGTCTCCTGTTATGATTAAGGCACAGACCTCGATATTATCAATATGTGATTTTCTCTGTACCTCAAAGCTACTCTAATCTCCACTATTCTCTGCAAAATTCTTATAGACCGAAAGCCTTGTCATGTGACATGCTAGAAACATATCAGTTTTCTGCATTAACTGTTGGTACGTGATTCTTGAAACTCTGCCTACATGTTTATTATATTTCTCACCAGGGTTAAAAAAATTATTTCACAAATGGCCAAATTTCGAAATAGCGTATAAACAACTAAAAACATGCTGATTTTTCAAGAATGCAGTCTTTTATAAACCTTTCTCCAATAATCAATATTCATTTATTGTACATTGACAAATATATGCTTTCTTTAAATTAATTGTGGTTAATGTTATTAGATGGAGAAGGCTTTAGCGTCCTTGTCAAGGCTAACTGTGATTTGGAAAAGCAACATCAGTGTTGGAGTGAAAATCAAACTGTATAAGTCGCTGGTGCTTTCTGTTGTGTTGTATGGTTGTGAGAGTTGGACACTCACTGCGGACATGGAGAGAAGATTACAGGCTTTCGAGTATAAATGCTATAGAAGAATTCTACGAATTTCCTATAGGGAACATAAGACCAGTGTGTACGTAAGAAATAAAGTAGAGATGTGTGCAGGTGTCCAGGAGCCATTACTTTCAATAGTGAAACGACGAAAACTAGCATGGTTCGGACATGTATGCAGGCACGATTCCTTGTCAAAAACAATACTGCAGGGAACTGTCGAGAGTGGAAGAAGCAGAGGAGGACAAATAAAGACATGGACAGACAACATCAAGGAATGGACAGGGCAAGATATTTCCACACTCATCCGCATCGCTGAGGATAGAATTCGCTGGAGGACTCTGTGTGCTGAAGCATCCAATGTGGTACCCCTACGACCCTGAAGGGTTATGGGTTTATTGATTGATTGATTGAATGTTATTAATATTAGTTTATAGAATGTTATTATCAAAGTCTGAGCTTTCTCTAGACATGAAAATAATAAGTGCACTTAAAAGTTATGTCTGTAGAACAATTCTACATCTTAATTTTCGCTTTATAGTAACTACATAACGTATAGCTAGAACGTCGGCCTCAGAACCCTGAGGTCCCGGGCTCAATCCACGAATAGGCAAATATTTTTTTTCGAAGGTGCAGTAAAAGAACCTTCCTGTACACGTCGCGGCGAGATATGGCAAAGCGGCTTTTATTTCCACAGCCACAAAAACCTTCCCTGCAGTCCTAATAGGAAAACACGCAGTACTGAAAGTTTTAAAGTAACTACATTTTCAGTAAAATTACTATCCCAACTATTATCTAGTGCTGTTTACTGTCTACCACCAACATCTCTGTTTATATTGTTTACTGTGTCATGTCTCACTGTAGTACCACATCTTCAACTTAGACATCATGAGAAAGTATTATCAAATATCTGTTTGTAACATGTACTCTTCATTCTAAATTCAGTCTAGCAACGAAAGCAAACCACCAGATGGTGCTAAGAACACTCAGCATCAAAGAGGACTTGCTTCTGAAGACCATACTAAAGAATAAACTAGGTTTTTTTTTTTTAAAATTACGTTAAAAGACATGACGATATGGAAAGAGTGATATTGGAGGGGATGATATGAAGATAATAGAAGTAAAGGCCGAACAAGACTCCGGTGCACAGAAGACATACAGGAATGCCTGCACATGTCCATAAAGGAGGCGGGGCAACTTTCTCAAGACAAGGAGAATTTAGTAGATCCATAAGAAAGACTATGTTCCGGAAAGAATATGTCACGTGATGATGATGAGAATAGACAGTGTTTATAAATTAGTTAACGCCCACAAAAGAACATGCCACACAATCGTCAGTTAAACTTAAACGAAAAAATATGGACAAGTAGATATGTTTGTAAAAAAATTGTCAAAATTAAACTTCGTGTCAAGCAACCTATTAAAAAATGACCAATATTACAACACAATTTCTGATATATTCGTCTGTGTTATTATCTCTATAGAAAATATATAGTATTTATATTATAACATTTATTCTCAAAAGCGTGGATCAATGGCTCTAGATCTTCCCTGAGTGTCCAAATCCCGAATCTACACAAATTGGATAGATAAAACTAATATTCGATATAGTTTGATCTTCTTCTTCTGCGTTCGTTCTCAAAATTCTGAAAATTATTAACAGAATGTGTTTCAAAGAACGGAATGCGGTGTGCCATGGTTTACAGCTAAGATGTGTGATTTCTGCGCTTTCGGCCTGACACATCCGACTTCAGAATAGTTTCTTGGTTCTTGGTAACTTTGACGGATTGTGAGCTATCTCCATCCCAAAAATCCCCTAGTCGCCTCCTTCAGCATGCCGGTAGGTAACAGTGCTGCTATTATTTGCTCCTCTCTCAGGCCCTGCCAATACATGGGCTACTTTGACCGTAACAGATGTTTCTTCTCCACACGTTTCCAAGTCTTAAAATTCTCTCGAAAACTGCCTCTAATTGGGTATTAACTTCTTTAACGGATTGCCCGCCGTTGCATAGATATAATCCCTGGCAAGTTCCATCAAATTTTCGTCCGGTCATTATAATACTAGCCTTTGTTCGAATATGTAGGGTCTCTACTGATCCCTTAGTAAACTGACGATAAATGATATCAACAATTGGGATGGGGAAGCAGGGGGTGTTCTGGAAACGTTTGACAGTTATTGACCATGGAGAGGGAAGTTAACAAATGTGGTTACGCCAACAATGGGGTGGGGGGTGTGTTCTTAAAAAGCTTGAAGGTTGTTGCAATTGGGATGGGAGTCAAAAAAATTGTTAAATAATTTATGGAAGTCGCTTATTGAGTAAGCAGTGAGGATTTATAAATGTTGACATACTGGTGAAAGACATTGAAGGAATATCACCATCGATAATAAACACCTAACACAAGTTAAGGAGTTCACTTACGTAGGAAACATTATAATGAGTGAAGGGAAAAACAGTAAAGAGATATAAAATAGATGCAACAAAACATAACAGGTTCTAGGACAGATGACACGTATTTTTAAGAACAAAAATGTAAATATAGAAACTAAAGTTGCATTATACAAAACTATTATCATACCATCACCGTACTACCAGTGACAAACCTGGGCAATGACAGCACAAGACAAAAGAAAACTAATGACAGAAGAAATGACATGTCTACGAAGAATACTCGGAGTGTCATTAAGACATAGAATTAGAAATGATGACATCAGACAGATAACCAAAACAATACAAGTATTGGAACACATTAAAAGACAACAGATCAAGTGGTTTTCACACGCTTTCAGACTACCAATACACAGCAAGCCTCAGATGGCCATGACACATAGACATAGCGGCTACGAAACCAGAGGCAGGCCATGTAAAAGATGGATCACAAAAATCAAAGAAACCACAGGAACAAGCTTACAAACATCACACAGGAAAGCCATCTCCAGAGAAACTCTTCTAACCCTGATGCTGCAAGGCACACAAGGGACACAGCGTATAGATAGACAGACTGGTCAATGTTCCTCTCACAGTAACCAATTCTTGTATACATTAGTAAAAAGTAAAGTAACCCATAGCATTTCTTAATGCTGTAGGGGTGTGAGATGTTAGCGATCTCACATTTCACAGGCTCTGCAAATGAGGGCGGTAGCCATCTCCTCTCCCTCGCAGTCTTTACTTCCCGGATTAATCCGGTACCCATTTAAGGCTGGGTCGACCTGGGAGCCGTTGCGATCTGAAAACATTTCCGCCTCAGCTGAGGAATGAACCCAGGACCACTAATATGCGAAGCCAGTGCGCTAACCACTGCGCTAACGCGGCTCCCTTGTATACATTACGCGTGTCTGTATGTTCGAAATTTAGCAGCAATATCTTGTTTAAGATGAATTGTATTGGTTGTTGTTGAGGATTATCGTTCGATCTATAAATGTCCGACTCTGTGGAGTCGTAGTACAGAGCGTGTCTGTCACAGCTAAGGTGCCGAGTCTAAATCACGCCACGAGCAATTATATATTCGGACTGTTCAGATAACAATGGCAAACTACTGAACGTACTTAAATTGTTTATAAAATTAATTACTACAGCTAAATTGTGCTGAGTTGATAGCTACATCCAAGTTATGGGGGAGTCAGAAGCAGCCAAAGAATTGATTCATTGGCAGGCAAACGTATATTCGATGACAAATCGATGCAAATAAACAGGGCTGAATTAATTAAAGCAGTCATTGATATACTCAAAAATAATGTAGTGGATGCTTAAAGAGACTGTGTATGTTTACAGATAATGATATAAATTGGAGTGACCAGGAGAGAGCAGAGGAAGTGCATCCTATTTGGAAAAAAAAAAACAGAAGAACCCACAACAATAACTGATTTACACTGAACTAATATACTGTGAAATGGCTGACGGAATGGCAAACAAAGAAATTATAGAAACTTCCCTTCTCCGATGATGCTGGTTCTTAATCAAGATTCGGACATAATACCGTATTCCCCAATACAACTCACAGACACGGAAAAGGGAACTTTACTACTCCCTTTTACTTTCATCCACTCCAATACACAGGGAATACAAGTGGAAACATTAAGGGTGTATTACAGATCAAGCTTTCGTGGAATCTGTCACATTCTTTGTTTTACCTTTCTGGGTATAAGGCTCAATTATATTATCAAGTATAGAAATTGGTTGGAAAAGCGTCTGCAAAAATGTGATACAGCTGTCATTACGTCAGCACATCCGAGGTTTTGTGTATATTACTTATGCAAATCACTGGGCACTTATGTAAATATCGACACGCCTGAGTCTGCAAAGATTGTTGATTGATGGTATGCAACTCTGAATTCAGCATTTGCTGAAGTTTTGAGGCTGTGAGTTGAAGTGTTCCTTGATGGTGTGTAGCTGTGTATTAAGTGTTTGTTAGACATCCTTTGATTTTCTGGGGCCCGAAATGGGAGCGAAAAAAACAGTGACACTGTAATTGTAAAGCATGTTGTAAGAGAGGATTAATGAAGTTTGGAGGATTAATTTGACTGTCCCATATTATAGAGGGTCAAAATGACCAATATACCATACTGAAGTTTGATGTGTCAGACCGAAACGCACATATGTCTTCTTCTTCCGCAGTCAGCATTTCCCTGCAGGTTAATCTTTTACAGGTAATCACATACTTATCCAAACATACTTGACTTACTAAGTCGACATACTTGTCCAAACATACTTGACATACTATGTCGACATACTTGTCCAAACATACTTGACATACTAAGTCGACATACTTGTCCAAACATACTTGACATACTAAGTCGACATACTTGTCCAAACATACTTGACTTACTAAGTCGACATACTTGTCCAAACATACTTGACATACTAAGTCGATATACTTGTCCAAACATACTTGACTTACTAAGTCGACATACTTGTCCAAAACATGCAAATTTTCGTTGTTTTACTATTGAAAGTAGCAATTCCTGTGAACCAGCACGGCTATCTATTTTATCTCTTACGTACACATTTGCCTTATGCACTATCAATAGAAACCGCAAAATTCTGTCTAAGAAATATAAAACATGCAATAACGAAATTGTACAACTGTTTTTTATTTCAAATATTGTAAATCTATCGCGTTCAGCTAGTTATTTTTTGCGGTTCAATTATGTGCCTAGTCCGCAGAGCTTCTGAAAGTATTCCTTGTTTTCCGTTGTTGCTTTATGAATATTGATCACTCATGGACATAGAGACATCGACTTGTTTATCCAGGTTTATTTGCTTACTTTTTCGGCGTATTGATCTTCAGACATAAGAATGTTTGCTCATTTCTTGTCTTCCTGTGACGTCGTCTCTAACAGGAAGTTTAGAAGTACAAAAATGGAACAGGAACAGTAAAAACGGTAGTTGAAATAATGATATATATTTGAAGAGAGAAAAAAAACATTATATAAGATTATGTGAACCTTCTGAGAGATATTAATTAACATTTAGAATTTATTGTGCAATATTAATATTTTAGAAATGTATTCTGTTTATATTTTGTCATTTGTACTTGTCAATCATAGAAATACAGAATGTAAACAAGAAATGCGGTTATTGAAAGATAGCAGGGATATTAAAGTTATGAACCATGGGGGTAAAGTTCCTTTCCTACTATAGCCACGAAGCGACTTTGTCACAAATAGTGATCTAAGATACAAAACACACCAAGAATAGGTTTCAAACATCATAAGAAAACGAAGATGGAAATACCTTGGTCACGTTTTACGACTAGATGTAAACAGAATAAACCAACAAGCCCTTTCACCTGAGGGTAAAAGAAAAAGAGGAAGACCTAAAACAAACCTTAAAAACACCATTCTTAAAGAAGGGGAATTAATAGGCTGTAAGACCATCCAGGAACTAAAGCTGCAGGCAGCGGACCGCATCATATGGAGAACCAAAACCTCTGCCCTATATTTCACTTGCGGCACGAAAGGAACAAACTATAGCCTCGAAATAGAAGAAATATTCCAGAATATGTCACAAGGGCGCATTTGAAAGTCTGTATCTCGTTGTTCAGTTGTTTTATGTTTTACTTTGGTAACACACCTACCTATTTTTGTATATCTTTCGCATTTGAAAGTGTAGCTAGCTTTATACACTCAGCCAAGAGTCTACGTAGACAGTTATCATATCACCTAGAGCAGTGTTTCTCAGTGATGACACTACTGATAGTATATTTATACCAAGAGGGGAACTACAGCAACAACTGTGACTTTGTACAGTCGGTATGCACACAGAAGGTAACGCAGGTCTGCATCTTGAGTGACTCTATGAGTATAATTAAGAAGGTACAAGTGGGTTTCGTTCGCGAACAGTGGATTGAGGCCTTGAGAAAGGCGAGGCTGAAAGCGGTTATATTTATTTTCGTGACTGGACATGTGGATGTTCGAGGCAATGAAAGAGCGGATCAACTGGCATCATGCCCGATTGTGGCACAGGGCGATGGGACAATGGATCGCGCTGACGTTTTGAACTCCTTAAGAGATATAACACGCGAGAGTGAGACTAATGTGGATGATGATTCATTTTCAATGGCTAGGATTAAAGATCAGGGATTGAAATGCAGTGTTGCTAGAAGTGAACATTTTGGAGGGCGCAGAAGAATGATGGTCAACCAGCATAGGACCGGTACTATCAGCAGAAGTGTAATGGCGGATACACTCAAGGAGAGATCGGATCAACTACGGGCGTGTCCAGTTTGCAGTGATGATGATCCGACGACTAATTAACTAACTAACTACCCTCGCCCCACAGGTGGGAAATATGATTTTTCAGGGGGCAGTTCGAACAAGTTGTAATTAGGCTTCATTCGGAAATCATTCAAATTTTGAATGTAAAAAAAAAGTATGTATATGTTGAATAGGTGAGCATTAGAATTTTAGAAAGACTTAGATGGGGCATAGTACAAAAAAGGTTGGAAAACACTGATCTAGAGGTAGCAGTACCACTGATATCTCAACCAGTATAAACCTATGGGTAAAATAGACATATCTACAATTGACCATGCAAACAAGAACATGCGTGTATGGGCTTTAATAGCAGAATCATTTACAGAAAATGGCAAGAGCTGAATTTTCTCGATAACGCTAACTCAAGTAATATATGGATCAGAATGTATACGCATGGATCAGAATGTATACGCATGGATCAGAATGTATATGCATGGATCAGAATGTATACGCATGGATCAGAATGTATACGCATGTATTAGAATGTATACGCATGGATCAGAATGTATACGCATGTATTAGAATGTATACGCATGAATCAGAATGTATACGCATGAATCAGAATGTATACGCATGGATCAGAATGTATACGCATGAATCAGAATGTATACGCATGAATCAGAATGTATACGCATGTATTAGAATGTATACGCATGGATCAGAATGTATACGCATGGATCAGAATGTATACGCATGGATCAGAATGTATACGCATGAATCAGAATGTATACGCATGAATCAGAATGTATACGCATGAATCAGCACAAAATGCAGTAAGAGATCGGGGAAGTGATGTATACCTGGAATACCCAGATGACACTGCTGATACCATATGTATATCAAGAGTGAACTACAGCAACAACTATGACTCTGAAGTCACAACTATTTGTACAGCTGCATAGAAACGTTTAACATCGACCAGAACCTCACATCCTATTGTAATAATTACAGATGCAAGTACTAGAAGCACTACATTTCAATAAACTACCAGGGTTATAAGATTTATTGTCCATATATGCAACATCAGTGTAGAATCTTTCTGCAATGGCTTCCATCTCACTGTGGATTTGTCAGAAATTATAGGGCTGACTAATTGGTCAGAAGGTTCTAAGATGCAACAACCTACCAATCAGCTATCACCAAAGGAAATCCGTGATAAATAGAAAGGCTTCAACAAAAGCCTTCACGGGATGGCTACCATCTACTTAACTGATAATAACAGGACATCATATTTCGACTCAGAACTGGACACAATTAACTAGGAAACCATATGTACACAAATTTTAAATTTCACATTCTTCAAGAATAAGCAAATTATGACACATTAAGATGCACACGTTGACCTTCTGATACGCCTATGAATGTTAAACTCTAAGATACAAAACAATAAATAGTATATACTGTCAAATTTATACAATAAACAACACTGCATATATAAACATTATTAGCGAACGAAAGAAGGAACATTTCCATTTGAACCGTTAGGTGTCCGGGGGAGAGGGGGCAGAAGTACGATTGAGAGTTGGAATTTGTCTCTGTTTGGACGTGTGTGTCGACATGGTCAGCCCGTGCCTCTGTACGGTTTTTTTTGGATTGTCTCTACCCATTTAGTTCTTGGTCTTCCTCCTGCCGTGTAAAACTATCTTCTGCTGTTATATGCGACGAAAGGTTGGGTGCGTTGGTTCCATTCTCATGAGATGACCAAAGCCATATGGTTTGCTGTCTCCCGATGTAGTCTTGATATAAAATGGTCTCAATGTTTTCCCTGATATTTTCCTTTCTCCGTCGCTCTCTTTTGGTGACATTTAAAGACCATCCTACATCATGAGCCATAGTACACTACGTCCTAGTCGCTGGGTGATCCACAGCAGACATTCATATATTTAACTGCGAATAGTGAGTGATCTCGAAACACTAGGAGTGCTGGTCGGCGGGCGAATGAACTAACGCGACACACCACTGATCCTTGGCCACATTCAGCCACATTTTCAAGTACAACTCTCAAGTATCTGCTTGCTGTGATATTTACTTGTTATATGATATCACTTCAAATACTAGACATTGTAACACCATGAACAAGCTACGATACTAGACATTGTAATATCCTGAGCAAGCTACGATACTAGACATTGTAACACACTGAGCAAGCTTCGATACTAGTCGTTGTAACACCATGAACAGGTTTCGTTACTAGGCATTGTAGCACTATCAGCAAACTCCGATATTAGATATTGCAAAATCCTGAGCACACTTCGATCCTAGACGGGATAATGCACTAAGCAAGCTCCGATACTAGACGTTGTACCATCCTAGGCAAGCTACGATACTAGACAATGTAATATCCTGAACAAGCTACGATACTAGACATTGTAGCATCCTGAGCAAGCACCGAACTAGGCATTGTAATATCATGGGATAGCTCCGATACCTGACGATGTAACATCCTCAGCAAGCTGAAATATTAGACATTGTAACACACTGAACAAACTCCGATTATAGACATAATAACACCCTGAATAAGTTTCAATACAAGACAATGTAACACCCTGTGCTAGCTATGATTCTAGAAATTGTAACACCCTGTGCTAGCTTTGATACTGGACAAGGTAACTACCTGAATAATCTCCGATACAAGGCATTGTAACACCCTGAGCTAGCTTTGGTACTAGATATTGTACCGCCCTGAGCTAGGTTTGATACTAGATATTGTACCGCCCTGAGCTAGGTTTGATACTAGATATTGTACCACCCTGAGCTAGGTTTGATACTAGATATTGTACCACCCTGAGCTAGGTTTGATACTAGATATTTTAACATCTTGAGCTAGCTTTCATACTAGACATTGTAACTTCCTGAACAAGCTCCAATCCCTAACCATATTTTACATAAATTAAATTCATTTTGGTTGTGGTACCCTGTATGTATTAGATTTGACACCTCTGCCCTGGGCGATCGACCTGGTTGTTCATGCCAAGTTTCGGTGTTGTGATATATAGTTTATCTCGCATTGTAGCTCCATTCTCTCCATCTTTCTCTCTTTCATTCTCTTTATCTCTCCCTACACTTTCTCTTTTTCTCTATGTCTGTATCTTTCTCTATATACTTTTTCTATATATATATACTTTCTCTCTATATATACTTTCTCTCTCTCTCTCTCTCTCTCTCTCTCTCTCTCTACCGGTGCCCGATTTGGTTTTTTTCATCCATTACTCATTAGTGATCTATCACAGCACGTCTCCACCGTCTCCATGTGGACCACAGACTCTCAGATAGCCACATACTTTTTGCTGGAGAACCATCGAAAACAAATTATAAATTGGGAATCCACGATCCCGTCTAAAAAGACCACACATAAAATTAACTCCGTCCCGTCTCAGGAGGCCACATAAAGTTAACTATCTGTCCCATCTAATTTTTAAGGCTGGCGGGATTTGAACCAGGTGCCATCTAGCGGCATCACATCATATTTCACCTAAAGTAAACAGGTTTTTTCGTACTTGACCAACCATCACATCCAACTCTCCCATCTAAGGAGGCCATATAAAGTTAACTATCTTAACAATATGTATTAAGTCTCTAAGAAAGTGGAATAGCTTCTCATTATTTTATAGGTCTAGAGTGGATCACATGCAGAAACGTGTCTCATATGGGGCACGGTCGAAGATTTTGGGAGCGTGTTCAACCCAGCCAACATTTGGAACATCTGAAAGTAATATTTAGTACTAGAAAGGAAGCCAAACCATGAGTAACCCCCCCCCCCTCTCCATCCCTTTAAAAAAATTATCTTCATTGTTCTCCCAAAAAATGGTAGCACTAAAAATTAACTAATACGATGTAAATACCCACAAAAACAAGGAAATGACTTTTTATTTAGTAAACCCCCACCCGGTATTGTAGACGCATTTACAGTCCTGTATGAGAGTCAAGAGCAAAAATATGTTTAGAACCATCGGTGTGCGACAGCACTTCAAACCTTCTATTCTACCCAGACACACGTTTATGATAGTTCCTATTTGTTTGCATGCCTCTTGCGTTGTTAATATCTCTTGAGTAATACAACACCGTATATTTGACATTTGTGTTCAACATTCTTATTTGTCTTTTTGATTACATTTCCTGTCAATTCCATACACTTCCCATAGGGAATACAGTTTCATCATTCCTTTTTTTGTGTGTTTTTTTTTTAATTTGAAATTTGTAATAGTTATTTTAATCCTTGTCTGTCGCTCTATTTTTCTCCATATTGCTGCCATGGAAAGAATGCCGTGTGATTCATTAGTTTATAATTCATATATGAAGAGAGGAGAAGCAGAAAGAAGAGCCAGGGGTAGACCTAGAGTACGCTGGATCGACAACATCAAAGAGACAATAAACGAAAACCAAAAAACATTATCTGAAGCTGCCAGAACAGTGAGAACAAGAACATTGTATCTCCCTCGACACCGGTAAAGGGTAAAAGAGGAAGGAAAGATAGACAGATAGATTGCTGCAAGGGTTATACACAATTGTAGTGTGTCATATTACTGCCAGGGTTATACACAATTGTAGTGTGTCATATTGCTGCCAGGGTTATACACAATTGTATTTCTCTCCATATTACTGCCAGGGTTATACACAATTGTAGTGTTTCATATTACTGCCAGGGTTATACACAATTGTAGTGTTTCATATTACTGCCAGGATTATACACAATTGTAGTGTTTCATATTACTGCCAGGGTTATACACAATTGTAGTGTTTCATATTACTGCCAGGGTTATTCACAATTGTAGTGTTTCATATTGCTGCCAGGGTTATACACAATTGTATTTCTCTCCATATTACTGCCAGGGTTATACACAATTGTAGTGTTTCATATTACTGCCAGGGTTATACACAATTGTAGTGTTTCATATTACTGCCAGGGTTATACACAATTGTAGTGTTTCATATTACTGCCAGGGTTATACACAATTGTAGTGTTTCATATTACTGCCAGGGTTATTCACAATTGTAGTGTTTCATATTGCTGCCAGGGTTATACACAATTGTATTTCTCTCCATATTACTGCCAGGGTTATACACAATTGTAGTGTTTCATATTACTGCCAGGGTTATACACAATTGTAGTGTTTCATATTACTTCCAGGGTTATACACAATTGTAGTGTTTCATATTACTGCCAGGGTTATACACAATTGTAGTGTTTCATATTACTGCCAGGGTTATACACAATTGTAGTGTTTCCTATTGCTGCCAGGGTTATACACAATTGTAGTGTTTCATATTACTGCCAGGGTTATACACAATTGTAGTGTTTCATATTACTGCCAGGGTTATACACAATTGTAGTGTTTCATATTGCTGCCAGGGTTATACACAATTGTATTTCTCTCCATATTACTGCCAGGGTTATACACAATTGTAGTGTTTCATATTACTGCCAGGGTTATACACAATTGTATTTCTCTCCATATTGCTGCCAGGGTTATACACAATTGTAGTGTTTCATATTGCTGCCAGGGTTATACACAATTGTAGTGTTTCATATTACTGCCAGGGTTATACACAATTGTAGTGTTTCATATTACTGCCAGGGTTATACACAATTGTATTTCTCTCCATTTTGCTGCCAGGGTTATACACATTATCATGTTCTGATTTTGTACAGAACACAGACGTAGGCACTTTTTCTTTGTTAAATGAGTGTAGGCAGGTGGAGGGAATGGTCTGTATAGAAATAATAAGTGAGACTGATGTAAAACTGTATAACAATAGTACTTACATAAAACACCACATCGATCAACTTTACAGTGAACGCACAGACTATCAGACTATAGGGAATGTGAACGAAAACATACATATAACAGTATACAAGACAGTTTCAATGTTTCAACTTTAAGATATTTTTCAGGGAAAAAACACGACATACCGTAAATAGAAGCATTATCTTTCTATATTCTGCATTTTTGTTTTTATTGTTTTGTCTTGTTTTTTTTTTCTTGAAAAAAAGATATTAAGGTTAGAAAGTTGAAACTGTCTTGTATACTGTTATTTGTACTTTTGTTTTAATTTAATTGGTAGCATATCCTATCCAGGACGTAGCTATCAACCCAGAATTTTATGGCTGTGGTGATTTTCTAGGCAATATAAATACGTTCAGTAGGTTGCCATTGCTTTCTGAACGGTCCGGATGCACAATTACCTGTGGTGAGGATCGAACTCGGTACCTTTGCTGTCACACAGACGCGCTCTGTACCACTTCGCCACAGAGCCGGACGAAGTTTTACCCATACTCATCATGATATTAGTCTGTTTTTCTTTGTCTCTGCTGAAAACCAGACTAATAACATGATGAATGGACACAAGCTTGAAGAGGTGAATACCTTCAAATACCTCGGATCCAGTATATGCAGCGAATATAGTTAAAACGAAACTCCAAATATTAGCATGACTTCTATGGCATTAAAATGACGTGCTTGTCTTACACTGTTCCAATTACGGTTGTTGACAGCCGATAACAATCCGAGACCGTCCGTTGCTACTGGAATGTCACTTGTGAGCGCAATAAAAGGATATTGTGAGTGAATTTCAAACTCTGAAAAAAAAACACTACTGACACGTGTTAAGTATTTCTATACATTTATGTACCATATAAATTAATCTCAAATTGGCCAAACTAAATTAATTAGCCTACTAGTCTAACAGCATAACGTCATTGGCAATGACAGTTTGTCATTCATTGAAAACCATGACAACTTTGGAAAATATTAGACAGAAAAATATTGGAAAAATGAAAAGAAATATTATTGAGAACAATTACAATATTGACTTTCGTAATATTTTTCACCTGACAAAGTGTTGCCAGGTAATCAATCATTTTTAGGAATAAAAAAGCATTTACAAAATGACTTTACTAAAGAAATAACTATAAAAATCGAGTTTTCAATTGCCATCAACTTTAATATGTTCAATAACGTGCAATAACCCTGAGTTTTAGAGAAGCATGGAGATAGTTATGTTCTTAAATACAACTACAACCTCTTGTTCCTCATTGTGCATACTCTGAACACCGTTGTTAAAAATGTTCTGCTATTATCTGTCACACACATTTAATGTTCGGTTTATATAAGTCCAGGAAACACTTTGACGTGATTTGTGGGTTGTAGTTTTTGACGTGACTTATAGATAATATTTTGTGGCATTGGGCCGGTGGAATTGATGTCAAAGTCAACAACAGAATATCTAAAGTAAGTGTTGCATTTGGCAGACTGCGCGACAATGTGTGGGAATATAAGTGTATTAGATTCGCCACAAAAATAAAGGTCTATCTCCTTATTTTGCACACTACCTTGCAATACACATGTGAGCCCTGGACGGTGTACAGCAACCACGTCAAGGGTGTTAATCAACTTCCACGCGTACTGTATCCGTAACATCTTCAGAATGACGTGGCAGGATAAAGTACCTGACACTGAAGTCCTCATTAGAGCCACCATTCTCAGCATTCATACATTACTGAAGAAGGTCCAAACAGAGATAGGCTGGACATCTGGCCATATGTTTGGTGCATGCCTGACAAACACATCCCGGAACAACTGGCGTATGGTGAATCAAGAGATAAAGTCCTATTGTCGGAAAACAACATGAAACTGGAAATACGGTGGGAGGGGGGGGGGGGGTAAGTATAAAACAAAACAAATATCAAAATGAACTAAATCGGTATAAGTGTTACTAATATTTGTCAATAAAACAAATTGATATTGTGTGTTCCATAATTCATGTAACTCACTTGAACTAAATTTTTACGGAAACTATCTGATGCATAGCAACCATATTTCGCAGTTAGTCTTATTCACAGCACCACCTTAGGAATTCATATTTTACAAATTGATAGGTAGACTGGAAAATTCACAAAACTTTCTTTTTGCTTTATAGTAAACAGTACAAAAATATAGCACAGGCAGAAACAAAATTTCGCTCACATTTTATATTTTACCGTAATACACAAAATCAGGAATGCAAAGTCATATCCCAACATATACTTACAGGAAATATGAGATGCAAAGTCATATCCCAACATATACTTACAGGAAATATGAGATGCAAAGTCATATCCCAACATATACTAACAGGAAATATGAGATGCAAAGTCATATCCCAACATATACTTACAGGAAATATGAGATGCACAGTCATATCCCAACATATACTTACAGGAAATATGAGATGCAAAGTCATATCCCAACATATACTTACAGGAAATATGAGATGCAAAGTCATATCCCAACATATACTTACAGGAAATATGAGATAGTTATCATTATTTCCAGAGTGTATTTAAAGCAGTATTTATCTGTGATGATCACATAGTCTTCTGTTTTTCCTGTGGTCTTGGAGTTGAAGAGGAATATGTGTATTTGATCATTCCGTAAATAAAAGTAACTGTAAAGAAATTGTTGTGAGAAGCAAAACAATGAAGTACCAGATGATTTTCTTATAAGTCCGTGACATTGTAAGATATTTGGTCGATGTGAAAACAACAAAGATTGACACATGAACTATTTTATTCAGATTATGAAGACTCGAAAAGATCGACTACTGCTAAGTGCTTGACAAAATGCAAACTATCTCGTTGCCGATATATCTCTTCCCCTTGAGGCACATGCTGTTCACATTTTCTCCAGTGCTCAGTGTCTGTGTGAGGGCATTGCGTGTTATATTTATTATATCGCAAAGTGTGAAAGTCTTATTTAATGCTGCAACTTGATCTTTGACTGCAACCCACACAAGTTCATTGAGATTGAGATGTGAATGATAAGGTGGTGGCCTAAGAGACATATGACCATGCTCAGCGATAATATTGTCAAATACCAAAATCGTCTTTGTCCATCTGACAAGTTCTAACAACTCTGGTTCGAATTTAGTGCAGCAAAAAAGATATATTTTCTTTTGCAAACCATTACATATTTTCTTGTTTTGTGCTTAATGGCGTAAAATTGTGTCTATATACGCTACTACGTTATGATAGGAAGCATTGTCCATAACAATACATGATGGCCTATCCAGCCCTGGTAGGAGTGAGTTCCCTAACCAATTCCTGAAAATAATTCCATTCATTTCGGTGTTGTAGTCTCTACCACCTGTGGATATTGCTTGGAAAATAAGTTGTGTTCCCACTGACAAGACCATTTGCGTCACTGCCTGCATGACCTAATACAATGCGTTTACCTTTGAAGTTTGTAATTTTCATTTTGCTAGTTCCGTCAAGGGATTGCCCCTCTTTATCAAATGTATGTTGATCATTTAATTACGATTCATCCACATATACTATGTTCTAGCCTTCCATCCTACGCTCATATATCTGCCTCAGATATTTGCATCTAGTAGCTATGATGTGCGTTTTCTTACTTAATATATTCTGCCTGTAATAGATTTTCAAAAAGTGAAAGCGCTGCCCCTAACGACCTTCCCTAATGTGGTTTTAGAAAAATTAATACCACAATGACTGCTCAGACGAACTTTCCGCTTACGAATGTCACAACATCATTTTCCCGTAACATTTTAAGCATCTCACGTACAATAACATCTTTTTCGAAATCGTCAGGTTTCCCTTTTCGATATTGCTCTCGTTCATTATTTCAATATTTACTCTCCTATTTTATCCAACGATTAAATGACAACTTATTTAAACCGAGAGCATGCTATGTTCTCGGTTCATGATGTTGTACGTCGTAACACAAACGGCCCCTTCTAGCTTCTCTGCAAAGGTAAATGTACAATTGTGTAGTCACATTTTGCATTGTAGTAAATGTGCACTTCAAATTCATATTGTAACAAAACTCTTTAACTCCATATATAAATTATCTAAACTGAACAAGATGAAACAATTAAATCATGTTGAATATGCGATTAGCTTTTGAGTAAACTGGAGTTTGCTATTATTTTAAGATTGAATAATTTGTCATCTAGCCAAAAAAACTGACACTAAATCGCCTGACAAAGTTTCTTCTAAAGCATACCCTCTGTATTTACGTGCTTTTAATTGGTTACCTTTTTAACACATCACAATAACCAATGAAATCACGAAGATATTCACACCAAATAGCGCTACGTAGTCTGACAATAGCAATGAAATCTCTAAATAAGCGACAAACGGATGACACATTTCGCACTCCTCGAAAACGTGATTTCCGTTCAATAACTGGTGTAAGTTTACATTCGATCAATAGCATGCAAAAACTACATTATAATTGTATTTCACAGCAGTATTATTAAATCACTGCTTACTTCTTCTTATTTTAATTTGAGTGCAAATTTAACCATATTAGTTTCTAAATCTTTTTGTTAACGGCAACCACATTAAAAAAAATCATTGAGATGTCAATATTCCCCTATGAAATAAAGTAACTATGTAACTATAGGTACTGTAAACTATATTTCGGGTACTAATTCGTAAACAAGGTTGGAAGCGATTTTCTCCGACATTACCCTTCAAATGACAGAGATCTTTGGCATGCAATTTTCAAATGTCAATGACACACGTAAACATTTTATGCACTTAGAAAATGTGCCTAATTTAAATAATGTCCTCTATAAGTTATAGATTTATCAACTTCATTTAATTGTACATAATATAACATATTCTACAGTAAATACCGCTTCTAACCATGTTTAGGGAATTAGCAAACGGACTGTAACATCGTATTGTTTGGAAAGCAGACAAACAGAAAGGTCATTGTAATAACTGGAATTTGGCAGGATTGTTGGATGTATTATTTTTTATTTTTTTAGAAACGTAATTTCCAATATATTTTCTATATATAAAAATATGAGAAACTTATGACAATGCCAACGGGGAAGATTGTCTGTTACATGGGTTAAAGAAGCAAATAATTGCGATACTGCCGTATGTTATGAAAGTGGGTATGGATTCTGTTAGCCCAAACTACAATGGCTGTTCAAACAATAACCTTTTTTTCTGTGTTCGTTCTCACACTCCTGTCAATTAGCAGGATGTAGTCTAGAGAACCAAATGCGCTGTGTCATGGTTTACAGCTTAGCTGCGATATCTGAAATTTCACCGGATACGTCCGACTTTAG
Organism: Meghimatium bilineatum; assembly: GCA_034231615.1. NCBI lineage: Eukaryota > Metazoa > Mollusca > Gastropoda > Stylommatophora > Philomycidae > Meghimatium > Meghimatium bilineatum. The sequence goes on along the minus strand of CM067319.1, from coordinate 41,278,529 downwards.
CATAGCATCTGGGTCACTTTGACACTTTAAGAATGGTACAACCAACTCCTCCCCGACAATCTGCTTAGTCACCTCTTACGACGTGCATTACAGGTAGTAGTGTCCCTATTCTTTTTGCCCCTCCTCAATTCGGGCCTCGGCAAATAATGTACATGACGCTGCAGTTTAAAAAAAAAAGTTTTTCATGAGTGTATTTGAAACTCTAATACTTTTCACAGTACTCCCACTAAAACGGTACACACTTCCTCCAGGATTCCTTTCATTCTTGGCAGCACTGATATAAGAGCTCACTGGGAATTGAGTAAAAATTAGGTTGTCGGGTTCAGTATTATGTCGTCCCATGAATCAAATCGGGTACGCTTAATCGTTGACTTCGGCTGGGAGAACAGCCAAAAAGAGATTATGTGGAGACTGACCAGTCATCGGAATGTTGTGTCGGGTGTGTTGGGTCTATGAAATGTGAATCAGATGCTAAGACAATTCGGGTGCTTTTTCATGATAAAGTTGTCAATACCCCCCCCCCCCGCCCCCTCAATCTGGTTGGTTTCGTCTCATAGCATCACAAGGGGACGCGGATATCCTCCAGGTCTATGAATTCAAGAGATCAATAGGGAAGACTACGTTCTGGACAGAATATGTCACCCGATGATGATTATTCATTTTATATACAGTTGAATCCCTATATAGCGCATACTTTTATAACAAATTTCCCTATGCAGCAACACTTTCCAAATTCTCCAATCTATATTGTTTGTACTGTACGTAACGAATTTTTGATATTTCATAGATTTTTTCGGTCCAGACAAAGTTGTTATAACGGGATTCCACTATATTTTGACCCGCTCGTGTGGTACCGGAAAACTTCTAATTAATGATGCAGGAATAAATAGAACCATTGCCTTCTTTCCAAGCATGTCGTAGGAAGCAGCAACGAAAAGTTGTCACTTAATGTCTTGTCTCAAATTCTTACTTTTATCAAATTCTTACATTTATCATATGTCAAATTGTCCCTATCGATGAGGAAGAGATGTATGCTAGCGGACAGTGCATATTTGTTTACAATTTGCGGCAGACTAATGAGTGGTAGAGAATGCTAGAATTATCCTTAGATCTCACAGAAGAATGGGGAACTAGTTGGTCTAGAAGTATATGCTATGCTCCTAAAATAAAGCGATGTTCCTGGAATATTGCCATATTGGAATGCTTCGTTTCCGAGACTAAACATGCATGCATAATTCCCCCCCCCCCCTTTCCCCAACACAACCATGACCTTGAGACAATAAACCTTATACGAGTTCTGGGGTCACCTCGGTTACTCACAGAGGAGGACCTGTGCGTGCTTTTGTTAGAAAAAATGGTATTGACTGTCAAAAATGACATGCTCTCAGCTAAAGTGAATATTTCGGAATCATTATCCTCATAATCATCCCTTCACCATCATGATCTTTATCATCGTCGTCTTCATCATCATTTTTCTATGTCTTGTCCTTGTGCCATATACTCATTATTAAACAAATCCCCCCCCCCCGGTCACAAAGAGCAATAATTTTAACCATGCTACGCACCTGCGTGTCATTTTTCAGTCTTGGAAGCATTGAATGTATGTACTGTGGCGACTGCATCTTGTTTTCCGCGTCATATCTCAACACCCACAATTCATCACATGTCATTATTGTTTTCAGAAAATCATGGTTGCCATTGTAAAATATTCAGAAATTTACAGTACGTCTTCGCTGTGCTGTTTTGCTCGATTGTTATCGCATGTAGCACGTTCTTCACAGATACTCGCTACATTTTTAAATCCTTATTCTTCTTCTTCGTCATTCATTAACTCCTGCAGCTGAGCATGATGTAATCCAGAGAATGGAATATGTTGCGTTATGGTTTACAGCTTTGCTGCGATATCTACGCTTTCAGTTTTCAACATTCGACTTATTAATTGATTTTGGATCACTTTGACCGTATATGAGATGGGGCTTAAACTTCACCACGTATCCTCTTACGACGTGCATGAAGGGTAAATATGGCTGCTATTCATTGCTCCCCTTTCAGGCCTCAGCAACACGCAGACGAAATCCTTAGTTAAAATGGAATGTGTCAAATAGTGTTGAAATCTCGTACAGAATTACTCCAATGGCAACGCGATAATTCTAAATGACCAAAGTCCAAATTTTATTTATAATTTTGTCATTTCAGTCTTCTGATGGTCTACAAGAACCAGCTACAGTTTCAATTATGTGTGGCAAACTGTAAAAAGTTTGTATCATTTATTAATGTTTTCGATACTCGTGGATTCATTTGTGAATATTTGTTGAATCTAACGAATGCTAGACCTAGATCTTTATACTTTGGTATGATCAAACCTTTGACAAACTCTGATACAATATCTCTTCTCCAGTTTTTGTTTTTTGGATTTTTTAAAAATCAAGTTTAGCGACTACATAGTAGGGTTCAGAGACATAAACAGTGAAAGAGTGAAACAGTAAAATGGAGCCATACACAGTTAAAGCTAACAATTTTTAAATGGAGCCATAATCAGTAAAGGAGAGAAACAGTAAAACAGCAAAAACATTTTTTCTAACAAAAGCACGCACAGGTCCTACTCAGTGAGTAACCGAGGTGACCACAGAACTCGTATAAGGTTTATTGTCTCACGGTCATAACAGTGAAGGAGATAAACAATAAAATGGAGTCATAAACAATGAAAGTGGGCGATAAATGGTAAAATAAATAGATCCATAAACAGTGAAATGACCAGTGACAGCGAAGGAGAGCCATACATAGTGGAAGAGAGCCACAAACAGTGAAAGAAAGTCATAAACAGTGAAAGAGAGCCGCAAACAATGAAAGAAAGTCATAAACAGTGAAAGAGACCACAAATAGTGAAACAAAGTCATAAACAGTGAAAAAGAGTCATAAACAGTGAAAGAGAGTCATAAACATTGAAAGGGAGCCATTCGCGTTGACATAGTGCCATAAACAGAGAAAGAGTGGCATGTGAAAAATATCATGTGCAATAGACTCATAAACAGTGAAGGAGACCCATAAACAGTGAAAGAGAGTCATAAATAAAGAGAATCATGCTAATGAAAGATATAAACAGTCAAATGGAGCTATAAACAGTGAAAGAGAAAAGAACAAGTGAAAGAAAGCCATGAACAATGAAAATGATTCATAAGCATTGGTAGATAGCAATAAACAGTGAAAGATAGCCATAAGCATTGGTAGAGAGCAATAAACAGTGAAAGATAGCCATAAACCGGGAAAGCGAAAGAAAGCCAGAAACAGAGAATGATAGATAAGAAGAAAAACATAACGAGCGAGTTAGGGGAACCACACTTGAAGTACACTTTAAGAGGAGACAAACTTGAACACACGGCCAGCTTGCATAGCATAATCCCTCTGACTCATTTGCTACCAACATTTAGATTTTCGTGAGAACAAAATCTTCAGAATCTCCCAACAAAAAATGGTTCAGACAGATCCTGGACGGAATAAGAGACTTAATGGCCATAAATAAACACGGGTATCGATTCAGGTATCCAAGGGTAAGAAGAAGAGGCGGTGAGTGGATCAATTGAGGGTGGGAGAATTCTGACGGAGAAGAACAAAGCCTGTCAAACAGAGAGCTAAATTGTGAATGGCAGGAAGTTCCGGTACAATTAACGCTTTCATTTAGTCGTTTCATTCATTTTGTAAACTGTTTCCTCTCTCACTTTTTCAATCTCTTTTTAATCCATCCCTCTTTATCCTATTCCCTCATCTACTTTACGGGTTTTTTTCCCCACTCATTGTCCGGTAACGTTTTATTCAACAAAACGTCAATGAGTTCCCGCACTTTGACAGATTTCAATAAAGTTCATGTTATTTCTTCCAACAATAAGTTTTTATTCTTTCTGACTTCAAGACCTTGATGAATGAAAGTGTTGGGGGTTTTTTTTTATATTTTTTTTTTTTTGGCAGTGCACCATTAAGTTTCTTCCTACGGCAGACTTTATTGAGTTTCTTTCTTTTGGACACGTTTAATTAAGGTTCTTTTTTCAACAGACTTTCTTGAGTGTTTCTCACAAAATTCATAAAGTTTCTTCTTTCTCCAGACTTTATTGTATTTCTTTTTTCATGATAGACTTCATTAAGGGTCTTTCTACGACATAATTTATTGTTTCTTCTTTCTCCTGACATACTTCATTAAAGTTTTTATTTCAACAGACTTTATTGTGCTTCGTTTTTTCCTAACAGGCTTTATTAAGATTCTTTTTTACGACTGAATTTATTATGTTTCGAAGATTTTGACATACTGTTTTTTTTCTTCTAACTGCTTAATTCTGTTCACCTTTATTGCCTGAGAAAGCGTCTAGGTGTGTTATGGCAGTATCACATCTCGAAGTCTAAAATGGAAAACATCTATTCCTTTTGGTCTTAGCTTTGTTGTGCCAGTCAGGTCGTCCACATACCAGACGAGCGTCTCCCAAAGGGACTGTTATATTGTGAGCTGTTCGCAAGTGGAAGCCAACAAACAAAACTTCATAGACTATTTGAAAGCATCTCTCAAGCCCTGCGACATCGACAAAATTCCTTAGGAAATAACAGCTTGTGATCGACCTGCCTGGCATGATCAGATCAGTGAGGATATTAAAAGGTTTGAACAACAGAGTAAACCCCTGCAGGCGATTCGAAAGAATCAAAACAAAAAAAGAAGTCAGAGACAGTTTTCCCTCATCTCAAGACCGTTTCTGCTCACACTGCAATGGGTTTTTCACAGACCAGATTGGAATCATTAACCCCTCTTATATCCGCTCTGTTTTATTTCAAAAGGCCACTTTCACTAGCGATGATGCTTTTATATGTGAATCGCGCAACATCATTTACGTCATCATGTGTAAACGCTGTGACAAGAAATATATAGATAAAACTTTAGATTGAACCATAGTTTTTGTCGTCATCTTGCGGCCATTAACCACAGCAAACCCACTCTTGTCGGCATACATTTCAATGGCGAAGTTCACCATGGTGCCCCTGATATTCAGTCCACTGCCTTTATATCATACACCATTGATGATATAGCTAGGTAGGCCCTTAAAAATTGGTTTATAGTTTAGTTTGCTACCAGTAAGTCTTTGGGTCTTAATTCCGATCATTTATTTATTTAGATTTTGGGTGGTGTGATCCTCGTTGTATTGCTGTTCATATTGTTTTTATGTATAGTTTTCCGATTCCGTTCTCAATTCCGGTTTACTGTTGGTTTTTAAAAAAAACACACTTCTATAACAATATTTGTGGACCCGTATATCATTGTCACTTTGTATGTCTCTGCTGTTCAATGTCTGCAGTCTAGAGCTTCTGTGATAGGTCATTATTTTTACTGTTTTTATTGTTTGTTCACTGTTTATTTTATTTTCTTTAAAAAGACCTTAGGTTGAAACGTTGACAATATCTTGTATACTGTTATTTGTATGTTTTCGTACCAATATCCCGTGGTCCGATAGTCTGTGAATCATCGTAAAACTCCGACAAACATTGGGTTCTACGGAAGTACTATTGTTATACACTTTTACAGCAGTCTTACCTATTATCGATTAGCCAGCTATCTGAACATTCTCAAACACAAAACTTAATTGACTATTTGAATCTTTGCCTTTCAAAGGGAGATCATCTATATCACATCGTTGTCTTCTAGTTCAACCAGTTTACTATAACAACTACCAATATACTTTATCATTATTTTTTTTATCTTGCAGTTTAACCAGAGTAAATAGCAGCTACCCCTACACATTCTCATCACTTCTTGATCTTGCCGTTTTATCAGCTTACTGCATCAACTACCAACATACATTTTCATCATCATCATTTCTTTGCCTTCTAGTTTAACCAGCGTACCACAGCAATCACCGACATTCATTCTTATCATCTGCAATAAAGATGCGTTTATCCGAACTGCAATAAAAAATAATACATTTCTGTCAATGTCCTCGTTTTTCTTCCTAGACTAAATCGCAATTTTATTTGCAATTTGACACAGATTAAACCATTGATCATACCACTAAATTATAAGAATGTTCTCATGTCATATCTGACCCAGATCAGACTACATTCTCAATGATCACCCATCTTTCCTTCACCAAATAGGTGCGTATTAATCCACACGAAGACGTCTACAGCGTCACATCCGGTGAGACTACAACCAGTGATAGTGGGCGCGGCGGAAGTGAAGATGAGATACCATTACCACCAATCGCAGAGTGTTCTCCAGAATTGTACAGTAAGTATTACTTGACGTCTGATGTGAAATTCCCAGATGTGCATGCACAATATGGGGCTACATAAATCACGCCAACAATTAGGGAAGTTGAGTAGTCTGAAAATGTTCAGTTATTGAGAAGAGGGGGGAAAGGGGAGGGGGGGGCGGTTTAACCAAATTTGCATGTTGTTTTTTTAGATACCACATAAACTATTTGACACCAAATAAACTATTTTCATTTGAAACACTACATTTATTTAGTAACATGTATTTTCATACGATTTCAACTAAAAAATTGTTTACGGTTTGTGGATGGAGTGGTAACATTTTTAACGAATTAAAAGCAGTGTCTCTCAATTTTTGACAGTTGTTTTCAAGAACGAAGGTGGTGTCCAAAATTGACAAGATTTCGTTATTTTTACGAAATTTATGGACAGCCCTTACCACATGTCGCCGTGTTCTTCTTCTGCGTTCGTTCTCAAACTCCTGCATATTGGAAGCATCTAGTAAAAGAGAATAAAATGCGTTGCATAATGTTTTACAGCTTTCTTGCGCTTTCTGCGCCTTTCAGGCTTACACATCCAACTTCAACTTGGCTTCCATTTGACTTTTGTTCTATAAATATGTTGTGTGGTAGCCAATTTATCCACATAACCTTCTTAGTCGCCCTTACGACATGAATAAAGGTAAACATTGTTGATATGTGCGCTCCACTTGTGTCCCCACTAGCACATTAGTAAATTGTATTTAATAATGACATCTGTGAAAATGAAATATGTAATTTTAATACATCTAGACAAATTATTATGTCACCGATATTTATAATCTGTAGACATCGCGGAATGTAATGTTTGATTTTGTGAGGTTTTTTTTAGTTTTTTTTGTGGTGGGGTTCGTGTTTGGAGCAATTGTCCCCTATTTGATTATTGCTTCTGACTATGTATAAACTGACCAGTTTATGTTTATCATTTATAAATTTAAATATAAATTTATTTAGGGTTAGCTTTACGTTTAGCTATGTACACCATGAAAAATGAATATTCAAACTAAGTATTGATATTTAGATTAATTATTCCTACAATAAGCAGGAAGACACGCGTTCCAAAAATAACCGTTTTTTTTTATTTGTTTAGTTTAAAGGAAACAATTGACGGAAATAAAAATCAAAGACAGTAGACACATTAGAAGTCATAACCTTGTTGAAGGCCTTACCTAATAATGGCTAAGGGACGGAAAGCAAGAGGTACGCAAAGATGTAATTGGGAGGGGAATATCAAGAAATGCACATGATACAAATCTAGCAGACAGCACTGAAAAAGCAAACGACAGAAAATATTAGATGTGAAACATTGCAGCTAACCTTCGATGCACAGACAACACCTGATGATAGTGAATGCTTTATCCCACCCCCAACTTTAGGAAAACGAACTTGTCAATTTACGCTATCAAAAGGTACACAAAATATGGCAGGTAAGTGATGGCGAGATCTACCAGGAGAAACATGGAACAGGATAATAAAGATTTACTAATCACTGGTAGCTGTGTATATTGCCAGTAAACTGCAGGAACAGGCCCGTAGATCAACCTCCCCACCCCCTTTTTATAGCAAATTTGAACATGGCTTTTAAGTACTAAAAACTAATTTTTAAAAAGGCGGTAAAAATACACCCTTTAGCAATGTGTTGCAAAAAAAGATCTTTAAATTTTCCCAAAAATAGTGAAATTTACACACGAAATAAGACCAAAGACCCCTTTTTAAATATTTTTTAGGTAAAACTCATTCTTTAAGGTAATCATATCTACGGTTTTGTACCATAGTGACACCACACGGAACAGGAAGGGAACCATTAAAATATAGAGGTGGCACCTACAGTAGTGCTATATACTATGAGGTTACCTCACTAGGTATCACCATCCCTGATGACGCACAGCAAGGTGTTTTTCAAACTCACACTTAATCATTTCTACATGCAACTAAACTTAATCTCTACATGCAACTTAAACTTAATCATGTCTACATGAAACTTCCACTTACTCATGTCTACATGCATTTTATACTTAATTATCTCTACATGCAAATCACACTTAATCATCTCTACATACAACTCACACTTAATTATATCTACATACGGGGTGCAAAGGGAACGCATTGCTCTAGGCGGACCCAGGGTTAGCAGATAACCAAGATCCCAAATGTACCTCCACGCGGTGCACCCTGGAAACAGAAATACAGCAGCTCGTGCTGATTCTGGCCAAATCATTTGGGCATCGTGTCCGAGAATGTGGAGGTAGCAAATGGAAAGAGATTTGACTGCACAAGAGACAGACAATATCTCCGACACCACCATCATCACCACATATAGCAACACTGTCGACATACAGTGAAACTAGTCAGTCCAGTCCGAACATTGGAGGGGCGGCCAATGTAAAATGCACGTAAAGGTAGATGCATGGCGAGAGACAAATAGATTTCATACCGAGTACAATGAAACAATGAAAGGGCAGAACAGCGCTAGATGGCAGCGCGAACTGCAAATAGAAAATGAAAGTTCCTAGGAAAGGGGAACTACAAGCTCCGTCAGCTCGAGTCGAGCTTCTAGTTACCTGTGTTCCTTACAGGCAGAGACCCAGACTCATTCATTGGCGTTTGGTAAAGCAAGAAGACCTAATCCAACTCTAATGTCGAGCCTTCCTAAACCGGAAATATGCTCGCGAAGAGAAAGGGTTCCGTACTCGATACGCTCAGGCACAAAAGGGACAACGATTTAGCCCTGGCCCAACTCTACTGTCAGGTTTTCCTACACCGGAAATACACTTGAAGAGAGAAAGGGTTCAGTACCTGATGGGCTCAGGCGCTATTGGGACTAGGCCGCTCAGCTCGAGAACGCCTTGCTCTCAAACGCGTGGTGTGAGACTCGAACTTGGACAAGGGGTACACGATGTCGGTGAATGACACCTCGGCTAAGAGGGTGAAAGAGCCAAGGTCCAACCCCTCTGTTGAGTTCTTCCCCTTAAGGAACCAGGCTCACGGATGAGAAACGGTTCAGTACCCAATGGGCACAGGCACAGCACGTCCAATTACACGAGGCAAGTTCATAGACAGTGGAACACCTCGTTCGAGTCAGACGAGAGCAAAAAATCGTCTGGGCGAAGAGTCTCCACTACGCGTGCCTGGAGACATATATAGAGGCTGTCACAGGCTAAGGGTAGCCCACCCGAATTGTCAAGGCATGCCGAAATCGGATGTGCTAGGCCTACAAGGCGCATAACGGTGGCACAACGTAATCACGCTCCCGGCGGAAATCGCACGGATATCCGTGATGGTTACAATGGAGCGAACGAAAAACAAAACAAAACAAACAAACAATCTCTACATACAACTCACACTTAATCATCTCTACATACAACTCACACTTAATCATCTCTACATACAACTCACACTTAATCATCTCTACATTCAACCAATTAATGACGACCCGTTAGTCTCGATAGATATAATGGTTGCAGCCTCAAATGGGAAAAGTTTTTATTAATGTGCCACTGCTTTTTTTGTATGAGACTTACTCTTGAACCATCCATTTCTGACCAATTTTCAGTATGTTACTTTAGCCGAGTCCCGAATCATTCACAAATACATGTGGACTCATCAGAAATTTTTTTGGAAAAGTGACGCTATTTGACTTTTCCCGTGATTTTCATTGTATGGTGTGGGTATACTTTGTGTCAGTGGCTATTGGGGAAGTCTAGTGTCTCTTTTAAAATAATGAACCGCTGAGTCTACATGACTGTATAATTAACGAAGGACTATGATTAACTATACCTGTCTGTGGTCAGGTTTTCAAGTTTAATATATTCTCGTCCAACGATTTCCAATCTCGTTTGCATATGCCCTTGAGTTGACAGAAAACTGATAGTCTTCCTACAAGAGATTTAGTCTTCTTACTTTTAGTACCGGTGACTCAACCATCTTTAAACTAAGTTGATGGGACGGAAAAACCATGCTTGAAGTGCCAACACAATTAACGCTACGGTTTTACTTTTGACTTTCGCCAGTAAAAGACATACCAACAGAATTTAATCAAGTCTTTTGGCTCATGTTTTCCATTACTCCTTTGAATTTCGATAATCTGCGTTGGCTGGATCTGCGACACAAATGATATTTCTTCTTCTTCTTCGGCGTTCATTCTCAAACTCCCGCTGGATCTCTCTTGTAGCAGTACCATGGTCCTACTAGATTTCCAGCAGGTTCCGTCCAGAGAATGGCATGCGTTGTGTCGACGTTTTATTTGTGCCAATGGCCTAACACATCCATCTTTGGCAGGACAAATTATATAAATAGTAACCAACGAAATGCACAGCAATAAATAAAAACATCACCTAAGAAGACTGATCCTGCTTGGTGTTGATTGTGTTGTTCTGCCACAATGTGGTTGCAGTTTTACGTGCAGGTGTCCAGGAGCCATTGCTTTCAATAGTGAAACGACGAAAACTAGCATGGTTCGGACATGTATGCAGGCACGATTCCTTGTCAAAAACAATACTGCAGGGAATTGTCGAGGTTGGAAGAAGCAGAGGAGGACAAATAAAGACATGGACAGACAACATCAAGGAATTGACAGGGAAAGATATTTCCACACTGATCCGCATCGCTGAGGATATAATTCGCTGGAGGACTTTGCGTGCTGAAGCATCCAATGTGGTACCCCTACGACCCTGAAGGGTTATGGGTTTATTGATTGATTGATTGATTGATTGATTGATTGATTGATATCGCTCAAGTAAACTCCGTTTATGATCCTCAGATAAGATATGTAAACAAGTTTTTGTATTCTTCTGTTCTTCTCGGGAATAACAATCTCCTCTATTTCTCACCATCCCAGTCAGCCACATAAACACATTTAAATAATACTCGCAGAGTGTTATGTAAACGTTATTGTTTTTCAGGTTGAATTTTTACATTATAAGACCGTCTGACTAATGGGAAATCAAGATTTATTAATGACTCGTTTGACTATTCACGTGATTGTCATTGGTCATTATAGTTTTGTGTGGCAACCAATGAAAATCATGGTAATAGTGAAATGGGTTATTTTAAAAGTCGGATTTTCCTATTATATGTAGGATATATATAATATTCAGTTGGTGGGGTTCAAACCTCACCCACACGTTTTTTAAAGTCAGAACACATTGTGTAATAGGATGCAATTAAATAAAGCGAGTTAATAGCTTTCCAAATACACTGTTTTTCTCGATAGAGTCGTTAAAATGTATATAGCAACCAACACGGTAGTAATAGAAAACATAACCCAACAGACTTATTTGAATTATTTAGGTAGGTCTTATTATACTGGCTATTGGTCACGGTTGCAAGTTGTGAGCTGACATCAATGCACTCCGGGCAGACTCAAAGGTGCTCAGTCTGCCCCTGCATATGTTGAATGATATGCATTTAATTGTTCCTGTGGTTCGCTATTAGAATACGCTCCTCATTCTACTTTGTAGTTGTCCAGCTGTACTACTTCCATGTTTAATATCAAATTCTTTGAATTCGAACCTTATTGTCTCGTCCATTTATCTGCATCCATTTGGAGCTCGGGAACCCGTTTCAGTACGTCTCCCTCGTCTATCAGCTCCCCGCTTATTGATACATTTATGCAAGTCTGTCTACTCTTTCATTGCTATAAACGTCTGCATGTCCCAGTCAGTAAACTCTTGTGATGCCATGTAGGTTGGAAGTAGGTATAGATTCCATCCAATCATATCGATAATTTTGTATTTTTCGAAGCATGAAATGCGAATCGGACACAATAAATGATATAGTGAATAAAGTTCCAGAGAGCCACATTAGGGCGGCAGTAACTATATCTACTTCCATTCGCATGCTTGATGTCGTTGTCATATATGCTTCAAAGATTTCAACAATTATAAAAAATACTAGAAATAGAGAGTTGAGATCCACGATCGATGGCATACGCCAGTCGGCACAACATCTAATGATAATGATAATAATTTTTTCCTGACCCAACTACGCACTTTATGTGCACAGTTTTATGGTGCAAATTATCACTATTCCACACAAGCGTGGGAATTTCACAATTTGCATCCAGATACCAGACGACGTGAAGAGATAACGTAACTTCTCAGTTATGGCTTTGGCTTCAACAAAATAACGTTCGAAAATAGAGACCACACAAGATGAATTACAAATTGCGAATCAATCGGCAGTAAATTTATTAGATTTACAGTAGATTTTCTGGGCGAGTGTTTCCATTGACCACTGTTTATCGATCTAGAATCCTTGTTTAGAGCGTCACAATGACGTAAAATCGGATTTACAGTGGATAAACATTATTTTCATTGGACAAATTCATGCACGTTATTAGTTGAATAAATCTTTGTCTTAACTCTTCAACGCCGAATTTCCCAGACCATAAACCCTCATTATTTGCCTTTGTTCGTAAACACAAAGCGATGCCGAAAGGGGATGTCCATAAATTACGTCAACAATAACAATTTCGAAAAGGGAAAGGAAAGTCTGAAAATATTTAACAGTTTTTCGATAAGTGGGAAAAGGGGGAGGGATTGGCATTAGTTGACGCCAACAATAATGTTTTTATATACCAATTATATTGTTGAATGTGAAGCAATTCAATAAAAAAAAATTGAATTACAGCGTACTATTTTCGTACTTTTTATGCTTTTTTGCCAAACATTGACATAAAATTGTTCATGTAAACGAATTGTTGAGAAATTTATGGCCAGCTCTTTAGCAGAATCCCGAGCTGAAGTATTACAAAACCAAATTCTCAGTTGTCCAAGTTTCTATGAGTCGTTCTAATCGAAACTGTTGGCAATAAAGACATCTGTACAGAAAGTAAACTAGATTTCATTCGTTAAGTTTTTTTTATCGGCGTGATTTTCGTTGGTCACTATCTATATACTTGGAGTTGCATGTAAAAAAAAAAGCATGGTCAACCAATGAAATGGACTACAATAGTCAAAAGTCAGCCTCTCAGGTCATGTTTACTTTCTGTACACAGGTCTTCACTGGAGCCCTGTCATATTCTAACCCAGAAAGCAAATACGCTAGTCATATAATAATTAACAAACAGGTCTTAAATAACTGATTATATCAAAAAGTTATTCTCTTGCGGAAGGTCTGAATGTGTGTCTAGTGGCTTATGACCAACTAATATGCCACAGTAAAACCTAAGTAGATGGGATCAAGCTCGTAGATAAGCATTGGGGGGGGGGTGGGTATCAACCCACCTTTAGCATATCAGACTATGACAATTAATACTAGGAATGTAGCTAAAACGTGAATAAAATCCCTCCCGTAACTTTTTCATAAAAAGGTCGCCACATTACGCTTATAAAAAGAAGCGAGAATTTCTCACGAAAACGAGCGAATGAACTTTTTAGTGCAAAAACCTGGAGATTGTTGACTACAAAATTCATCACAGGAGATTATTCAGACGAAAACATCTCAGGAGATTATTCACGACAAAAATCTCAGAATATTTTTTCTGACAAAAACATCTCAAGAGATTGTTGACTACAAAAACATCTCAGGAGATTATTCACGACAAAAACATCTCAGGAGATAATTCACGACAAAAACATCTCAGGAGATTATTCACGACAAAAACATCTCAGGAGATTGTTGACTACAAAACATCTCAGGAGATTATACACGACAAAAACATCACAGGAGATTCGTGACTACAAAAACATCTCAGGAGATTATTCACGACAAAAACATATCAGGAGATTATTCACTACAAAAACATCTCAGGAGATTGTTCACTGCGGAAAGAACTGCCATGGCGGCAACAAAATTAGCTCAGATGAAAAATATTCTACAAGGCACCAGAAGTAAGGCTAAATTACATCTGATTAGAGAACACTATTCCCAGTAGCAATTTACAGCCGTGAAACATGAACACTTAATAAAAAGTGACCGAGAGAATTGCTTCTTTAGAAGAAAAAAAAAGAAACTACAGAGGAATTTTGAGAATACCTTAGACAGCAAGAATAAAAATACGAACCACGAAATGTTTGGAAACATTGGAATGAGAGATATTCCTAAATACAGTTATTTGTAAAATATGAGGGCATGGAGGAGAGAGATGAAACAATCAAGCTGTAGTTCGTTGATTATTGTGTGGCTATCAGCTGTACATACCTCCGGGCAGAATGAAACAAGCCTTCATACGTGATGATTTTTATTAGTTTATATATTTTGCATTGGTCACTTTGTATGCACTTTGTGTTGTCTGTCAACACCGACGAACGAAATGAACGGAAAAATATAAAACATAACATGAAGGCGTCTTTTGACTATGTTCGCATGCCTTTACTGTTCATAGCCAAGATTATTGATACACTACAACCCCCTCCCCACTATTAAATCTTCGGGCTTGAACCCGGATCAAATATCCACGTAAGTACTTCAGGTGTAAATCCTCAATACGTCGCACACACTCATGGTGCAGCAATGTATTCTGGATCTTGCAAACTATTGAATAATGATTAGCTAAAGAATTAACCCAGATGAAATTATACAATTCTCATCTACCCCAAAACAAAAACTGAATTCTGAACTTCGGTATAATTATATAATAAGATATTATCAGAAAACGCCGTTGGTCCTACATCGGGCATGTCCTACACGCAGACACAACAGAATACACCACCAATCACCTCGAATGGATTCCTACAGGCAAAAGAGCAAGGGATAGACCAAAAGAAACACTCAGAAGAACAATACTTAGAGAAAGTAAAACAACCAATATTCATACTATTCAATTACTGCACAGAATAGCTTTGAACAGACAGAATTGGAGAGATCTGACCTCTGTCCTATGCGCTAACTTCAGCGCAAAAGGAAAATGAATGAATGAAATAAGATATATTTCTAAAGAACAGAATTAATAGTATCTATAAATACCAGATTACTGAAGAAAACATGCATTAGCTAAACGTCTATTGTTCATATCTTTCACTAAATTTAGCATCATAATTGTTTGTCTATTCCATGAACCTGTATTCATCAACAGAAAAAAAAATTATTATTATTATTTAACAAGAAAAAAGTATACTTAAATAGCAAGAAGTGAATTTTGGAGAACCAACAGAACAGTGAGAAAAAATTGAGGCAGCAGAGATGTGGTTTATAGAAGAATATTAAGAACACTATGAACAAATGAAAAGCGTAGTGAAGGTATCTTGAAAGAATTTAATTCAAAAAAGATAGCTGATTATTCGCATCATAAAGATACAGTCCGCATTTGTTGGACACATCATGAGAAGAGGAAAGATGGAGCACATTGTAACAACAGGTAGGTTGAAGAGCTAGAGAGGCAGGGGAAGGCCTCGATATGAGATACTTGATAATTTAGCATTGTGACATGAGAGAACATCAGTATCAGAAATGATTGACACCATGTGAAATAGCAGGCTGTGGAAAGACATGATAACCAACAGCACACGGCATGGACCATAAGAAGAAGAAATAGCAACGAAAAAGCATAATTAACGACTTAACTAAAAATATAACTGATTAGTTAACAGTCTATTGTCTATCACCATACGGATAGTCAAACACACTAAGAAACACCACAAAACTCAAGTTATTTAACTCCAACATCATCCCTATTCTATCATATGGGTGCGAAAGTTGGAAAGCCACAAAAGCCACAGATAAAAGACTCGACTCCTTTGAAAACAAATGCCTACGTACCATTCTGAACGTTAAGTGGAGTGACTTTAAATCTAACACTACTATAAGAGAGGAAAGCAAACAAACCTATATATCTTCCTTCATTAGACAAAGGCGTTGGACTTACATCGGCC
Source organism: Meghimatium bilineatum (assembly GCA_034231615.1). Classification (NCBI taxonomy): domain Eukaryota; kingdom Metazoa; phylum Mollusca; class Gastropoda; order Stylommatophora; family Philomycidae; genus Meghimatium; species Meghimatium bilineatum. The sequence continues at coordinate 41,262,436 of CM067319.1, read as the reverse complement.
ATGTTCTCAGAATGAACAGCCTAAGAATTCCCCAGCAATCACTATATTGGGTGCCACCTGGAGTAAGAAGAAGAGGGAGACCTAGAGAAACTCTACGAAGAACCATTAATAGAGAAGGCATGTCAATGAACCTAAACAACACGCAACAATTGAAAGACCTGGCAACACAAAGACAGAAATGGAAAGCTATGGTTTCTGCCCTATGCGCCGCCTATGGCCCTGGAGGAACATAACATACGGATGAGGGTAAGAATACATATCCACTTGCCGTTAAGCGTAGGAGTGGTGACTGAGAGTTTTAGCTGTCTATCCAATGTCAGATGTCTTGCCTTGGCTGCATTGAATCCGTGTTTCATTAGTGTTGTCTTGAAGTTATCTATCCATCTTTCTCTAAGTCTTCCTCTGGTCTTGTATCAGAATTTTCTTATGTTATACGTTTTTGTTGGTAGTGGGTTATGGTTCATTCTCAAAAGGTTTCCAAACCATTTTATTTGTTGTATCTCGATGTATTATGTGCATGGTCTTATACCAACTTTTCTCCTGATTTCATCATTGTTCATTTTGTCTAGTTTGGTTACTTTTGTGGCTTTTCTCAAGCATTTCATCTAACGTTGTAATTTTTTTTCTACTGGGCTGCTATCAGCGCCATGTCTGGTATTGATAGCAGAGTACTGGCATAACAATACTGAACATCTGGTGTGTTCTCATATGACTCCTTCCAATCCCCATATCATCAGATGATTTCACATGGAACAGGGAACAGTAAAACATAAATAGTTAACAAAAATACATAAAACTAACTCTATTGTTTAAAATCGTATAATTAATTAACACAGAAACGTATAATTAATTAGTTAACACAGAAACTTATAATTAATTAGTTAACACAGAAACTTATAATTAATTAGTTAACACAGAAACTTAGAATTAATTAGTTAACACAGAAACTTAGAATTAATTAGTTAACACAGAAACTTATAATTAATTAGTTAACACGTAAACTTAGAATTAATTAGTTAATCAGAAAAAAAAGAATATTTTTTGTGATCATTATTTCCATTATATTTATCTTTATATTGTTTGCTCCTTTGTGGAATCCTGCAACACGAGGAAGTCTTCTTCATTTTATTACCATCTATTGGCACTTTGTTTTACCTAATTCAGTTACTATTAATTGTTTGAAATTAAGTAAAAATATTAAGTTCATATCACAATATACATCCGAACTCAAGCAACATTTTCTTGTCTACATCGTAAACATCTCTTTTTTATGTTTGGTCATTTGGTATATTGTTTGCCTGCAGGATTATTCATTATTTATATTTACCATACTGCCACGATTATTATTTGTGCATTATAATATGCACTCTGATGTTTTATTGAAAGTGTAAAATGCTATAAATTTGTGTGGACACCGGATTCCCATGCTTGCGGGTATACCCAATCAATAACGACGCTACAACTCGTTTTTGTTATTGTGTTGCCGACGGTATTATTTTCCACCATGACGTCGTTTGTTTTATAATCACAGAAAAATCTCATGAAAATTTGTTCTTTTGGAGAATTGCGTCTTACGTACATTTCTAGGGATCGCGGTGAAATGATTACCTAAACAGAGATCTTCATTATTTCTGATTGGTCACAGGCTTTGATATAATCAAATTTATTTCATGTACGAGGTTAAAAAGGTCGCTCTTCACATTAAGAGGTATCCTTCTTGCTATTTTTGTTTAAGTCACATAAGAAACCTTTAAATGTTGGGTCAATCCACGGCTATCATTAAACTTATTATATTTAATTTGCAGATAGACCTTGTCAGCCGCAAACAAGGACACTGATTGTTTCCTTTTCTTCTTTTCCTTCGTTTTCCCATCGGAGAAAATTGTTGATAGGGGCTGTATATAATTTATTTCAAAAGTAGCATCGGAGGTCTAGTGCTAGAATACTCACCTGCCACGCGGGTGACCCGGGTTCGATTCCCCGTCGATGCAATTAACTTTTGCGCATGCGGTTGCATCTGTGGGTCTCACCAATGACTCACTAGACAAACCAACCATGCAACAGAAAATCTTAGTAGATGACATGCCTTTATATTGAGGTTATCTTCTTATAGAAGCTTCATGGCACGTCATCTATACAATCCCGTAGTCGTAACCTTCGATAACGATTACTATGTTGTTCCGACAGGCCGATATTGTGCTTGAACTGGTTACGGGCATGGCGTGGGTGGGCGGAACAGCAAAGAAACCTGTCGGCCAGAGCTGTGCCCTGATGTCGACGTCTGTTTCGGCGGCACAGGACTCGAAATACCATCGAGTCAAATGGCTGCTGGAACAGACGGCGGAGCACTTATAGGAATGCCGCACGTGCTGTGAGACCAGTTTCTAATCAAGAATCAAAAGTCTTTGGTCGCCCTCACTACGCCTTATCAACAGCTGTCAAGAATTCAGGACCACGCTCTGTTTCTAGTTATGTCCAAAAATCTCACTTTCACGTTTAAAAATATATAATAAAAAGTACTAAGAAATAATTTTTTTTCCAAATTTTTATATATTTTTTTTCTAGAAATTTAACTGGTGTATAAAAATGACCATAAATTGGTCATAGCACAGCCAAGGCCACACATCTAGCTTTAGAACGAAAGCTGGAGCTCCAATCACCCATATGCTTAACGGCAAGAGTGGATCACAAACCGCCTAGGGAAAGACAATAGACAATAGAAATGACTATTATTGAAAGTACTGTTCTTTAATTAACTATGTATCGGTCCCAATGCATGGCCGTAGAGCTTATCCCTTAGAGATGTTACCGATGGTCATACATGTGTGTGTGTGTGTTGTTGTTGGACACCGGGCAGCTCTATATAATACATTCTGTGATGTCGGTACATAGTTCATTTATTTGTTTGTTAACTGGGGAATTGAAGCCTCTTACCTAGGCACGACTCTTTTAACCTAGACAGCAGTCTATGTTAGTTATAAGGGTTCGTCGGTAGACTGTTCACAGAGACGTATGTCTATTTCAACATTTATACATGCTCTCAATCTATTCATGATTTCTTGCTCCGTTTTTCCTAGTTTATAGATGACATTATTTTGTCTGTATGAATGTAATGAGTTATATAGGGTGTCTACAGTACTAATAGGTGTCCATTGGAGTGAATGCAAATCAAATGATAAAATCAGAGAAGAGATACATCAAAATTTCATCATAGATGTTATTAGGAAACGCCTGTTCGTCCTACATCGGGCTTGTCCTACGCTGAGACATCAACAGAATACACCACCAATCTTTTAAATAGATACCTACAGGCAAATTAGCAAGGGGTAGACCAAAAGAAACACTCAGAAGAACAATACTTAGAGAAAGTAAAACAATCAATATCCATACTATTCAAGAAGTGCACAGAATAGTTTTGAACAGACTGAATTGGAGAGATCTGACCTCTGCCCTATGCGTTAACTTCAGCGCTAAAGGAAAATGAATGACCAAAGAAAACTACAGCGCACTCATTTACATTGATAGCGACACTCCTTCCTATGAATTGTAAGTTTATAGTGCGGATCTGTGAGACCTCAGTGCACAGCGTCTTTGTAAACATTCGGTATTACTTCTCTATTAAGATTGTTCTTGTGATTACCGGGGCTTGGACTTCTAGTTCAAAGTGTAAAGACTAGGGCCACAGTCGTCTTTCCAGGCAGGCTCGTAAGATGCGACAAATGACAGTTAGGGGATGAGCCGACAAAATGTTTCCTATGACAAAAATAATTGCCACTGTATGTCTTGTCGCAGTTTCTTACTTTTGTTTACTGTCAAATGGTACCGGTGGATGACGGAGAGTTCTAGTCAGTGAAAATGGCTCCTTTATCCTTTTGTTTCAGACTCCTGGGTGACGGGAAATTCTAGGTGTGTTATAAATGCGAAGGTTCCGCAGATCTATGAACTAGTTAAACCTACGTATATTATGCACTCCTTGAAGAACATCATGATCCTGGGATACTACAGCACTGGAATGACTCCGTTCGGTGACTAAACATGCATCCATAAATCCACTCCCCTAAACATAACCGTGACTTTGTAACAGCAAAACTTACGTGTTTGATAGTCCCCATGGTAACTCAAGTGAGGTGGAACTATGCTTTTGTCAGAAAGGCTATAGCCTGTTATGAGTTACCTACTCACAGCTAAAGGGATTACTTTATCATCATTATCTTTATTAAGTTTTTGATGATAGAGTTTATTTCTGGGAACAATAGAGTTCATTTCTGGGAACGATAGAGTTCATTTCTGGGAACGATAGAGTTCATTTCTGGGAACGATAGAGTTCATTTCTGGGAACGATAGAGTTCATTTCTGGGAACGATAAATTCGAGACTGTTTGACAATGTCTTCTGTCATCCGGTTTATGCTAGACCTGCAATCTCATTTCCTGTCATTTATGATGACCCAGATTCCATCTTGTAGATATTATTCACAATCAGCAACATTCATAATCAGCAACATTCACAATCAGCAACATTCACAATCAGCAACATTCAATGGGAAATTATGTAAAAAAAAACAATAACACAAAACAGACAGAATCTCGGTCACATACTAGCGGTTCGCTTTGGCTTTAGAGGTCGCGGATTCAAATCTCAGTCACATAGTAGCCGTTCGCTTTGGCTCTAGATTAATGGGTTCAAATCCCGTTCGTTGAGTCTTGTTGACAAAGTGTATTATTTCGGAGATCCTTGAGGATTACGACTTGAAGTTACACTGGTAAATGCTATGAGTAGTGCTAGCTACAGACGTCTTGCCGCTTCTTTCAGTTATAGGCACGAAGTATATATGGAATAACCCTAGTAAAATTAAATCAGTCTTCTCCATCTTTTCAGCCAGAGAAGCATTCAATCCAGAGCGGATAATAAAACTTCAGCACCTGACGTAGTCAAACAGTTAATACCTTCTCCTATTTAGAATGTAACCATCAACCCAGCATATTTGTGAATGTAATCATTCAGTAAGTACTATTTAACGATTAATAGGTTACCATTGCTGTCTGAACGATCCGGGTGTATAGAGTGCCTTCGTAGGGTTTGACTCCTTCTTTTCATAATCCACAGAAACCTATATCAATCAATCAATCAATCAATAAACCAGTAACCCTTCAGGGTTGTAGAGGTACAACATTGGATGCCTCAGTACACAGAGTCCTCCAGAGAATTATATCCTCAGCGATGCGGATGAGTGTGGAAATATCTTGCCCTGTCCATTCTTTTGTATTGTCTGTCCATGCCTTTATTTTACCTCCTTTGCTTCTTCCACCTTCGACAGTTCCCTGCAGTATTGTTTTTGGCAAGGAATCGTGCCTGCATACGTGTCCGAACCATGCTAGTTTTCGCCGTTTCACTATTGAAAGCAATGGCTCCTGAACACCTGCACACATCTCTACTTTATTTCTTACGTACATATTGGTCTTATGTTTCCTATAGGAAATTCGTACAATTCGTCTGTAGCATTTGTACTCGAAATCTGTAATCTTCTCTCCATGTCCGCAGTGACTGTCCAACTCTCACAACCATACAACACAACAGAAAGCACCAGCGACATATACAGTTTGATTACACTCCAACACTGATGTTTCTTTTCCATTATATATATATATATATATATATATATATATATATATATATATATATATATATATATATATATATATATATATATATATATATATATATATATATATATATATATATATATATATATATATATATATATATATATATATATATATATTATTGATGGATTCCATTTTATACTTTACTTTAGCAAATTGCTCACCTGAAGAGATATCTTAGCGGTTTGATAATCGATAAAATTAAACTGAAATATTGTTGGAAGGCGGAGCTGGTGCCATCCGCTTATTGATGAAATCCATAACATCGTCTAACTTGGGCTGGAGAACCAGGAAGAAGAAAAGAAGTTAGGAGGCAGAAAAATATGCAATAGATTATAATTCAATGACAAAAATACTAACAATTCTTCTCCGTCTTCACTCTCACAATCCTGCAGAGCAGGACGGAATACCATGTCGCATTTTTTAGAACTTGATTTAATATCAGCGGTCCGATATGTTCGACTTCATAAGAATTATAAATCATTTGTCCTTAGTCACCTCTTAGAACATGTATAGAAGGTTACAGTGCCATATTTTCTTTGCTAATCTTTCAAATCTCTGCAACACATGATCAAAATAGCAGTAATGTCAAATATCGGCAACACATGATCAAACTAGCAGTAATGTCAAATATCGGCAACACATGATCAAACTAGCAGTAATGTCAAATCTCTGCAGCACATGATCAAACTAGCAGTAATCTCAAATCTCGGCAGCACATGATCAAACTAGCAGTAATGTCAAATCTCTGCAGCATATGATCAAACTAGCAGTAATGTCAAATCTCTGCAGCACATGATCAAACTAGCAGTAATGTCAAATCTCTGCAGCACATGATCAAACTTGCAGTAATGTCAAATCTCTGCAGCACATGACCAAACTAGCAGTAATGTCAAATCTCTGCAGCACATGATCAAACTAGCAGTAATGTCAAATCTCTGCAGCACATGATCAAACTAGCAGTAATGTCAAATCAGTCCTGAAATTATCTCACCATTTTGTGCAACATTTTTAGCCACAACGCCCGCCCATTACCCCTCACTTTTATCAACAACTGTCAAGAATATAGTGACCATCTCAGTTTATGTCAATTACATTGTTACCTTCATGTAAAAAATTTTGCAGAATAAAAGGAACTGTACAGAGAAACTACAAAATTTGTATTATTTTTGTAGAAAATGTGTTTCAAGAAATGTTTATCTCAATGCTAACTACAAACTTTAGTTTGTTCATCTCAATTCTAACTAAAAACTTCAATTGGTTCATCCAATTGATATCTACACACTCCAGTCGGTTCATCTCAATGCTAACTAGAGACTGTAATTTGTTCATCCAACTGAAAACTACAAACTCTAGTTAGTCCACTTCTGTGCTAACTGCAAACTCTAGTTTGTCCACCGCAATGCTAACCACATACTCTGGTTTGTCCATCTATATGAGAACTACAAACTATAGTTTATTTATCTGAACGCTAACTACACGCGCTAGTTTGTAAAATCTAAATGCTAACTACATACTCAGTTTTGTTTCATCTCAATGCTAACTGCACACGCTAGTTTGTTCATCTCAATGCTAACTACAAACTCTAGTTTGTTCATCTGAATGCTAACAACACACGCTAGTTTGTTCTTCTCAATGCTGGCTACAAACTCTAGTTTGTCCATATCAATGGTAATGATATTCCGCAGATTGTCAATCCCTTGATGGTCTCTGTTGTTTATTTTCTTTCTTTAGGTGGAAGTTTGTTCTGTATATTCAGAAGAACGTGTTAGTCCCAAATTTGACAAACCTGAAATCTTATTCATATCCGCTAATCAACCCTCACTTTTCCTTGTAGTTTAAGTCGTCAACACAGCATCAGGTCTTCATTGCCTTTTTTTAATTATATCTATTTATTGTGACTTGTGCCACCAGAACACTGCTGGCTAACGGGTAAATCCATGGAAATCCATCCTTCTGTTATGACTCTAATTAACTATTAGGCGATCCCCTTGATGTTCATTGGCTGTCCCACATAATATAATCATAGTAACCAATGCAAATCACCGTAATAGCCATATGTTTTATTAATAAGTCTGGATTTCTCTTTTAGCCAACAGGTCTTCTATTGACGAAAGTCACGACATTTATTTGGCCTAATTCTTGGATTGATTCCCTTTTGGAATATTTTATCTTTATTGTCAACGTCTCCAGGAAATATTTGTTTTGTTTCTCTCCATTTATTTTTATTATTGATTAACAACCGCTCCTTTCAATTTGCTTGGTTGCGGATCCAGCGGTCCATAGTCGCACACCTTTTGCGTCTTTAAATTTCATTATGTCCCAGTGTGTTGCCATGGATGGTAGGCAAGCAAGGAATTGTCACTCTAAAATGTGGCTCATTAGAGATTACTAAAGAGAAATTGGTGTTGGGTTGGCAACAACATCATTTAGATAGTCAAAAGAGACCCAATACTGCCGTGCTAAGCTTCATTGCATCAAGACGAAATGCGCAGATTGTGCAGCTTAGCTGTAAACCACAGCGCATCGTATTACGTTTTCTAGACTACATTCTACTAGTGAGCAGGTAAAAACTGAAGACGTGAGATAATGAGACTTCGTTAATTACGGAAAGAAGACAAGAAAAACATAGATCGACATTTCGATCACAAGATCTCTATGAAGAATGCAAGAAAGTGCACTCATCTATAACCGTCAAGAGTCTCAGAATGAACGCAGAATAGGAATCTTCTTATAGTGAATTGTATTATTCAGAATGTAAATCTACAATCTACTCTCGACACTAGAGCACTCATTTCTATGGCCTGCTTCTTAACCTGCTCCTGAATACTCATTGCAGAAACGGGAAAC
>CM067319.1:41062818-41253824 GCA_034231615.1 Meghimatium bilineatum | reverse complement strand
GATCTCACATTTCAGATGCTCTGCAAATGAGGGCGGCAGCACTCCCTCGCAGTCTTTACTTCCCGGATTAATCCGGTACACATTTAAGACTGGGTCGACCTGGGTCGATCTGAAAAACAATTCCGCCTCAACTGGGGAATGATCCCAGTACCACTCATATGCGAAGCCAGTGCGCTAACCACTGCGCTACGCGGCTTCCTAAAATGTTTACAAGATGGGGGGGGGGGGGGAAGGAAGACGAGAAGAAAACTCTTCTCAGAATAACCATCACAGGCGATAGGAATATCAGCCTCAACAACATGCACGAACTACACATAGTAATATCGCTTCACTCAAATTACTGAAGAGCGCTGGTTTCTTCCTTATGCGGCGCTGAGGGGATATAGATTTCCACGAATCGTCTGCTTGATAGTATCTGTGTGAATACTGACCTCGACTAACAAGCACAACTCAGTAGAATTTAGTTCGTGGTTCGAAAATCAATCGTCCACATTGTACTGGAGATACAATTGGATTTACTAGTAGCACCTAAACATATTCACTTCAATGCAGAACAGTTGAATATGACTGTCCTGTAAATGTGGTTAAAACAGAGGTTCTCGGCGCGGGCATATATTTAGTACATGTTCCATAATCTTTGCAACGTATCCATTGCAGACTGTTGTCATCACTGCCACTCTGTAAGATTATGGATTATGTGCTAACTACTGTTTCTTTCAGTAACATATTCGCATATTCAAATGTGTATTAGTATTATGTATGAATCAACGACCTATGTGAGCTATTTTTTCTCTTTCTATGCGACAGTAGCAGTGCCGGATTTACCTATAAGCTGAACAAGCTATAGCTTAGGGTCCCCACTTTTTGGGGGAAATAAAAAGAATTTTTATTTCGCTATATTCTTAATCGATAAAGAGCCCCATATCTCAAATAGTTTAGGGGCCCCATATCTCAAATAGCTTATGGGCCCCATATCTCAAATAGCTTAGGGCCATATCAAGTCTAAATCCGGCCCTTGGCAAGAGGTTGCATTAAAGCGTTGATGGACACTGGATATAGATATGTGTGTGTGTGTGTGTGTGTGTATATATATATATATACATATATATATATATATATATATATATATATATATATATATATATATATATATATATATATATATATATATGAATGGCCTTTTGCGTCTTGTAGACGATTATTAAACAAAGAAGAAGAAGAAGCAATCCACTGAACATTTTCTCAAATCTGAGTGGCTGTTGTTTGTTTCCACTTCTCTCTTGACTTGTTTTGCTAAGTCCGGACGGCTTATATGTAGATATTGTTTTGCCCATTTTGGACCAACTCGGTTGTTTGAAGTAGTCTAGGAAAGGCAAAGCAGATACGATTGGAATCAAGCAGAACAGCAGAAGATGCCAGAGGATCATCAAACGCGACCATCAACTGCTCTAGGGTCCCACCTTCCCTTCGTATTTCTTTATGAGAGTTTACTTCCCTTAGCCTGTAACATTCCCAAGCTCACCCACAAGGCAGTGGGGGTTTTCTGTCAGGGTTTCTCCCTTAGCCTAAAGTACTCCCGTACTAAACCATTTACACAGGTTAGTTTGAGGGACGCGTATAAAGCTGCCGAGCCATTTCCTCAGGGACACAGTGAGCTTATGTCAGCGTGCACAGTTCTGAACAAATTGTTAACCATGACTTGTCCAGGGAGGCAACACACACAAGCTATTTGTAGCATATTCTATTCAGGACGCAGCCATCAAGCCAGAATTTTTTTGGCTGTAGTAATTTTCTAGACAATCATCATCATCATCAAGTGCCGTCTCCGCAACGAAGGTTGGCTGCAACGTATCTCCAACATCTCCTGTCTCTTGTCTTGGTGGTGCACTCTGCTAGACTGTAACCTGTCCATCGTGTAATGTTACTCTCCCACTTGTATCTCTGCCTACCTCTTGCTCGCTTCCCTTTGACTTTACCCTCAAGTAAGGTCTTCAATAGGGTGTCATGTCTTTTAATGTGTCCAAAGTATTTTATTTGCCTGATCTTTATTTCTCTTAGTAGTTCTTTCTTCATATTAAGTGTTTTTAGCACCTCTTTATTTGATTTCTTCTCTTTCCATGATGTTCTCCCTATTCTTCTATATACCCACATCTCAAAGGCATCAATTTTGTCTTCTAATTGTTTATTTAGTGTCCATGTTTCTGAGCCATACATTAATATGGAATAGATGTAGCATTTTATAATTCTCATTTTTAACTTGTTTGTAATTTGTTTAGATATTAATAATTTCCTCATGTCATTGAAGGTACTTTTAGCCATTCCTATTCTCCTTTTAACTTCTGTTTCACATCTGCCATCATTTGTGACTATGTGTCCAAGATATTGATACTGTTTCTAGACAATACAATTACCTTTAGTAGTGTGACATTGCTTTCTGAACTGTTCGGATGCACAGTACTTGCAACGAGATACGAATTCGGTACCTTGGCCGTCACAGAAGCCACAGAGCCGGACACACACGATGTGTAGATATATATATATATATATCTGTATCAGATCTTTTGTGAAAGGGAAAGCTGTTCAATATGGTCAACCCATATCATCCCTGGGTATACTATTGGCCAATGCAACATATATGCCTAACACCATATTCTTCAGAACACCTGAATGGCGTTGGTGGAGAGGAAATAGATATATTATATATATATATATATATATATATATATATATATATATATATATATATATATATATATATATATATATATATATATATATATATATATATATATATATATATATATATATATACACGCACACATTGTATTCATACATTGTACTGACACATTTGCATAGTCACTAAATAGAGTCGGTTTCTACACGTTATAATCCTTCTAATGACTATAGGCCATAAAATATTTGCCATTGTTATAAAAAGCATAGTTACTCCGTTGGGAGAAGTTAACACCCCTCCAAAGTTCAGGAATTCTTTACAATTCTTGATTGTGACAATTTAGTGGAAATTATGATACCCATAACGGTACCTAAAGGGATTGATTCCCTTTGGCATACGTCACAGGTGGAATGGATGATAAAGTAGACAACCTTACTTAGGTCTACTCCCGGTACTTCCGGATCATATAATCACGGTAAGATTAAAAAGGGACTAGCCAAATATACAAATACAACTTGGATAATGAGTGAAAAAGAGGAGAAGTAGGTTATGATAAAGAAAAAAACTCACTTCAGTTGTGTAAAGGTATTGGGTACTGTTTCTTTGAAAATCCACTTTGTTTAATTATTTCTGTTGTAAACTTATTGTGTACTATTTCTTTGAAAGGTCACTTTGTTTGATCAATTCAGTTCTAAGGGTATTGGATACTAATCGTTATCAGGCGATATGCCGGCTGATGTAGACGATCATGTCTCTCCACAGCTCTCTATCTCCAGTATTATGTATCAGGCTCGTTTGTTGTTTCCCTGCCGTGTCGGGTTGTTAAATTATCTAATAATTTCTCACGTTGTTGCCCTCTGTCTCCGTTGCTTTCAATCTTGCCTGTTGTGACTATGTTTTTCAAACCTCTTGTCTCATAGAGTGGCCAGAACTGAAGATTGTCTTTTTCTTATATTATTGATTAAGTTCCGTCTTGAATTTGACTCTTTCAACACTTCCACGCTAGTTTTTCTGACAGTCCATCGTATTCTTAGCATTTTTCTGCAGAACCAAATCCCTACTGCTTCTAATTTCTCAATTTCTTGTTTGTTTATTGTCCAAGACTCGCATCCATATGTTAGTATAGGAATCATATAGCACTACATGCAGAACTTTCTTCCTCATCTCTAATTGCGAACTATTTGTTTAAAAAGCCACTATTTTGCGTATGTGTCTGTGCGTGCGTGCGAGAGGAAGAATTGTACCTATTTTGTTTCTAAGTATTAAATATTCAATTATATTTTCTTACTGGGAAGAAAATGGCTACTATAACATGTGTGTGATCAAGTACAGTAAAAGTAAAGTAACCCATAGTATGTATTAATGCCGTAGGGGTGTGAGATGTTAGCGATCTCACATTTCACAGGCTCTGCAAATGAGGGCGGTAGCCATCTCCTCTCCCTCGCAGTCTTTGGAGCCGTTGCTATCTGAAAACAGTTCCGCCTCAACTGGGGAATGAACCCAGGACCACTCATTTGCGAAGCCAGTGCGCTAACCACTGCGCTAACGCGGCTCCCAAGTACAGTACAAATCTACGAACATGTGTGTGATCAAGTACAGTACAAATCTACAAACAGGTGTGTGATCAAGTACGGTACAAATCTACAAACAGGTGTGTGATCAAGTACAGTACAAATCTACAAACAGGTGTGTGATCAAGTACAGTACAAATCTACAAACAGGTGTGTTTTCAAGGACGCAGGATGAAAAGGTATTCTGAGTTATGAATCAACGTCCCATCGCATTGTTTTTCATAAGCCTAGCCAGTGGTTGACCAGAAACAGCCTGAGCAGTGTCGAACTTGAAACAGGGTAATGAAGTTATGCTAATTACTGGAAACACACATACTATCCCATATCTCTGACCACTGTCGCCTAGCTCTTGATCATTTGTGATAGCGCTATTCATCGATCTTCTCCGAGCAAGAACACTGACCACTGGTACCCTGGTGGCTGGGTGAACCATGAGAGTAATTTTTATTATAAAACCCGAAACCTTTCTTTTCGCTTTTTACCCTTTTATGCTTTTCGGCGTCAGAGGAGGAAGAGTTCTCTGGATATTTCATTTTCATGTGTTTCATATAAGTTTGTTTTCGTTGACTCTTTTATTTCTGTAATCTGTCGTTTGAAATGTCTTCCCCTTGGCTTTGTATCCATCGTGTCCGCATAATAATTAATTTTTTAGGGGCACTGTCTGTTGGTAGTCTGGAAGCATGTGAAAACAACTTAATCTGTTGTCTTCTGATTTAATTTAGGATTGACATCGTGTTTGTTAGTCTTGTGATGTTTTCGTTTCTTATTCTGTCTCTTATTGTTACACGGTGGATTCTACGTAGACAAGTCATTTCCGTTGTAACAAGTTTTCTTTTGTATTTTGTTGTTTAGTGACCACGTTTGACACTGGTAGCGTAATGATGGTATGATGATAGTTTTGTATAGTGCAGTTTTGGTGTTCATACTCACATATTTCTTTCTGAAAATAGAAAATATCTGCCCCAAGATCCAGTATGTTATGTTGCACCTATGTTGGATTTCTTTGGTGTTTTTTTTTCCATTTGATGATACCATGCTTCCAAGATAAGTGAATTCTTTCACCTGTTTAAGTTGTTGGTATATCGAATATAGGATGAAATCGAAACCGGGATTGCTGGATAGCGGGCGAATGACTTAATATTGCATTATTGCGGTTCTCATGATGTAGTTTAAAGAACGGAATGCTTTATGATAGTTTACAACGTGGCTGCGATGTTTGCTCATTTCGGTATGACACATTCGATTTCAGCATGTCTTCTGGATCACTTTGATCTTGTGTGTAATGGGACAGCCAACTCCACCCCCAACTTTCTTAGTCATACGACCTGCAAAACATGTAACAGTGTTGCTATTCTTTGCTCCACTGTGTATCCTTCCAACATACGCGTGGAATCAGGAACCCAAAATATGTTTTAGACTTTTGGTTGGAAAGTATGTGTTTTCACATAGATATAATTTTAACCGTGTTTTTACCTTTAAATCAAAGAACAAACAGTGATACGTCTTTGCGCCTGCGCGAGACTAACCCACGCTTTGCATTGGTTGATAACATAGGTGTATTCAGAAAGTGACCATTAGAAAGCGCGGAGAACCACCCCATGTTATGTAGGTCGTCAACCTATATTGTCGAAATCTCAGCCTTTAGAATGTCATTATAGCTTAGAAAATATCACGCTGAAACAAAATGTCTCGATCCGGACGGCGCAGATATAACAGCAAATGTATATACTACATCACAATAGATGTTGTTCTCCTGATTACGTTATGATAACAGGAAGGAGTATGAAAACGCAAGAAGAAGGAGGCCAAAATTATCCGGATCCTTGACTATTACGAATTACGTAATTTAGAAGTTTCGTTTACACTTATGTCTTAGTAGAACCAGAAAGAGGAGAAAAGAATAGTGACACTTATCTGACATTGGTGTCGTAGGAGGTGACTAAGGATGTTCTGATGGGGAGGTGGCGTCCCTAACCATAAGATGTCAAAGTGACCCAGAAGTCATGCTGAAGTCGGATGTGGCAATCCCAAAGACACAGATATTGGTGTTTAGCTGTAAACCTTGAAATGTCCAGGGCTGGACTAAAGGTCCACCACTTCTAGGTACTTAACAGAGTTGGAACCATTTTCCCCATTATTATCCGTATCCTATGTTATCACAATATATCCCAATGGGTCCCCTGGCATGGATCCCCTTCGAGATTAGAGCTCTAGGATAGTGCCTGGTTTCACTAAGCAAAATTACTTCATCATTGGACACAAGGCAATTACTAACTACATCCTGCTAACCTGGCAAAAACTTTGAGAACAAAATAAAAAGAAGCAGAATAAGATGAACGAGAGTTGAGTTCGTTAATCCGGCGTTCTTTATATTAACTATTCTTAACCCCGTTTATCTCAGCTTTGCTCCTGGCGAGTCTTCGTTGGTATAAACCATAAAAAAAGATTTGTTCACGAAGGCAACGTCTCACCTCTAAAGAATATTACCATCTGCCCTTCAGCACGCGCTTGTTATTTCTACTGGTTAAATGTAACCTCTTCAAAAATCCTTAAAAATATTGGGGTTTTTTGTTATTTGAGGACTCCAGACTTTGGAGAAGAATTTTGCAGTAAGAGTCCTCAGGCCGATTGTGGCCAAAAGTGAATTGTATCCCTGACTCACAAGACAAGCTGGTACGTGACAAAGAGTTAATGAGAACGGGAAAGACGGTGAGGTACTGATTCAGGAAGCTGCTCTAGGGCACGAAAACTGGAAGTCTGGTTCCTGAACGTGTTACTTAATGACAACCAACCATCTTAAGTTTGATTTGAATGCTTCTGAACATCCTAGTGGCGGTTGCTCGTGTGTGAAAGTTAGATTTTTTCCGAGGGTTTAAACTGAAAATAATAATCACTGGTTAGAATAACCGCTGTTGAACTTGAGGCGTCCCCTATGGCGTGCAGTCCCATTTCAGATTATGCAAAGTGTGGGATTATGATCATTTTAAACATAATATTACACATAATTTTCCCATAAATTACACTCCCATATGACTTATCATCACTGCGAACAGGCACTCCAGTAGATACAGGAGTACAACCCCCACCCCCTCTCCCCTCTTAGGGAAT
The DNA here is from genome assembly GCA_034231615.1 of Meghimatium bilineatum. NCBI lineage: Eukaryota > Metazoa > Mollusca > Gastropoda > Stylommatophora > Philomycidae > Meghimatium > Meghimatium bilineatum. Next base: position 41,246,471 of record CM067319.1, on the reverse strand, counting down.
CAAAATATGACATTTTAGTAATAGGAACTTTTCCAAAGATAGGCGATTTTCCCCACCCCCATTTAACGATTTTCTGCAAAACATCATCAAAAATCTAATGAACAAGTGCGAATTGCTATGAAAAAAAGTGGTAATTGCTAAGAAAAAGTAGGAACTGATATGAAAAAGAGGGAATTGCTGTAAAAATTATTAATTGGCGAATGACCTGATTTTTTAGATTATCCCCCCCCCCTATTTTTTTAACTCAAGACGTACGTACGGCCCTAGGGACATGAGGAGTCTTTTGGAGAATTTAATGCTTTAAATTTGGTGATGACCTGCACTAACGCTACAAGTATAGTGTTAGAGCACCGTGTATAGATGATTTAGTTTGAGCTCTTGTTGTCGTATTTATTTGTTTGTCAAGTTGTATTTGTTTGGATATCTAGAGGATGCGAGTGATTCGCCGTAGTCGGATGTGACTAACAATTATCATAAATAAAACAGCGACACTACGTATTTCCGTTCTCTAGATTACATCGTACTGGAAATATAATAACAACATTGTAATTCTATAAGAGAAATTTGTGGGAGTTTGAGAACGACCGCAAAAAAAAAAGTAGTCGAAAGTTTTGCAAATCTGGGTGACTTGCACAGAAAATTAATGCTTATTTATAACAGTGGTGTACATCCCTATAAGCATTACTCACAAATTTAAATTTGATTAAATGTCTTACAAGTAACAACATCATAACAAAATGTTATGCAACAAAACATACCAGATACTAAGACAGATGACAAGCATCTTTACTCGTAAGATGAAGCGGCATCTTCGTGTATAGAACCTACCATAGAGTTAGTTTGTCTGTATATTTGTGAGATATAGCGGTATCTTCATGTATAGAACCTACCATAGAGTTAGTTTGTCTGTATATTTGTAAGATATGGCGGCATCTTCGTGTATAGAACCTACCACAGAGTTAGACAAAGAATGTATTTATGTTGTAGAAGATTTATTATTGCTAAATCTTTTGTTGCTACAGTTTATTATTATCCACATATTTTATAGTTTACGTAATGATAAAATGATAATATTGTTTACTAAAATAAATGTGGCTTATGGCCGTGATTGTTACAATGACGGTTGCAGAACTGACAGGCCCAGAATTTGACTTCGGTAAAGAGTGTAGTTTTTCTTTAAATAATGATTTTGGACAATCTCTAGAATGTACGCTAGATATTTATCATCTTCATCAATTACCGTCTCCGCAACGAAGGTTTGCGGCAACAGATCTCCAACATCCCCTTTCTCTTGTTTTGGTGGTGCACTCTTCTAGACTGTAACCTGTCCATCTTGTGATGTTACTCTCCCACTTGTATCTCTGTCTACCTCTTGTTCGCCTCCCTTTGACGTTACCCTCAAGTAAAGTCTTCAATAAGGTGTCATGTCTTTTATATGTATATTGTAAGTAAGAATAGCGTGATGATGTAATGATAATAAATTCTGACTTCTTGTTAAAATAAAAAGTTATATAAGTACAGAGTTTTTGTTAAGTCTCACTATGTGATAGTATCTGGTTTCGGAACCCTTCACAGGCAGGGGGTTTCACAGTAAGAAGTGAGAACCCTTCACAGATAGCAAGAGATGGACGGCGTCAAATGCAACACATTTAATGTTTTGATCTTGTGTAAATGTTGTCACTACGGACGCTGGTGGCACACAATGCGAAGGTGTGTTTATCTGAGAATGTGTCAATCGACGATAAAACACAAACGTGTGTTTTTATAGGAACGTGTGATCAAGTGCAACGTTTGTTTACCTAAGAACATGTCAGATAATAGCCAGACGGGAATCATACCAGGTAGAAGCTTCCTGGTTGGTCTGAGGTAACGTGGGTTTATTGTAACCAGAAGGATCAATTTCTGATTGGCCAGAGGTTTTCCTCTGGGGAAATGAAAGGTTTTGATTGGTTGGAAGTTTTGAGGAACTTAGGAGTGGAGGAGGGAGAACGATTGCATTATCGACTGCCGAGCAGGGCGGTCGCATTTCACTCCTCAGGAGGTAGTCCCCGGAGTCAGTTCCCAGGTTAGAGGCCAGTCTCTATCAGGCTTGTCTCGGACAGTCAGTACTTGTCTCCCAGGAGAGGCAAGTCCTAGTTAGTCTCGCAACAGTCAGAGTCTTCGGTCTCCCAGGAAAGACGAAGATTTAGAGCCAGATAGTTAGTCGGTATACTCTCTAAGACTTAGCTTATAACCCGAGTGAAGCAATTCCTGGATGTGTTAGCGTAATTTGTAATCTGAGATGATTATATTATTGCCCAGTTGCAGATAATATAGGATTAGTCTGCAGAGTTGAGGACGGACTCGAATAAGACTAGATTGGGACTTGTGACTTGTGTTTATTTGCCTCTCTTATGAGTATGATGCTATTAATTGATGTATATCAACTTGTGTAAATAAACCTCATATTATTGTGAAGGAGTGCTTTGGTTAACTGATTGATGTCGAGCAGTATTACACAGATTTAGACCTGGTCACAGCACCAGTATTCCAGTAAGTCCTAAAAGGCATTTTCTTCCGTTGCAAATTATTGTGACGCTGCAGATCTTCTTTCTGTCACACTAGTCTGTCCAGGACAGACAGTCAACTATATGTTTTCGGTAACAAGTTGTTTCTGTCACACCAAGTGCAGACCATGTTACTGTTACAACTAATCTTTGTATAGAGAAAACATTTGACAATGACATGCATGACGTCTTCACAAAATATGCTCCAAAGTCCCATCGTGAATGACAAAATGTAATACTGATGAATGAAAATGGTACGTAGAAATCAGATGATAAAGTTTTACTGCACGACGACTAACACACTATCACTATCGGAAGCTCACGCAAAATAATAAACACAACGGAAAATAAGCTAAAATCATACAAATAACAATACACATGACATAATCAACGTTTCGACCAAAAGGCTTTATCACGATACGCACAAAACATTGAAAGATGACGAATAGAAATTACCACACCACACAAACGTTTCCAACAGAAATATGGATGTGAGATGCCGGAAGGATAGGAACAGAGTGATATAGAATAAGGATAGAGTGGTCGGAATTGAGTTCAAATGGTTTTAGGGTGCGAAAATAAAATATAAGGCTATTTTCTAAAGCGTATTCTAGTTCTGGGAGCAAAGAATGGGACCAATGTCTTGTTTCTTTGCGTGATGTTGGAGACGACTAAGAAATGTTGGGGGGGGGATAGGCTTACAGCCTGTCACCTGTGAAAAAATTACCCGCACTGTAACTGCATGTTTTGCGTCTATTTATGTCTTTCATACTTATGTCTTTTGTCAAAGACAAAAGCGTGTTAGCGCAGTGGTTAGCGCACTGGCTTCGCATATAAGTGGTCCTGGGTTCATTCCCCAGCTGAGGCGGAAATGTTTTCAGATCGCAACGGCTCCCAGGTCGACCCAGCCTTAAATGGGTACCGGATTAATCCGGGAGGTAAAGACTGCGAGGGAGAGGAGATGGCTACCGCCCTCATTTGCAGAGCCTGTGAAATGTGAGATCGCTAACATCTCACACCCCTACGGCATTAATCAATGCTATGGGTTACTTTACTTTTACTTTTGTCAAATAGTTCACATAGATGGCGAGAAGATGGAGACTAGCGGACATTACACATTTATCCTTTTGTCAGACTCAGTTAGTAGGGAAAATTAGATGTGCCATTACTCGGACGGGTCAATAAATCTAACATATAAATGATAAGAAAGTTTGCCAGTTATGCATTCCTGGTCCTGGCAGATTTGATGATTCTGGGATCCTGCTGTACTCAAATGTCTCACTTCGGGGACGAACAGTGCACACAAGAAGCTTCCTAACGCAACGATGCCTTATAACACGCCTTATAGGAATCCAGCAGTCGCCTCATCTCAGAAAATACATTGACAGTCAATAGCTACCTGCTTACAGCCAAAGGAATTATGTCACCATCATCGTGTGTCAATAGCTACCTGCTTACAGCCAAAGGAATTATTTCACCATCATCGTGTGTCAATAGCTACCTGCTTACAGCCAAAGGAATTATGTCACCATCATCGTGTGTCAATAGCTACCTGCTTACAGCCACAGGAATTATTTCACCATCATCGTGTGTCAATAGCTACCTGCTTACAGCCAAAGGAATTATTTCACCATCATCGTGTGTCAATAGCCACCTGCTTACAGCCAAAGGAATTATTTCACCATCATCGTGTGTCAATAGCCACCTACTTACAGCCAAAGGGATTATTTCACTATCATCGTGTGTCAATAGCTACCTGCTTACAGCCAAAGGAATTATTTCATCATCAGGTTCTTCTTCTTGTGCGTTCGTTCTCAAAATCATGTAGATTAGCATGATGTAGTCAGAAGAATTTAATGCATTGTGTTATAGTTTACTGCGTGGCTGCGGCATCTGCATCTTTTGACCTGACATATCCGATTTCAGCATGAACCACATATCTATGAAACCCGTTTAGTATCCACACCAGACTCAGGTCCACTGATGTTATTTGTATAAAAGACTTTACTATGTTTCATCGTTCGCCGCTAAAATCCCTTGCGCTGATCTTCAAAACTATCAATTCCACTCATTGAAGCAAGCTTCCACATAACAGAACAGTGTTGCCATAAAATAAATTATGTTTCTAACTTAACAAAATAAAACCCTGAAAAAAAAATAAGAACAAATATTGAAATATTTATTCAATAAAACTCTGCTGTCAAATCCCTTCTAACTTTTAACAGCCGGTTCCACATAATTGAATAACGCTTCCGATCAGTTCGATGCTCATTGAGTGGCACAATCTTCTTTTGTTTGCTGTCGTCAGGTATTGATTCTCAAATATTGAACTGTGTACACAACTTTAAATGATGACGTGTGCCAATAACGCCATGTTTTTAGTCGTTCAGACAAAAAAAACAGTAGTTTAATCGTCTTATGTAATGGAATCTTTATTTTAAAAAAAATATTTAATGGAATATTTAAAAATTGTAATTTGTTTTTATGCTATTTAGCTACTTTTATTTCCGTTAAAAGTCGGAAGTTGTTAGTAAATGGAAAGGGCTTATTTTATGGAAGTTTTGTTCTGGGATTTGGTTAGTGTTTTTTTTTAATTGCTTGAGTTGCTGTCAGGGGAAGTTGAACTGGAGTCCGTACTGAATGAAAAGTTGAGTAAAATAGATTGTAGAAGAATACGTGTAAATCGATGGAGGACAGAAAAACAGAGAGGTGGAGGGAGGGACAGGAATGAAGGAGAAAATGTATAAATCAAGCAAGGGAAAAAGTGAAAGAAGTTAAGAAGATTATGTCAAGGTGAAGGTAAATATTGGTTAATGATTCCGCGCATGGATTTCTAGATATAAAGATAAACTACGAGATCGGCCACGTCACTATAACAGTTGCTTAGAGACGCACATTGTTTTTGTTACATGTATTAGCAACGTCGCACTTAATTTCGTATATACATCCACCCTGTTCCATTGCAGTGAAGGTTATTCAGTATGATCAGCCAATCTCCTAACCCCCTATAAGGGCATCGGCCACAAATACGTTTTCCCCATTCTACCTTGTGACAACGTTATCTATGCGCGTTGCGTAATATCATGTTTGCTGGTACGTCTCTACTCCTGGTGTCTCCGACTTAAGCACCAGCGCTTGCTCGGGCTGAATTGTCGTCCTGTTCGGTGTCAGGGATGGCCCGACCAATCTTAGTTTCCAGCTTCTATTGGCTGGACTGAGACCCATCTCCACTTAAAGGAGTTGATCTCGATGGAGGAAGGGGGAGGGGGTCTATCCTGTTATTTTATTTTATTTATAAATATTTTTATGCTATGCCGATATCACTGAGGATTGTTGCCGTTTTCTTCTTCTTCTTCTTCGGCGTTCATTCTCAATCTCCCACTGAATTTCTCTTGTAAAAGGGCAATGGTCCTACACGATTTCCAGTTGCACATAGTCCAGAGAATGGAAATGTGTTGTGTCGCCGTTTTATTTGCGACAATAGCCCGACACACCCGACCTCGCTGGAGTTGTAGTTTTAAACAACACACTTTAATGTAAGAATATTTAGGTTACCTTAACTCAGGGATTCTCAGCATGGATTATATGTTTAACCTAAGAAGGATTGGAGGGGGGGGGGGGTACTAAGAAAAAGATTAAAAATTGGAACCACGGATCAGTTTTCGGAGTGTCATAAAATTGTTACTATTTGAACTATATCTAACAACCCTGGCGTAGTCGTTAAGCAATTTGCCTCCCGCCCACGATATTGTGTGCTCAACGTCTTGTGTACAAAGATAACGTTTTCGGAAATCCCTGAGGATTATCGCTTCAAGCTGCGGAGTTACGTGCTCCCTGAGTTACTCTCAGCAAGCGGTGTTCCTCTTCGTTGAAAGGGGCAGAGTACACATTGGGAAATCCGAGTACAGTGGAGTCACATCATTTACGCCTTGTGAACATGTGGGCTAATAAAGAAAACTATCATTACTTCATGTTTTTTCCAATATAGTTGCAGGGTGGTACTTATGGCTGTGTGAGAAAAGGTCGCATGCCCTTGCTGTCGCTCCGACATGTACAGGGTAAGTTGTTTTTTTCAAAGTTCACCCTCCGACAGAAATAAATAAACCCATTCCTTATGTCGAGTCGAACCATCTCCCTCACAGCCATGAGACTAATACTCTAACTTCTAGGACACGCGTCAAATAAGCCTCATAAGACATATCATTGCTCTAGTAAAAAATTCTGACAAGACTTTTTCGTAGGATTGGGCGGGGGGGGGGGATGTTTTTTTTTATAAAAAAAAATTAGAAATACTGCCATAAATAATATTATCTATTTTCTTTTCAAACTAGAGGTCACATATGTCACTCACTAGTTCTTCTAAGGCTAATTTCTCATACTCCCAGTTCACGAACTCTAATTCTGGCATAGAACATCTCTGTCGGTTTAACTGCCCAAGCCGACATATGCCCTGGTGACAATATAAAAGACGAAATGATGTTGCAATCGGAAGAGAAAGGAAACAAATCACTGGTTCCTGCAGGCTTTTCTGGCATGTTGATTATGGTCTTAGCAGGAGATTCTAGGAATATGAACTAAGTGCGGGACAGTGTGATGGAGGTTAGGGGTAAAGCACGGTGGGGGGGGATGCCACGTTCTGTTTGAAAGTGAGATGTGCTGGAAATGTGTGCCCTAATTTTTGTTCTTGAGGAACTGTTGTTAGGTTACTTAAATTGTGTCAACTGTTTTCTTCTAATTCTCTCGCGTTATACTTCCTCACTTCTCTTTACTCTCTGTTTTTTTCTCTCTCTCTATCTTCTATTATCTGTGCTATTTTCATCAGTTTTCTATTTCTCTGTTTTCAATTAATTTTTTTGGGTCAATCTATCTTTATAATGTCTTTTTCAGTTCTGCCTGATTTTATGTCCCATAATTTTCTCACTACCCACTTTTCTCATATTTTCACTTCTTCTTCATTCGCTTTTACTTTTTCTCCCATCTCTTTCATATTTTCTCTTTACAATCTTTTTTTACGCTTTCTATCTTCTTTTTCACCTTTTCCTCCTTCGATCTCTGATTTTCTTCTCTCACTCTTTCTTCTCTTTGTATAGTTCTCTCCTGTCTGTCTGTTCCTTTACTTTCCTGTCATTTTTATTCTCTTTAAATTTTTGCTCGCGTTATTCTTTAAATGATCTATTCTCCATGCATGCGGTTGCGTCTGTGGGTCTCACCAATGACCCACTAGACAAATCACTCATGCAACAGAATACCTTAGTAGATGACATGCCGTTAGATTGAGGTTATTTTCTTATAGAAGCTTCATGACAAGTCATCTATACAATTATGGTTCTTATGCTTTTATTTTGTTGTTGCAATGTGTTTCATGTTTTGTTATTTGAATATATGTATTGAGAGGAAGCCAGAGTTTTGTTATTTGAATATATGTATCTCAGTGATTGAGAGGAAGCCAGAGTTGTACTGCACAGCACTAAGGAACTTGACAGCACTGTTTTTCCTATGGCTGAAGCCCATCATAGAGACACAGTGACTCAGGAAGTGACAATACTTTGACTTGAATATTTGGTTGCATGACTGGAGCAATAGAGAAGTTCGTCATAACCAGTAGTCAATTGGTGGAGGGGATTGAGCAAAGTGAACCCTATCTTGGTTACAGTGGCTCGGAGTAGTGCATAGGTTGAAACCTACCTTACTGATGGTGTGATAGTTATTCTTTGGCTCTGACCCGGAGATGGCCGAAAATCCACAGACTTCCCAGCAATATAAATCCATTTTAATGGTATAGGGTCAAAGGGCATGAATCCATGGACCGCTGGATAAGAAACCAACCAACCAACTATCTATTTTCCATCTATCTATTTTTCTCTCCCTTTTTCAATTTTCAATGTTCACTCCTCTCTCTCTCTCTTTCTTTCTCTTTTTCCTCTCTTTTCTCCTTCTATTTTCTCTTTCTTTTCTCTCTCTTTCTCTCTCTCTCTCTCTAACTGAGAACAGAAAATAACCAACAATATCCAACTAATCCACCAACTTGATCTGATGTGCAAGTTTCCAAATTCATGTTTTATGGATGTTCTATCCACGATCTTCAACCCATAAACATCTTTTTTTCCCGTTACCCATTTCAACTCCTAACCCCGTCTGATGAACCAAACTGCTCACATGATCAACAACTGGAGACGTGCATGTCCCATGCTGCGCTAATCTCGCACATAATCTAATATCAAATTGCCCATTAAAGGAGGGGAGCTCATTTGTCACGTTGACAACTCAATTAGGTCACGTTTTGATTCAAGCCTGTCATTGTGTGCTGATACAGGCCCTTCGCTAGATACATCTTGCGCGCTGGTCGCACACAACGTTACTCATCGAGTATGTTAAAATGGATCAGTGATTTATATTGGTCACTTTGCCTATACTTTGTGTTGCCAACCAATGAAGTGGTAGATCAATCAAAATGAGGGATACCGTGTGTGATCACCGCACAGTACCTGTCGGGTAAACACTATGGCTTAAATACTACTAGCGCTATTGTTTGTTTGTTAAATGGGGGATTCCTGCCGAAGACGGATGTGTCGGGCCATTGGCGCAAATAAAACGGCGACACAACGCATTTCCATTTTCTGGACTACATCCTGCTGGAAATATAGCAGGACCATGATCCAGCTAGATCCAGTTGGAGTTTGAGAATGAACGCAGAAGAAGAAGAAATGGGGGATTAAACCTCTTCCCGAGGCACGTTTTTTTTTCAACCTAAGACCGGAGTTTATATTAGTTATATCAGGCCATGTTAACTTTAACTTTTAACTTTGTGTGTCCTTATGACCTGTGACATAATTAAATCACATTGCGTACAATTATTGCTAAATTTTTCCAGGCATCTCTGTTTAGCGTTCCTCTGTTTATGTATCTGAAAGTAGAAATCCTAAGAAGAATTAAAATTCATGCAAAGGTCTAAATTCCATGACAATGATTAAAGTCCTCAAAAAACATTATAATTTTCCTGAAAAGAAAGAGATTTTCAAAGAAGAACCACAGGAAATATCGTCTAGGTGAATCCATGAGGTCTGGTGGCAGTCTTGAGAAGGCCCTGGGGTGGGGGATAGAGTTAGCCGTAAAAGGACTTGGCAGAAGGACGCGCTGGATGGTTTAGAGATTACTAGACGATTACTAAAAAGGAAACTTTTAGATATTGATTGGGAAGAATTTCAACACACAAGTAAGAGAAGACACCAAACAGCAATATGTTTCTACAATAATAAAAATATAACGATGGGCTTATATCGAACATGAACTTAGAATGAATGAAAACAGACAGCCACTACAAAAATTACATTGGGTACCAGCAAAGGAAAAAAAGGAAGACCATGAGAGACTCTTCGCAGAACAACCATCAAAGAAAGTATGACTATGGGTCTCAACAACATGCAAGAATTACACACAACAACATCACAGCGCTCGAACTAGAGAGCTTTGGTTTCTGTCATACGCATCGCATTCGGCGCTGATGTAAAATAGACAAATAGACACGGATAGATCTAACTAGCGTATTGGCTGCTCTGAAAGTCCCTTCTAGAACTAATATAATAATAAATAATTCTAGAACTTCTAAGCCTGTTACTTACAATAAGGATTCAATTATTCGCCAAAGCTGATGTATTGAATTTGCTGAAAGACACTCAGCGCCTATTACTCTAGCCGGAACGTAGTAACATCTTTTATGTAAAAATATCCTCTACTTATGAGATGAACAGCAAGCAGTCTGTCAGACTGCACCACCAAGGAACGGGACAAAGGCAGTTGGAAGCCCGTTGTAGCTAACTATTGCTGTGAAGACGCTTCAGTTAGTTCCTCTTTTGCCAAGTTTGTTCACATAGGGTGGTAGTCATAGTTCTTCATGCCTATCGCTTAGCTGCCAAGTATTGCAGGTCTTGTGCATTTATGCCTGTTGATTTTAATTCATTCATAACAGTTCTTCTAAGCGTTGTTTTTGGTCTTCCTTGTTTTCTTTCCCGTCTGGTGTCCACATGAAGGCTTGTCGTGGAATTCTGTTTTTCTTCATTATAAGTTTGTGGCCGATGTATGTCCAGCGAGGTTTTCTGATGATGTTCGTCACATATTTGTGACATATATGGAGATGCTTGATGATGTTCGTCACATATTTGTGACATATATGGAGATGTTTGATGATGGTAATTCTTCTCCTACTTTCGTTCTCAAACTCATTTCGGTTAGCAGGAAGCTGTCGCTTTTTTCTATATATCTATATATACGCAATAGCCCTTGATTGCCTTGCGGTGTCAGGGGTAGAAGAGTTCGCTGGAGATGACCTTCTTGTGTGCTGTTTGTAAACTTGTTCCTGTGGTTTGTTTTATTTCTGTGATCCATCTTTTACGTGGTCTGTCTATGGCTTTACAGCCGTGATAAATGAATGAAAACAGACATCCATTGAGCGTGTGCCCAATCCATCTTTGATTAATAAAACAGTGCCTCTTATGGTGGTGTACGCCCTTTCAATTTGGGCTTTAATCAATTTGATTATATCACAACTTGTAACCTTCAAAAACTATTGAATGTTGCAGTAATCCCGTCACCACGACTTTCGGATGGCCTTAATCTGTGTATCCACCAGCTTTCGTTGGACTCGTCTCCAGAAGATTTTTTCATTCTATTTTGCAAAATCTATGAACATTTCAAAATAATACATTTCTATTTGTTAACACAGATTTGCTAGACATACAATCATCGAATTCAATAATAATTTAGTTCCTTAATCCTCAACACAATATTTCATTTACTTCAAAATTAAACATTTTTTTCCCCTGACTGAGTTGTTCTCCAAAACTCAGATTTATGAACTCCCTTGCTGCTATGGTTACGGACAACCAAACGTTTAAGAAATACTGACCCTGAGTAGGAACGGAAATGGTCAAGTTATTTATAGCCAATACTAATATTGATTATACGGAATTTCTCGCGATGCTAAAATGTTGCATTGAATCTAAGAATGGAGAAGGGTTGTGAGCGTGTTATGGAGAACAAAAAGAATTCATATAATAGCGATTGCAGTGTGAAAAATAGTTCGAATAAAATTCTGAAGCTGTTAGTGAGTTTTTAACTGTTCTAACTCTTCTTCTGTGTTCGTTGTTCTGATTAGCGGGTTAGCTGGTTGTGGTCTGCAAAACTGAATGTGGTTTTTTTTTTACGATTTACAAGTTGGCTTCGATGTATACGCCTTTCGGTCTGCTACATCAAACTTCAGCCAGGCGTGTGGTTCTCTTTGACAGACGGAATGGGAAGTCAACGCTACTCCTAAACTTCGTTAGTCGTCTCCTACGCTTTACATACTGTTGCTATTGTGTTGTCTTCTTTCGAATGTTCTCGTACTTCTCAGATGACCCTGAGAAACACGACCTCCATCATCGTGAATTGAACCATATAGTACCTTATTACAAAATGTGTTTATGTAAATATGTTCTTCCTTTGCGTTCTTAGTCTTCAAACTTCAATAAATTAACTGGATGATGTACGATGAATGGAATTCGCTATGCCATAGTTTACAGCTATGCTGCGATATGTGTACCTTCCAGCTTGACATATCCGACCTCAGCATGATGTAAATAACCGTCATTTGTATCTGCGATCTGAGTTTACTCTGTGATAACCAGAACAAAAGCTCGTGTGATTTCCGCCATGGGAGCGTCAAGTGCGTTGTGCTGACAGCTTCACAACAGTGCTGCGTTACTTTGCACTTTCCGGCCCATCACATCCAATTTCGACATGTAAATATCCAATTGTCCCAGATCCTACCACATACTCTTAATCCGTGCAGAATTAATCATTTGACAAGTGCAAAAGCAGACACGCTCGCACAAAAATTGAACCGAACAGTATAACTAAGTTCAAACAGATAGAATGTCAGAACTGCCCTTATCTAAGCTTCTTTTCTGAAACACCATCTGACAATATTCGATAACTAAAGTCATAGGGGACAACGGTTATTTCTTGTGCATCGTTATTGCATTGTTGATTGTGAAAAACATGTTTTGTAATTCGAGTCTTCTTTTTGACACTACAGCTAATGGAATCAGGGAATAGGGACATGGGTTTTTGTAATTATTGCTAAAAAAAAAAAGTAAGGTGAATGTTTTATTTATGCAATGTTTTTTATGTAATATTTGAACTTCTTTCTAGTTCAGGTGTGATATGTGATATTGTCTATGTGTTTATTATTTCTACTTTATGTATATATTTGTCGTGTGTGTGTGTTTATTTATCCTACTTTATGTATATATATGTTGTTTACGTGCTTTGAGAGTGTGTTAACCCGCTAGGGCAGAGGTCGGGAACCTTTTTTGTCTGAGAGAGCCATGGACACCACATATTTTGAAAAGTAATTCTGTGAGAGCCATACATTATGTTTAAAACTAAAAATTCAAGTAAATGTGTACATTTTGTGTAATTTCAACACTAAAAGTACAATAATTTTGTCTCTGAATTCTTTTTAATAACATTGTTATGCTGTTGCTAATCAATAATGAGTATTTCTTACCATTAATGCGACTTCTGATACTGAGCTGCAGTAGACTTTAGCTTATTTGTAGAATGAAATATTGGTATGTAATTAATATGTAGATCAAAGGAGTCTAAATCAACATTTTTTGTTGTTTTCTAAATCAACTTCTAGAGAAATTCGCTTCCAACCATGTTTATGAATTAGCAAACTATAATCTTGAACTTTACTATATTTGTAGCTGCGAAGTCGACTGTGTTTCTGAGGTACAGAATAACAACTTGTTTTGGTCTGTTAATAATTTGGTAGCCATCTTGTGTTGGTCATATGTAAAGATATTCTTATTGTGCTTGGCTGATTTGTGATATCCTGATTGCTGCGGTGCATCATAATGTGTACTCGATCTATCCTATTTACTATTGGCGTTCAGATGGAATTACACTGAGATAAGTCACCCGTTTCATTTTTTAAAACTCTGTTTCATTTTATCGTTCTCATCCCTTACTAAAACAAGCACACTACCATCACTCTCTTGTCCACCATATCTACTCGTCTTCTCTCACCCTTCCAGCTTTGATCTTTCTCTTCTCCATGACATGCTTCTTACCACGCTTTTATATCTTCCTCCTGCATAATCACACCATATGTCATTTTTTATGATTAGCATATTGCTTATTTTCTATGCTGTATTTTGTTATGATAAAGGCGTTTAAGTTGAAACGTCGTCTGCCGCTGCGTTTCGCGGTTAGTATATTTTGTGGCGCAAATTTGATTGCGTCCACCGTTGTGACATTTGCAGTGTTAGATAAGTTGCATAAAACTATAGATTTTTGTAAATGGAGGTTGTGACATTTGTGACGTTGTGACATTTGTGACATATCTTCCTCCTGCATAATCACACCATATGTCATTTTTTATGTTTAGCATATTGCTTATTTTCTATGCTGTATTTTGTTATGATAAAGGCGTTTAAGTTGAAACGTCGTCTGCCGCTGCGTTTCGCGGTTAGTATATTTTGTGGCGCCTATTTTGTTAATAAATATTAGTAACTCGTATTCCTATTTCGTTTCGTTTTTACATGTGCCTTGTGTTACCCCAGCCCTCGCATTTCCAGTATCGGGTTGTTTCCCGACACCGGAGTTTTGCGTCTTGGCTTGTTGGCTCTGACCAGCATCTCTGCTTACAAAGTTGAGTACTATCAAAGCATCTGCGAACTGCGGTGCTAGGTCGTTATATAGAGACACGTTTTTACTACGTATGTGAAGCATAGATGTCAGAACAAAAATCTCAAACTGAACTATGTGGATTTTTTTTTAGAGGTGACTTTTAAAATGTGGCTTTTAAAATGTTGCTTCTATAATGTGTGTTTTTGTTTTAATGTGGCTTTTGGAAGAGAGATGAAAATACTATGAACAGATAAGACTAGATAAAACTAATTTTAAAATCTGCAGATATGCTGGAGTCTACCTTTTGTCTTTTTCTTCTTTTGCAAGACAATCGGTTTACGAACTATGACAAGTTTGGTCGTTTGATGTGCAATGTTTGGCCGTTTGGTATGCAGTAAAATTGTGACGTGTCAGAATGTTGGTAACTCCTTTATTACACGGTTTTCGTAGTCTTCCTCTCCCTATTAATGTTTCCATTCACATGTTGCATGTTCTTGCTGCTGGCCAATATGGGTTCATTCTCATTAAGTGGCAGAATCATTTAGCTCTCTGTGTATTTCTTTTTACACAGAGAACCATTTCTTTTCATTGTATTTGACCACAGACGTTATTCTAACAATTGTTATAATTTCTTAATTACTCACCACATGATCTTTTCTTGTTTTAATTACTTATTTTCTTACAACATTTTATTCTACACGTGGTAAGCTTTCTATCTTGTTCTTTAGTTAGTGATCACACTGACATTGATAACACAGTGTTGGTATGAAGATTTAATTTATGATTTACTTTTTGGTTTCCATCGGGATAGATTGTTTCAAAATTATTTCAACATATGGAAGAGTAAAAAGACAAATTATAGACAAAATTACAGACAGAACTCTGAAAGTGGTAGGACGAGATGCAAGTGGGAGGGAAAAGTCATGAGATGGATTGAACAAGACAAAGTCTTCTGAGTGCTTCACCGCGGCATTTTATAAATAATGCCAAACGTCCATTGCAGCCAATCTTCGCTACAGAGATGGCCTTTGATGGTGATAATTACTATGATTTTGATGATGGTGCGAGTCTGGCTAGAATAGATCTAGTACTCACACGTAAAACATTATCAATATTTTGGACGCATAGTCAAAAATGACGTCAGATGTGAAACAGAAATTAAATAGAGAATAGGAATGGCCAAAAGTGCATTCAGTGACTTGAGGAAAATAGTAACATCTAAACAAATTACATACAATTTTAAAATGAGAATTATAAAATGCTACATCTATTCTATAATAATGTATGACTCAGAAACATGGACACTAAATCAACAATTACAAGACAGAATTGATGTCTTTGAGATGTGGATAGATAGAAGAATATGAAGAACATCATGGAAGAAGAAGAAAACAAACAAAGAGGTTCTAAAAACACTTAATATGAAGAAATAATTACTAAGAGAAATAAAGATCAGGCAGATAAATAATTTAGACACATTAAAACACCTTATTGAAGACCTTACGTGAGGGTAAAATCAAAGGGAAGCGAGCAAGAGGTAGGCAGAGATACAAGTGGGAGAGAAACATCACAATATGGACAGGTTACAGTCTAGCAGAGTGCACCACCAAGACAAGAGACAGGAATGTTGGAGGTCTATTGCAGTCAACCTTCGTTGCGGAGACGGTACTTGATGATGATGATGATGATGATGAGTCGGGCAGTCAAGTTTTATATGGCATGTGATGAGAAAGGTTTAAGAAACAACAAAACAGCATAGTATAACACCAAGAAAATCATCGTATATGCACAAAAATTAAGTAATGGCAAGAATTTCAAGAAATGCTTAACAAGGATAGAGAAAACGCAGCAAAGATGTTCTAAGATGTGCAAAGATGTATATATATATATATATATATATATATATATATATATATAAAAGAATCAATATATATATATATATATATCTAAGAATCAATATAACAACAGAGTACAAGCGCAGCAAAGAAACACGCAATAGATGTAGTAAAGCATAGCAAGCCCTAGGGCAAATGACACCAATCTTCAGAAACACAATGTAGATTTAAAAACCAAAATAACTATTCAAAAGGATTATTATGCCAACGCCGTACTACCAATGCCAAAGATGGACAACGACAGCACAAGACAAACGTAAACGTGTAACAGTGGAAATGGCATGCATACGCAGAATCCTAGGAATATCGTTACGAGACAGGGTGTGGAATGAGGACATTACACAAAGAACCGGTACCACCCCTACTTGGAATCTATTGAGACAACAGATCAAATGATTTGCACACATCAGCACACTACCAACAGACAGTATACCACAGCAAGCTATGCTTACTAGATACAGTGAAGGCAGACCAAGAGGCCGACCACGAACACAATGGAGCACCGAAATAAAAGAGGCGACAAATTCCACAATATACTCAGCCCACACATATTCAGTGCCATCTCCAGAAAACTCTTTTACCCCAGACGCTGAAATGCAACAAAGGGTTTAGCGAATAGATAGATAGATGATAAAAGTAAAACTTCATCATTTAGGAAACACCTGAAAGATCAAGGGAGATAGGGAGAGACAGAGAAAGACTAGTTGCTGGATGTGTTGTCTTCATGGCATTGGAGAATTCCAGCAATTAGACTTTATAGCAAAAAAGAGACAAAGCATTGAGGAGAAACATTATCGCCTAGGTGACTAGGAGCCTTGCAATTAGTTGATAGATTGTTTGATTGATTGATTGATCGATTGATCCAAACACTACAATGCGTTTCTTTACAGTACTACTATTGTATCTATACGTTTACGATCTATACTGATGAAAACATCACACTGGTCATATGGTCTTAAGACAATGTTCACTAGTATAGCTAGAAAATGTATATACCATGTATAGTTACTCCCATCAATGTGTGTTCACAACCAGCTGATGCCGTGAGCTGCCAAATTCCGAAATGCATTCTTGTATGTAGAGATATGTGGTCTCTTGTCGATATGCGTCTCTGAACCACATAACCGTTTGCCTCTTTTATTCTCATGGCTATTTGCATAACGAATCCTTTGATTCACCAATCACTGTGCACATATACCAACATTTATAGCTTTCACAAATTGCTCCAATTAGCCCATGCCCCCTTCTAAACGATCGCCAGCCATCACTTATCCATATACTAGTCAGACATGTTGGTGGCCTATATCGAGTCTCGTCAAATATACTGTGAACAATCTACTACATAAAGACCTGCTCGCTCATTAGTAAACAGCCTTCTAAACGGTCTCAATTAATTTTTCCCATGATTTCAATTGTCTACCTTGTGTATACTTTGTATCGAAAGCCAATGGAAATTACCGAAAAAGTCACATGAGTCACTTTGTTGTCATGTGACGTATTCTTTCCAGAACGTAGTCTTCCTTTAGAATCTCCTGAAATCTGCGCGGCCCTTGACAAGTTGTTCCGTCTCCTCCAGCGACATGTGCATGCCTTTCTGAATACTTCTTGTCCATGACGTCTTAGTCGACGTGTGTCTTTTCTGCCTTTTATCTCCCCGTCCAGCAACACTCTTTCCATGTCCTTGCGTCTCTTCACATGGCCGAAAAAAAACACAACTTCCTTCTTAATATGGTATTTAAACGTCAGCTTCTTGGACATTGATTATTCTTAGCATGTCTTGTTTGGTCTTCCTTGCTGTCCATTGTATTCTCATGATTCTTTTATTGCACTTCATTTTAAGTCACTTTAGAAGGCTGTTTTCAATCAGCCCACATGTCTTATACTGCTATTGATCACGATTATACAAATCTGTAGCCTAATTGGAATTCACTCTTCTAAAGTCAGCTGTGTGTTGTGACGCCCAAAAGGGTGGGAAAACAACATTTCTTACCTTCCGTGCATTTCCTAAAAGACGACTCAGGAGGTTTTGGTGTCGAGTTGGCTGTTCCATCCCATTTAGGGTCAAATTGACCCCGAAGCCATGCTGATGTCGAATGTGTCGGGCCAACAGGCGCAGATTTAGCATCTAAGCTATAAACCATGACACAGCGATTCCCGTTCTCCCAATTACATCCTGGTAATCTGCTGGTGTTTGAGAACAGACACAGAAGAAGAATCCTTCTAGTGACGCTATTTAACTTTTCCCGTGATTTTGTTTTGGTCACTTCGTGTATATTTTGTGTCGCCAACCAATGAACATGATTGAGAAAATGACAGCTACAATTTAGAAGGATGATTCTCGATTAGTCTTTCGGACTGAATTAACGAATGACTCGATGAATACTCTACTGTACAGCAACATGTACCAATTGACTTATCTAAGTACATCAATACCATACCAAGCTCTTCTCCAGAATATGCTATGTGTTCTGATATTACCAGCGTCATGTATTTTGGCTGATCCGACTATTCCTTCATTGCATTGGCTAGAGACAAATTTTATGCAAATTTATAAATGAGCAATAGTATAAACCCACGATACGTGACTCAGCATGGACTAGAGAAGGTCTTCGCTATACATAAAGCTATTGGCAGATCGTCAGAAGGTGATGCACTTGGAATTTACTACTCCGCGAACAAAATCCAGAACAGTGGACCAAGTATTACCCCAATAGTGACTTGGACATGCGGTTTTGCGGTGTACGCAATAATTTTTTTAAGGGAACCTAGATGGTTGACTTTTCTATTATTTTTTTAATTTTTTTTTTGCTACTTCATGTCTACAACGTCAGACATGTCTTACGGGTGAACTCTATCGTTCTCTGTGGTTCTTCTATGGTTCTTTGGATGTCTACACTGTCAGACAAGTTATATGGATGCACTATGCCGATGTCTTGAGTTCTGCATTGGCTACACATATCTGTGTTTGCAGGATTGCGCCGTTGGGCCAGTACGCCTCTCTCAATTGTTCATATTGGGCGATATGCTCTGAGATGTCATGTTACATGTTCCACAAGTACACATTGTTGTGCAAGAAAGTCGCATCTCGTACATATCTTTACTCGGTCTATTGGGTCCTGTCCTTATTTGCAGTGTTACCATTTTATAAATAATCCCAGATCGCCCTTGAAAAACTCCAGATAACTCCAGACGATATAATTCAATATAAATAAGGGAAGCGATTATACTTAAGAACAACAACTCATTCGCTCATTTGCGTGCGTAACTCTATCGTTTCCATGATACTTTTGCTGACCATTTTTCGAAAATCAATAAAAGTAGGAGGGTTTACCCGTCGTTCGGCTAAATTCCTAGGACTTCCTTTAAAAAAAAATCAAGAATAAGACAAATTTAACCAAAACACCTCAGACGATGACTAAAAACACCAGATCAAGTTAAAATCTGCTCTATATCTGCTTAGGTGGGTTACTGAGGAATAAAGATCCGATGAAATTTTGAGAACCGCTGGCACGATTCATGAATAAAGTTGAGTATGTGACTTGACCCTTGACATTTCCACTAATATTACCATTCTCTCTGAATACGATGTAAATTATTGCCATTTTTCTTATCATCAGGCTAATGTGTGACGTCATAAACGTGACATTGTGATCAGTTTAGAAGTTGGCATTGGTCCAAGTGTCCAGAATGGAGTGTCGAGTGTGTAGTGTGGGGTACATAGTGTCGAATGTCGAATAGGGAGTGTAAAGTGTCATGTGTGGAGTGCTGAGTGTAATAGTGTCGAGTATGGAGTGTGTAATCTGAAATTGTCTACACCTTCAGTGTACCGTAGCCCCCTTTTATGGCTATTTGTCTTCCGTGCCTCCCCCCCCCCCCCACCACGTAGTGTAAAAATTGAGGTAATTGCCCTCTTTACAAGTCACCATGTCACACTTCACGCTCTGCAGCTAAAACTTGTGTTGTTTATAGTTCAATTGATTAACTTTTCGCCCCCCCCCCCGGACGGATTTGTTGCAGTTTCCAATTTCAATGTTTTGTTCGGTGGCTTCCATATGGACCACATATCTCACACTGAGAACCACACGTCAAGAAGTGGTTTAATCTGTTTGTTACATTGAATGCATGGATTCTCTGTTTGTTACATTGAATGCATGGATTCTCTGTTTGTTACATTGAATGCATGGATTCTCTGTTTGTTACATTGAATGCATGGATTCTCTGTTTGTTACATTGAATGCATGGATTCTCTGTTTGTTACATTGAATGCATGGATTCTCTGTTTGTTACATTGAATGCATGGATTCAATATCATCATTATTTAGACGTATTTATATTGCTTAGAAAATTACCACAGCCAAAATATGCTGGGTTGATAGCTACGTCCTGAATAGGATATTCTACCAACAAGACTAATTGGGAATAACCATACTAAAGTGACTTGGTTTGATTTTTTCAACGATTGTAATTAACTGTCGACACAAAGTGACCAATACAAATCACGTGAATCAAAGGGTTTAAAGTGCGTAGAGCATTGACTTGAGCATGTACTCGGGTTACCCCATATGTACTCCGTCCTTTTCAATGACGTGCCGTCAACTGAGAGTACCACTCATAGCAAGTAACTCAGTCGTTTCAAATAGTCATTCCAAGGTATCTTCGAAAAAAATTATCTTTATAAACAAGAAGTCGTGAGCGTATCTGAACCTGCAACTTCTTGAGCACAGAGCGAGCGGCTTAACTATTACACCAGGAAGATTCCCCGAAGATTCCCTGCTGGGAAAATAGAATAACGTTACTTTAGAAGGGTGATTTGGATAATTCCACAGGACTCTATACCGTGGGACTCGCCTGAATATCGCGGCACCCAACTAATTTTTACGGCCGAGTAAAAGTAGTAATAAATTTGAAATTGCAATTTCTCCCTTGTATTCTTCTTTCAGTATTCGTTCGCCTATTCGACATTTAACTGTAGGGTCACAACTTCTTGCGATTTCTCATTCCTTCAAATGACCTAACGACGCTTTCCGGATTCGATCTTTATTGCTTGTGGAGGCTATTCAATCGGGCATCGATTGCTTTGAACCACATTGTTCTGACTGTCAAACTTGGAGGAAATGAGGTCGTAAGTTAGCTCTCCTAATGGCAATACGTTTAATAAAATTTCATTGAGGTCAATAAAACGGTCGAACCGTATTCATCTAACGTGTAATTTTAACGTATATGATCTGTTTAAACTACGGGTTACGTTTTAAGAGGTTTACCTTGTGGGATGATGAAAAAATTATGTTGCGTATATTATAGAACTAACGTTTGTTTAAGGAGCGGAGAGTAGCGTTATTCGTGCTGGGGTTTTTAGAATGTCTTGGACAGGGTTGCTACATAGTTGGAACTATTTCTGGCAAAATGTTTAGAAACACAATTCTAAATCAATAAATAGTGCACACATGCTACTGAAAAAGTAATAAAAACCAATTTGAATTCAATGACTACGTGTATATTGAAGAAGACCAAAAAATAGTAAATAATAACTACCCTGTCATGGAGTAGTAAGTGACGACTCAGGAGGTTTAGGGGATGAAGTTGGCTGTTCCATCCCATAGAGGGTCAAAGTAGCCCACTGAGCATGATGAAGTTGGATGTGACATACCAAAAGGCGCAGATATCGCAGCTACGTTGTAAAAAATAATACAGTTAATTTCGTTCTCTTTACAAATTCTGCCAATGTTCATGAGTTTGAAAATGAACGCTCAAGAAGAAGACAAAAACAGTAAATAAAATTTAATTTGAACAAGTTGTTGGGGCCAGAAAAAGGAACAAAGAATAGCAACACTGTTTGCCTTCCACGCATGTAGTAAGAGACGATTAAGGAGGTTATAAGGTGGAGCTGGCCGTCCCATTCCATATTGGTTCAAAATGACCCAGAATCCATGCTTATATCGTATATGTTCGGCTGAAAGGGCAGATATCGCATCATGCTGTAAAAGATGACAAATGCATTACGTCCAAAAATCCAGATCTGACAATCAGAATTTGTTATCGGTGTGTTTGTTCTGTCTTTTCTCGCAGCATGTTTTTCTGTGACTCCTAGATTTTGTTCATCTTATCTCTTCGAGTATTTTTGCTGGTGTTCCTGCGTCAAGCTGGACAATTATGAGCGATAGACTTCCTGGATGTGAAATCAACTTTGAAGCTCTTTAGAGACATCCTGTGTGAGTCCTTGAAGCGTTTCTTCTCTCCGTCTGCCGTTTAGATAGGCCTAATCTGTAACTTGAGATGTATTTACATTAAAGTGAGGGAAAGTAAAAAAAATTGTTAAAATGTTATCCGAGACAGTTACATTTCTATGTGACCAGACTTTTCATATTTTTATCAATTTAAACCAGAAAATATGTTAGCATGAATAGGGCCTATCAGTGCCGGATTTACCTATAAGCTAAACAAGCTACAGCTTAGGGCCCCCACTTTCTTTTGGGCCCCAAACATTTTTTATTAAACTATCTATATATTCTTAATCGTTGAAGGGCCCCATATCTCAAATAGCTTTGGGCCCTATCAAGTCTAAATCCGGAACTGGGGCCTATATCATTTTTTAAAGCTACAAATGCCAAATGGCCAAAACAAATATTTCGACAAATGAAATTTCAATATGTCAAAGTTTCTCACATTTATCCATAACAAATGGCAACCTCATATTTGATGGTAATTTGAAGTATATTAGAGGGGAGAGGGTTTATTAGTTGATTGATCTTTTGGGTTAACTGATTCTGGCCGGAATATTCTTAGCGTTTAAACGTAATTAAATTTTGTTCGATTTTTGTGTGTGCACATGCATCACGGAAACAAGAAATAGTACTTCTAAATATATTTACATTATAATGTAATATATATATTTCGAAACAGAAATGGACAGAGAATGTGATTATCACAAGATCATTTTGAAAAAAAAATGTGGTTAATATATAAAAATTATTTTAGACAAAAGAAAATATGTAAATGACACATAAATATTATTTTAGATATGATATTTGACCTTACCGCATTTTTGAATCAATAAATTCCATTCAAACTGTATCATTTCTGTTAGATAATCCAATTACGAACACAATAATGTATAATATATATGATAGTGCGTCAAAAAATTATTATTTAGAAAGAATTTCGACATCTATCAAAAACAGTAGACTTAATTTTACACGAAGCGCAAATGAAAATATGGCTAATTTATTTTACAAAATGGTGTAAATTTGCAAACACGATGCTAGAAGCATTTGCCAGGTTGGATTTCATAATAAATGAGACCAAAGTAAATAAAATAGTTATTTTTTTTAGGAAAATAAGTAAATTGGAAAAAATATATAAAACATATAAGGAATAATGACGTCACATACCCCCATTATCAAAATTTATCAATAACTTAACAAAATTGATATCAATACACATAAAAATCATGCAAGAAGTAATGTGGACATATTACACTTTCGTTTGGAAGCATTCTTATGTTGATATAAATACCGAAAAAAACAACATGAATATCATTGGAGTATGACTTATAGGAGTCTTTTCGGCCAGAAGACATTAGGTTTACTGACTTGTATAAGTCTCCCCGGCTGGAATGAGATGCCACTAGGCATTGGCCATTTCTTTCCATGTTGAGCGCCTCGTTGCACAGTGCTGTAGTTCATGTGTACTTCTGATACCAAAGATTGAGCTTTCCCTGTTGATATATTTTCTGTTTAGAGTTTTTTTATGGTACCTACTTTCCTTTACCCCTCTGCCTTCCACGTGAAGTTTACTGAGGGCAAGTGAGAGAAGAGAACACGCGGGACAATAGAGAAAATGAGAAAATATGAGAGACATTAGAGAGAACTGAGTGAAAGTGACAGAAGAGATCACGAGGAAGAATAGAGAAAGTGAAAGTAAAGAACACTAGAGACAATAGAGAAAAGTAAGAGAAAGAGAGAAAAAAACATCTTATGGAACAAACTGAACCAGAGAATAGTCTATTAATTTGAGAATAGATTGCCCATTAATTACCAATAGCTAAATCCCTAATATTGAAGTTAATCCCAGAAACATAATCCCAAGCAATATCCTTCTATACAAGTATCCCCACTGTTCCCGTTATTTCTCAAGTCTAATCAGGCTGATCTGTCTCCGAAGAGTCCCTAGACAGCAATCGAGAATTCTATCAACATCAACCAATGACTGATTTACGCAAGTAAATAGAGTGTCCACGAGGATGGGGAGGTGGATTTTCATGATGGGAGTTGTTTTAATATCTGTGGAAGACAACATGTGGAGGGAGATTTTTATGATGGGAGTTGTTTTAATATCTGTGGAAGACAACATGTGGAGGGAGATTTTCATGATGGGAGTTGTTTTAATATCTGTGGAAGACAACATGTGGAGGGAGATTGTTTAAAGTGAAATGAATGGTGAACAAAGAATTAGAAGAATATTCGCAATCGTGATCGTCAATCATGTAACTTGTACATTCATGTAACTTGTGTAATCATGTAACTTGTGCAATCATGTAACTTGTACAATTATGTAACTTGTGCAATCATGCAACGTGTGCAACCATGTAACCTTGGCAATAATGTAACGTGAAATAATGTAACTTGTCTGTCATGCTAGTTGTACAATCATGTAACTTGTGCAATTAACGTAAAATCGTTCGTTACTGCATGTTTTCCTGTGCAGGAGTGCAGGGATGCTTTCTATGGGCTTTGGAAATAAAGGCCGTGTTGCTATAGCAGACACATGTCAAGAAAAATTGTGTACAACTAATCAGTATAGTGAAAACTAATGGGAGCCGCGTTAGCGCAGTGGTTAGCGCACTGGCTTCGCATATAAGTGGTCATGGGTTCATTCCCCAGCTGAGGCGGAAATGTTTTCAGATCGCAACGACTCCCAGGTCGACCCAGCCTTAAATGGGTACCGGATTATTCCGGGAAGTAAAGACTGCGAGGGAGAGGAGATGGCTACCGCCCTCATTTGCAGAGCCTGTGAAATGTGAGATCGCTAACATCTCACACCCCTACGGCATTAATAAATGCTATGGGTTACTTTACTTTACTATAGTGAAAAATATTGTTTTCCAAATTAGAAGGTTACCTTACAATGCGTGAAAACTGACAGAACATTTCCTCAAGTAACCAAGTTGTTCCACATATTATGCCCGTGATCTGAACAGGTACATAATAAAATAATCAATCCGCAGATGTCCTAACAAACCTAGTCATTTTAACCTTCAGATACACACAAAGAAATCCAATTATCATAGTCGTTGTATATAAATGTTTCACAAAGTTAAAAACCTTAATCAGAGGCAGCACTAGAGAGAAAATAATAAAATGAAAGAAAATAGGTTAACTCAAGTGTTACCCGTGATTTTTTTTTTCAATATTTATAAACTCTACGTACCAATAACGAAACACACGAACAGACAACGTTCCGACTAAACAAGAGCTATCATCAGAAGGAAAACAACACACAAGCAACCACAAACATACACGAGAAGGCAGAAATGAAAATTTGCGAAGAGAAGAGTGAAATATAAATTGTGAGGTTAAGGAGATAGAAAGCTATACATTGCATACATACATTTCCTCTGTTTTTTCGCACACCCTTATATTTTTAGATCGTCCGTTTACCCTAACTCTGGTTATATATATATATATATATATATATATATATGCTAACAAACATAACATATATATATATGCTGGAGATAAATCACCAGAGTATAAGGGCAACTGGATTATATATATATATATATATATATATAATCCAGTTGCCCTTATACTCTGGTGATTTATCTCCGACAAACATAAGAGTGTTTGTTAGCATTTTTTTTCTTGCGTGTCTCTTGTACTCTGCTTATCTGACAGTCAACTAGCTGCCAGTTGCTTATGTAAATAAATCTAATATGGGCTGAGATAGAAACGTGTGTTATTATCCAGCCTTAAGGAATGTCAGAGACGAAATTTGATAATCAATTAGCTAGCCACAATTTTTGTATCATTTAGTGATAAAGGTTAAAGTTTAAAGCTCGTAAATTCTCACGTCACTGCATTCGGTTCGGGACGAGCCCTTGACAGCTATTATGTATTAAGAAATCTTTGTTTCAAATGGATTAACCGTAAATTGCAAGGTTTATAAGAGAGCATTGATGGTTTTTACTCTATTTTGTATTTTCCGGTTGTATTGTACTTTTTCTATATGCAACCACTTACGTTCCCGTCGTTATCTCATCGTCTTTTCGTTGCATTGCCGACCTGTCATCTCCCTGGTGACTGACATGTAGTCTCCTGTTGATTTTGTGGTTCCTATTCTCTGGTTTCTCTATCCCTATCTTGATAAGGACCATTTTAATCGAAACGTCGATCTTGTTTATTGTTACACAAAAAACTGCTATTCTATAATTTGTATATTCTTGTTTCTATATTTACTTATCTATTTGTGTACAGTTTTTAACTTCTGTCTTCCATTTACTCTCTTGTTTAAAACCCGCGCAGATTGTATTAAATATGGACCTTTTTTCACCTGCTCCGTTTCCATTCACAAGTGTTACGAAACCATTTTACCCTCGTCTCTTACGTGCAATTTATGTCTAGCTGCTCCAGAGTTTTATTTATGCCAGGAAGTATCCAAGCCTCGTCTGTGCGCTTTGAAAAGATGCCTCCTACTCAGAAGAGTTATCTAAATAATTATAAAGAAGAAATTCCGTGATTGTATTCATGAGAGTAAATCGACACCCTATAGGCAAGCCATCTAATAAGGCTAGAGTTATGAACATGGGGTTCTTTTTCAGCGTTAATTCTCAAACTCCCGCTGGTCTTTCTTTGGTAGGACAATGATTCTATTAGATTTCCAGTAGGACGTAGTCTAGAGAATGGAACTACATTGTGTTGCCGTTTTATTTGCTGCAATGGACAAACATATCCGTCTTCCCGGATTCCAACTTTTATTTGTCACTCGCTTCCAACTTTTATTTATCACTCGCTTCCAACTTTTATTTGTCACTCGCTTCCAACTTTTATTTGTCACTCGCTTCCAACTTTTATTTGTCACTCGCTTCCAACTATTATTTGTCACTCGCTTCCAACTATTATTTATCATTCGGTTCAAACTATCATTCCTCACTTGATTCAAACTATCATTCTTCATTTGATTAACACTATCATTCCTCGTTCGGTTCGAACTATAATTCCTCATTCGGTTCACATTGTCATTCCTCAATATGGTTCACACTATCATTCCTCAATTTGGTTCAGACTGTCATTCCTCAATTTGGTTCCTCACTATCAAGCCAAACCTTCGTTGCGGAGTCGGCACTTGATGATGATGATCAGTCCTCATTCGGTTCAAACTATCTTCCCTATTCAGTTCAAACTGACTTAACAAGCTCATGTAAGAAAATCATCACAAGATTGCGAAAATTCAGTAGAGCTGGAGGTGAATATGCATGTTCGAATGAATCTGTAGGAATTGTCATCATCATCATCATCAAGTGCCGTCTCCGCAACGAAGGTTGGCTGCAACGCATCTCCAACATCTCATGTCTCTTGTCTTGGTGGTGCACTCTGCTAGACTGTAACCTGATAGTTATTCCTTCAATGCCACTTGTACCGCCAGTCAAATTTGTCGGGCCACTGGCGAAACTAAAACTGTGATACAATGCATTTCTATGGACTACATCCTGCTGGAAATCTACAGAGATCCAGTGAGAGTTTCATTTAAAAAAACGCTTAAATAATAGACTACTTGTTTCGATTATTGGAATGACAATGTTGCTAAAGAGGCGCAACTCATACTTAGATCATCTGAGTTATTCTTTCTTCTCCGATATGATTAGAAACTTTACCACAACAATTTACTATCAAGTTTTGATGATTGTGTGGGCAATGATAATGATGATGATGATGGTGGTGGTGGTGGCGGTAATGAGAATGATGATGATGATGATTACGATGATTGTGTTATTATTATTTTTTTATTTCCCATCTACTAAAATATCTCGTTCTTTCCTGCGCGCATATACGTTATATTATCAATAAAACAATTATAACAAAAACAAAGGCAGAAACAATAAATCGCCATCACACATTCTATACAAAGCTCTCCAGATTTCGTGCTCGCTATTTAAAAAAAACGCAAACCAAATTAAATCACGTTTTGGCTCCAACCGTTTCTCTGAAACAGTCACGCGCCCGCTAGCTTTAGCGTAATTTGGACCAACAGGAGACGGATAATCAAACAGAACGATCCTGTGTGAACATGGCCTTTGACCTGCTTCCGATACCCGCTATTGGATCAACAATTAACGGCTTCTATGACCAGAATTAGCAGCTTCCAGTTTCATGAGATTCTGTCTATTGAGCTATCAGGGACTGGAGAGTCGTAGAGACTGATGGCTCAATGTGCCAGGAAACACAATTTCATGTTTTTGTGACGGCTACAAAAGATTTGTGCTGAACAGTAGGCAGTTCATTACTGTGATGTTTATAATATGTCTTCCGTCGTCATGCAAATACGTTTGTGCGGATAAATAAAAAGTAGTCGGTCGATTCAGAATATTTATTGTTCGTGTGTAGTTTGTATATGATGATGGTGGTGGTTGTGGTGGTGGTTGTAGTGTTGTGATGATGATGATGAAATAATAAATGTATCTGTGAGTAAATAGCTCTTGACAACCCATAGTTTTCTGACAACAGCACATATTCTTCTCAGCTGTGTAACCGAGGCAACACCGGGCGCATATAATGCTGCCTCAAAGGTGTGGATGTGTAAGAAGTGGGGTTATGGATGTATGTCTAGTCTCCGAAGGGAGGCATTCCATGGCGACAATATACCAGCATTACCACGACCCTGTCAGGAGCGTAGCACACATTCATGTGCCAACTGATTTATCATACTTCTGTCAGATTTGTTCACCCATCACCAGTGATGGCACATCTAGCACTCCCAGTCACCCAGGACTCTACCACAAAAGTATACCAGCATTACCACGACCCTGTCAGGAGCGTAGCACACATTCATGTGCCAACTGATTTATCATACTTCTGTCAGATTTGTTCACCAATCACCAGTGATGGCACATCTAGCACTCCCAGTCACCCAGGACTCTACCACAAAAGTATACCAGGATTACCACGACCCTGTCAGGAGCGTAGCACACATTCATGTGCCAACTGATTTATCATACTTCTGTCAGATTTGTTCACCAATCACCAGTGATGGCACATCTAGCACTCCCAGTCACCCAGGACTCTACCACAAAAGTATACCAGCATTACCACGACCCTGTCAGGAGCGTAGCACACATTCATGTGCCAACTGATTTATCATACTTCTGTCAGATTTGTTCACCAATCACCAGTGATGGCATATCTAGCACTCCCAGTCACCCAGGACTCTACCACAAAAGTATACCAGGATTACCACGACCCTGTCAGGAGCGTAGCACACATTCATGTGCCAACTGATTTATCATACTTATGTCAGATTTGTTCACCAATCACCAGTGATGGCACATCTAGCACTCCCAGTCACCCAGGACTCTGCCACAAAAGTATACCAGGATTACCACGACCCTGTCAGGAGCGTAGCACACATTCATGTGCCAACTGATTTATCATACTTCTGTCAGATTTGTTCACCAATCACCAGTGATGGCACATCTAGCACTCCCAGTCACCCAGGACTCTACCACAAAAGTATACCAGCATTACCACGACCCTGTCAGGAGCGTAGCACACATTCATGTGCCAACTGATTTATCATACTTCTGTCAGATTTGTTCACCAATCACCAGTGATGGCATATCTAGCACTCCCAGTCACCCAGGACTCTACCACAAAAGTATACCAGGATTACCACGACCCTGTCAGGAGCGTAGCACACATTCATGTGCCAACTGATTTATCATACTTATGTCAGATTTGTTCACCAATCACCAGTGATGGCACATCTAGCACTCCCAGTCACCCAGGACTCTGCCACAAAAGTATACCAGGATTACCACGACCCTGTCAGGAGCGTAGCACACATTCATGTGCCAACTGATTTATCATACTTCTGTCAGATTTGTTCACCCATCACCAGTGATGGCATATCTAGCACTCCCAGTCACCCAGGACTCTGCCACAAAAGTATACCAGGATTACCACGACCCTGTCAGGAGCGTAGCACACATTCATGTGCCAACTGATTTATCATACTTCTGTCAGATTTGTTCACCAATCACCAGTGATGGCACATCTAGCACTCCCAGTCACCCAGGACTCTGCCACAAAAGTATACCAGGATTACCACGACCCTGTCAGGAGCGTAGCACACATTCATGTGCCAACTGATTTATCATACTTCTGTCAGATTTGTTCACCAATCACCAGTGATGGCACATCTAGCACTCCCAGTCACCCAGGACTCTGCCACAAAAGTATACCAGGATTACCACGACCCTGTCAGGAGCGTAGCACACATTCATGTGCCAACTGATTTATCATACTTCTGTCAGATTTGTTCACCAATCACCAGTGATGGCACATCTAGCACTCCCAGTCACCCAGGACTCTGCCACAAAAGGACAAAGGTGCAATGTTCGCTGGCATGCATCTCTTCGTTATCCATTTGGATGATTTGATGAAGACAGATAAAAGTAAGAAACAGGCACAGTGTGACAATAAGGATTTCTCCACAAGTGACATGTTGTCAGCATATCCTCCAACGTTCCTTAGTCGTCTCCTGCGACATGCATAGAAAGAAGACAGTGGCATGTTATTTACACGCAGAACTCGAGATCCAATCCCCGACTGTCATATGGACGAGCATATTATATATATATGACATTGATGATGGTTATATGTATATATATATATACATATATCATCATCAATGTCATCATCTCCCACTCCCAGTGGTTTGTTTGTTTGTTTTTCGTTCGCTCCATTGTAACCATCACGGATATCCGTGCGATTTCCGCCGGGAGCTTGATTACGTTGTGCCACCGTTATGCGCCTTGTAGGCCTAGCACATCCGATTTCGGCATGCCTTGACAATTCGGGTGGGCTACCCTTAGCCTGTGACAGCCTCTATATCTGTCTCCAGGCACGCGTAGTGGAGACTCTTCGCCCAGACAATTTTCTTGCTCTTAGTCTGACTCAAACGAGGTGTTCCACTGTCTATGAACTTGCCTCGTGTAATTGGACGTGCTGTGCCTGTGCCCATTGGGTACTGAACCGTTTCTCATCCGTGAGCCTGGTTCCTTAAGGGGAAGAACTCAACAGAGGAGTTGGACCCTGGCTCTTTCGCCCTCTTAGCCGAGGTGTCATTCACCGACATCGTGTACCCCTTGTCCAAGTTCGAGTCTCACACCACGCGTTTGAGAGCAAGGCGTTCTCGAGCTGAGCGTCCTTGTCCCAATAGCGCCTGAGCCCATCAGGTACTGAACCCTTTCTCTCTTCAGGTGTATTTCCGGTGTAGGAAAACTTGACAGTAGAGTTGGGCCAGGGCTAAATCGTTGTCCCTTTTGTGCCTGAGCGAATCGAGTACGGAACCCCTTCTCTCTGCAAGTGTACTTCCGGTATAGGAAACATTGACAGTAGAGTTGGGCCAGGACAACCACCGTTGTCCCTTTCTTGCCTAAGCCCATTGGGTACAGAACCCTTTCTCTTCGCGAGCATATTTCCGGTTTAGGAAGGCTCGACATTAGAGTTGGGTTAGGTCTTCTTGCTTTACCAAACGCCAGTTGATGGATCTGGGTCTCTGCCTGTAAGGAACTCAGGTAACTATAAGCCCGTCTCGAGCTGACGGAGCTTGTAGCTCCCCCTTTCCTAGGGACTTTTCACTTTCTATTTGCAGTTCGCGCTGCCCTCTAGCGCTGTTCTGCCCTTTCATTGTTTCATTGTACTCGGTATGAAATCTATGTCTCTCGCCATGTATCTACCTTTACGTGCATTTTACATTGGCCGCCCCTCCAATGTTCGGACTGGACTGACTAGCTTCACTGTATGTCGACAGTGTCGCTATATGTGGTGATGCTGGTGGTGTCGGAGATATGTCTGTCCGTGCGCAGGCAAATCTCTTTCCATCTGCTGCCTCCACATTTTCGGACACGATCCCCAAATGATTTGGCCAGAATCAGCTCGAGCTGCTGTATTTCTGTTTCCAGGGTGCACCGCGTGGAGGTACATTTGGGATCTTGGTTATCTGCTAACCCTGGGTCCGCCTAGAGCAATGCGTTCCCTTTGCACCCCACTCCCAGTGGTATCATCCTTCTTTCTTCGTCCTCGTTCTCCAGTCAAAGTCAGACACTGATATGGGTTTCATCAATGAACTGTACTGTGGTCAAAAGCCCCGAGACAGAGCTGTAGAGTCAGCCCAACAGATCTGTTTCAAATGGTCATGGTTTTCTTCTTGTATTGTCGTACAATGGACAGTCCTGTCAAATATGTTTACAGAATATAAAGGCATATATCGGTGCCACACCAACAAGAGTTTTGTGTGGCCTGTTGTCAATCTAAAAATGATTGTTTCTTTCTTTCTTCCAAACTTGTAGATGTCATTGCCTTTTTTTTAATTGCATGTGTACGTTGAGTTTCATTTCTTGTTAATGGAACTTTTGATAATGAACTTTATTTATGGAAATGATACTCAATCTTCTTTCATCTGCTGAGAATACCATGGACTGCCAGAAAAACTAATGTAGAAATGTTGAAAGAGTCAAATGCTAAACAGACCTTAATAAACAATATAAGGAAAAGGCAATCTTCTTTTTTTTAACACTTCATGAGACAAGCAGGTTTAGAGAACATAGTCACAACAGGCAAAATTGAAGGCAACAGAGACTAGGGCGACAACGTGAGAAAATATTAGACAGTTTGACAACATGGCAAGGCAAAGAAACAACAACGACTTTGATACATAATACTGTGGACAGAGAGCTGTGGAGAGCCATGACCGAGTACACCAGCCGGCATGGCATCTGATGATGATGATGACTCAATCTTCTATCTGCTGTTGGCAACCCCCATTTTATTTTGTTATATTTTTTTCCCCAGTTTGTCTGCTATCGCATTTCCTCTGATTTATGAGTGGCCTACAATCCACCGGAGAACCACACATTTTTTTTTGGTAGTGTAGTTGAGACAGTAGTAATTTTAAGTCATTTATTTGAAATGTGTTTGCGATCAGTGTGGCCCGCCAAACAGATTGCGCATAGCTCATAATCATTATCCTTTCTTCCTCTATGTGGCATGATTCCTGCAGTATTGGGGTTGCTTCATTGATTGTTTCACACTCGTCCTTGAAATTTGTAGAATGAACATCTATGGTTATTGATTTTTCAAGCGTGTTTCCATTAGGTCATTGTATGTAGATGCTTCCACCAGCATTTCTCACTGCTTCCTTCCCGACCCATCTGTATATACTCTTATCCAATATAGTTTTTGGGTAGTCATTGTGGAGCATCTTCAACGCTATTTTGTTTTGTATAACACTCTCATCTTGTTCTGTCTGTTGTCTGTAAGTTTCCCTCTTGATTCTTGATTAGAAAACTGGCCTCACAGCACGTGGGGCATTTCCATAAGTGCTCCGCCCTCTGTTCCAGCAGCCATTCGACTCGATGGTGTTTCGAGTCCAATGCTGCCGAAACAGACGTCGACATCAGAGCACAACTCTGGCCCTTGCGACAGGTTTCTTTGTTAAATTTCCGTCCACCACGCGGTGCCGTAACTAGTTCAAGCACAACGTCCAACGTCGACCTGTCGGAACAACATGGTAACTGTTATCGAAGGTTACGACTACTAAGTTTCCCTTTAAGTATATGAGTCTCATTCACAAAGCTGGTTCTTCTTAATCGGTTTTTACCCGGTATTTTATATTCTGTAGCTTTTGAAGGTGAGTTTCCGGACACTGATATCGAGCAAATTGAGTTTTCAATTTTGGTATTTATTCCTCCTTATAGGGAATGTAAGCAAAACAAATTTTCCATTTCTATTATTACGGTAGATCTCATGGACAAATCTCATTCCTAAATTGTGTACCTTTTCGACTCGTTATCGTTCTTAATATTATCATTCTCAGTGTTATCATCATCTTTGTTGTAATAACATTTGCTAGCATCATCATTTGTTATCATATTCCGTGTTATGATACTTATGGCTATCATCTTTATTGTTAACATCCACATTGGTATCATCATCATTGTCATCACCATCAATGGTATTACCCTCAGTAATGTCATCCTTTGTGTTGTCAGCCTTTTAATCATCATCCTCATTCGCATCACCCTCATTGTTAGCATCCTCATTGTCATCAATCTCATTGTTAACATATCATTATTATCATCATCTTTTCTTTGATCCTCATTGTTAATATCCTCATAATCATTGTCCTGCTCTGGAATGGGGCAAAGCTATCTGCTCATGCTGTTTTTCTTCTATAAAAAGATGTAAACTGCAAAGCACAAACATTGTAACATCAACAAGAATTTCCGATAAGGTAACATTTTAAATTGTGCCTTGATGATGCTAATAACGATGATTGTGGTGATGATGCACACCAGAGTGCGCAGGCCAGCGCTCCATAGCTGGTCGAGAATCAGGGTCAGCGAACTACAGCTGATCAAGACCCTAGTACACTTCCACGTAGTGGGCCTGGAAACAGGAGTACAGCAACCCTGCAGTAGTCTGGCCAAGTACTAGGGATCGAAAATACGGGAATGCCAACCCTGCCCTAAAAAATGTTGGCTGAAGACGGATGTGTCAGATCGAAAGGCGCAGATAACGCAGCTTGCTGTAAAACATGACACAACACATATCACCCTCATACGTCCTTCCCAGGACGGTCAGCGGAATTTTTTCAGAGGGTTAGCTGCAAAGCGTACGACGACGAAGAAGAAGAAGATTATGATAGTGGTAGTGCGGATATTCTTTCAGTGTTAACAGTTATACTTTTTGTTACAACGTTGACAACAGTATTTATATTCTCAATTTCCTTTCAGGTAATCATAGCAGTCCAAAACAGGAAGTTGAATATCGACCAATCACATCTGTGCCTTCGAACAACTTGAACCGCCAGCCAATGAAATCAGACTTCAGAACGATGCCATCTTTAACAAGTTTTCGAAATCCAGACACAAAACTCTATCCTGTCAAGTTTTCTCAACAATTTGATGGAGATTCTTCATTAAACCACACCTATCCATACAACTCTGATAAAATTCGTCACGCCTCTCGGTCAAACGCAGCCTACACAAGTATGACCCAAGTACCAACGAATAAACCCATTGGCTCAAACCGACACGTGACTTTTTCCTGCAATCAAAACCAACCACCGAATTCATACAGGGATGAGATAGGCTATGATCCCAACAGGCGTTCGCCTTTTGCTATTAGTTTCGATAACACGATGCCCGACGTCAGTGGCTTCTATAGCACCTTGCCGCGGAGCACTGACGATGACGATGGCAACACAACAACCTCTGGTAGCTATACAATAGATTCAGACAATCTCAATGACTCCATAATTTCAGCGTGATGACTTCATACAATAGCATAATAATATTTTAAATCACAAATTATATCAGTCAAAACAGATAGACTTATGTATTTCATAAATGGTGTGTTTTTTTTCCCTTGATCCAGCGTATGTGTCTCTGATGGGAAGCAGCATGAGAAATGGTTTTGTGTCACCGTTTCATTGTTGTGATATAGCGGCGACACACACCTTGTTTTAGTTTGCTTTTTTTTAATAATTGTATGGTCTTAACCAATTAGGGGATGTCCATAAATCACGTCGACACGTTTTCTGCAATTTTTGCCACCATCTGCTTCCTTGTCAACAACTTGTTAAGAATGCAGAGTTCCCCCTTGTTTTTTATATCAATTAAAATTACCGCCCCCCCCCCCCCTTAAAAATGTTAGCAGGAAAAGTGCAAAAAAAAAAAAAATTCTCAATTTGTTTTCTATTTGGCAGTTGTTCATTGTTGTATACAAACAGGTTTTATTGACGGTAACTTTGTCAACAACCCCCCCCCCCTTTTTACCAACAACTGTCAAACTATCAAACATTTTCAGAGACTCCGCAAAAGTGTTAACGTAATTTAAGGACTGTCCCTTAGTACTCATAGTGTGTGTATCTGTGGCTATGTCGATAGCAACGCTAGACAGCGGCAAAAAAAGCTTGTGTGAGAAATGTGCGCTTTGTGCGTGATGGCCAGCATGTAAGTACAAGACAGTTCTCTCGGATGACTGGCTTACTGCGTACTAGCGATACGGTTACAGGCATCGATACGGTTCAGTAGTAATGGTAAAAACACCGAAAGTATAAGTTCTTTACGACGAAGTCTAATGTGTGGGATTATTACTGCAAATTAAAATATGACAAAATGCATTTGGTTTTTTTTTTGTGTGGCTACATCCTGCTGGAAATCTAATACGGCCATTGTCCTTCTGTAATAGAAATCAGATGAGAGTGAGAGAGAGTGCAATACATGATAAGGAGAACAAATTACGGAGGTCAGATCTTTAAGCAGAGGCGTACACAATCAGACGACTCAAATTTGGCCCCCACAAGTAAATTTTTTTTAGGTTGATTTACTATTGCTATATGAAAGTACCACTCGGTTAAAAAAAATAACAGATCACAAGCCATTTGACACAAGTTGTCAAACGTTGTGCTAATTAAGTATTTATTAAGGCAAATAAATACCATTAACATTACTAGCTGAAAGCAGAGTTGCTCGCCTCCAGCTTTCCTTTGATACTCAACATTATAGACTTTAAACACGGAAAGCACAGTGCACAGTGAGGAGAAAATGTATTGCACTTGGTGGCAGGTACGCTGAAACTTCAAACGCCTAAAAAACCTTTTAAAGGACTAAATGAAATGGGTCGTTTGCTCTCGATGTCAGCTAAAAGAATCAATCCTACCCACAACTATTTCTCACACTGTTTTCTAACGGATTAATTAGGCCATGTCTAATTATGAATAATGAAAGACTACATGGAGCGATGCTACAAGTATAACATCACCAATATCTCGGACATGTAATCACAAATGATGGTAGATGTGAAACAGAAGTTAAAAGGAAAATATGAATGGTTGAAGGTACTTTCGATGACATGAGGAAAATATATTAAGGAACATTAATAACTCCAGATGGTAAATGTAAGGCCGAAATTATAAGCAGAATAGGACAAGCAAAGGCAGCATTCCATAAAATGAAAAATATCCTGTGCAAATATTCCATATCGATGGATACTAGAAAACGTGTCCTCAAATGCTACATTGAACCAGTGATACTCTATGGAAGTGAACTTCAAATAAAATAAATAAGACATCACAAAAATCATTGGAGGCAGCAGCAATGTGGTTTATTCAAAGAATGTTACGTGTTCCTTGGACAGCAAAGATTACTAATGAAGAATGTCTTAGAAGGATGGATGTGAAAAAAGGCAAAATTGATAATATAAGAAAAAGACAGTCAACATTTATTGGGCACATAATGAGAAGAGAAGGCATTGAGAATATAGTGACAACAGGAAAGATAGAAGGGAAAAGATCAAGGGGAAGACCTAGAGAAAAGATATTGGGCAGTTTGACTAAATGGATTCGATTGACGACACCAACAGAGATGATGACATATATAAGAGATCGATGTACATGGAGAAATATTATTGTCAGCGCCATTCGACACGGCACTTGATGATGATGATGAAACAAATTACAAAAAAGCTAAAAATGAGAATTATAAAATGCTACATCTATTCTATATTAGTATGTGGCTCTGAAATATGGATAATGAACAAACTAGAAGACAGAATCGATGCGTTTGAAATGTGGATGTGTAGAAGAATAGGGAGAACTTCGTGGAAAGAGTAAACGAGCAAAGAGGCTCTAACAACATTTGTATAAAAACTAACTATAAATAGAAATACGTTTTTTAAAAGGATTTTGGACTTGACGCCTTGTTGAAAAAAAATTGAGGGTAGGATCGAGGGAAGGCTAGCAAGAAGTAGGCAGATATGCAAGTGGGAAAGTAATATCATGAGATGGACATGTTACAATCTAGAACAATGCACCACCAAGTCAAGAGACAGGGGATGTTGGATTACCGTTTCAGCCAACTTTCCTTGCAGAGACGACACTGAATGATATAAAATACTAAGAACACAAGTTGGTTAGACATTATTATGTGATATGCTAATTATGTCTGGGGCATATTTATAGTCTTGTCTGCGTTTTGAATGATAACTAATCCTTACCTGTGCTCATAGATCTTGTTGGTCGTTCCCTTTCACCTGTACTGATATTACCCCCCAAAAAAACATTCGCACGTAACGTTTATTGGTTGGTTGTTTGCTGATCCGGCGGTGTATGGGCTCATGCCCTTTGACCCAATGCCATTAAATGGCATTATATTGCTGGGAAGTCTGTAGATTTTCGTCCCACCCCGGAATGGAGTCAGAGAATAACTATCACACATCCAGGAAGGTAGGTTTCAACATATGCACTGCTCCGAGCCACTGTAGCAAAGATAGGGTTCACTGTGCTCATTCCCCGCCACCAAATGACTATTGGTTATGCCGAACTTCTCTATTGCGTTAGGCATGCAACCAAATGTTCAAGTCAAAAGGATTGTCACGTCCTAAGTCACTGTGCCTCTATGATGGGTCTCAGCCATAGGAAAAAACAGTGCTGCCTCTTTCCTCCTCCCCAGTGCTGCACAGTACATCTCTGGCTCCCTCCCAACCACAGAGGGTGCATACATATATTCAAGTAAACATGGAACACAATTCAACAACAAAATAACAGCACAAGGAGCATAATTGTATAGATGACGTGCCATGAAGCTTCTATAAGAAGATAACCTCAATATAACGGCATATCATCTACTAAGGTTTTCTGTTGCATGGGTTTGTCTAGTGGGCCATTGGTGAAACCCACAGACGCAACCACATGCGTTTAATGTTTATTACAAATATATTGATGACACCTGTGAGTTGTGATTTACCTGTGCTGCTAACCTGAATATATTCCACAATAGAGTAAAATATAGCGCAATTTTTTTTGGAGGGAGGAAAGCTGGCAAATACCTTCTTCTTTAGCTTTCGTTCTCAAAATTCCGCCCGATCTCTATGTAGCAGGACAATGACCCTACTAGATTTTTATGGATGTTGTCCAGAGAATGGAAACAGATTGTGTCGACATATTATTTGCGCAAATAACCCGACAGATCCGTCTTCCTCGGCGGTAAATATTTAAAATGTACCTGCCCCCCTCCAATCCTCCATATATCACAAGAACTACAAGCTATGTGGGGGGAAAAATTGGTACCAACAAAAAATGACTAAGAGAAACTGTTTGCAAAATAACTATTAAAGAGAGTTTGATAGAGAGCGTTGGCTGTAAAGAAGACCTTTGTACAGAGTAAACAGGACTTCATTCGCTACGTTTTTATTATTGTCGTGATTTCGTTTGTCACTATTTATATACTTGTAGTCTCATGCCACAAAGAGCCACGGCAACCAACAAAATGAACGAAAATAATCAAAATTGGCCTTTCAGGTCATGTTTGCCTATCTGTGCACAGGTCTTTATATTGGAGTCCGGTCATGGTTTGAATATGGGTCAAAACAACACACAGGGGAAAAGTTTAAACAAATTCATGAATACTATGTTATAATCTGGAGGGAGGTGACAGAATCATCTAGAGCAAAACATGGGGTGGCAATTATACTTCATTCCGATTTAGAAGGCCATTCGCAGAGATAGAATTCATCTCGTAAAGAATTATAAAAATAAAACAGAGGAAAGTATATTGTCGATAATTATACAAATGTAGGCACCGTGTAGCAACAATAGTTGTGAGTGAATCTTCTAACTTCTTTACCCATTTATCAGACGTGATTAAATAAGCGTTCCAGATATTCAAGATAGAGATAAACTAACTGTAATTGGAGGCTGCAATGGGCACGTAGGAAAAAAAGAAGAGCACAGATGAATTTTGCCTAGGATCATTTGGTGAAGCGACAACCCAAAGAAACCACAATGGGGAAGAATTTATCAACCTATGCCTGGAATATGACCTCATAATACCAATACAAGGTACCAACACCGTACACATGATATTCAACACGACATGGAATGAGAGAAGAACACTTAAAGACTGGCAGACAACAACAGTATACCTATATAGAAGAACAAGTGGTCAGAGAGACCTCGACAAAGACAGAGGGATTGCGCTACTGAGTCAAATTGGGAAAACATACGCAAAGATAATAGAAAAAAAAAAGACTAAGACCTCGCATAGACCCCCAAATAAGTAGAAATCAAGTTGGATTTAGGCGGGGCTTGAGCTGTACAGAAGCTCTTATCACACGCAGACAACTAAACGAATAGACAATAGAATACAATAATCAACTGAACATCACATTTATCAACTAAGAAAATGCTTTCAACAGGGTTAATAGAGACATGCTGTGGACCTACTTTGAGAAACGCGACCAACTTCTTGAAAACACCAGAGTACTATATCAGATATGCGAAGTAAGAGTAAGAAAACCATAGGGAATGGCAGATATATTCACAGTAACATCTGGAATCCGACAGGGATGTGTATTATCCCCACAACTATTCAACATATATATAGACAAAATAACCAAAGAAACATTAAAAGCAATAGAAAACGAAAACCAACCGGGAAAAAAGAGAACGGAGAAATCGAAGACAGTAACATCATAAACAAATTGCTATTTGCAGAAGATCAGGCGTTGATATAAAACGATGTAACTGAGTTGCAAAAACGTCTAAACACACTAAATATCCGAAACCAACAACGTGAGAATCAACAAATCAAATTATAAACATTAAAGATTTGCAGAAATCAATCCCCACTATAAATATACACAGACGGCACAAAACTCAACCAAGTCAAGGAATTTACGTATCTAGGCAGCGTGTTCTCGGAAGACGAGAGACTAGATAGAGAAATAGAGACAAGATGTCAGAAAGCATACGCAATTTTATATCATTTAGCACCACTGCTGAAACACTAGAAATGACAACACTGTGTTACCAATGCCAGACCTGGACCCTGACAGAGAAACTAGAACATAAACTAGCCGTATGCGAAATGAAGTGTCAGAGAACAGCACTGGGTGGGGTTAACAAAAAGATATAGAATAAACAATGAAACTAAGAAATATGATGAAAACAGTATTGTGCAAGAATACATTATTACATAGACACGCAAAAGATCAAATGGTTCTGCCACCTAATCATAATGGAACCAGATCACATTCCATCGACAGCCTTCAATAAAAGATCATCTGAAAGGATGAACAGCGGAATACCCAACCAAAATGGATAGATGACATCAGAGAAAACTAGAACACCAAGGCAGCAGCATCACAGTCAGCGAAAGAAAGAAGACTACGGTTTCCCATGACGCCTAACGGCACACATGGATAGAACAAAACAACATACATTAATTACACACAGTAGCATCACATCACTCAAACTGTTGACCACTGGTTCGAGCCCTATATTCTCCACGCTCTAGTAACATTATTAGATATATAGATAGATGGATATATAGATAGATTGACATATACAGACAGATGGACAGACGGATTGATGAATATCTGGATGTAATATATGGATGTATTATTGGATAGATAGATATTTGTTGGATTGATTGATTGATCGATTGGTCTATTGGTTGGTTGATTGATTAATTGATTCATTCATTTAGTAATTGATTCATTGATTGATACATTCATTCAGTCATTGATTGATACACAGATGACACACACAATAAAAAGGGTAGACAAAAAACAATGAAAGACATAATCTAGTAGAAGGTTAACTATCGAACAAACAATATGCACAGATCCAAAGAATATCATTGACAAGGTGCGACCAAGCGCACCTTCACATAGAACTTAAATATTTATTTATGAAAAAAGACACTACAAAGGTAGCATATTTTGGATCGGACTTCCGCCGAAGACGGATGTGTCGGGTCATTGGCGCAAATAAAACGGCGACACATCGCATTCCCATTCTCTGGACAACATCTTGCTGGAAATCAAGCAGGACGATGGTCCTGCTACAAGGGAGATCCAGCGGGAGTTTGATAATAAACGCTGAAGAAGACGAATCCGACACAAAAAAAGGAATGTGATAGAAATATTAATCTTGAAAGAACAAGTTCTGAAAAGAGAAAAATAGGCAGCCTAGAAAATCAAATTAACACTGGACATTGAATACCTCTTAAACATGATACTGTATGAAGCAGGCCTGTTTGCACAAAACAGAGACACTCAGAGAGAGATGTAGGCATATTTAAATTTTATATATATATATATATATATATATATATATATATATATATATATATATATATATATATATATATATAATAAAGGGAAGAATTTATGAAATGTGCTTCAAATGAAAACACTAAATATTGTTCTTAGGGGAAAATTTCGAAAAAGTAAACCACGGGTAATTTTTATTCAATAGCCATCATTCAGTTTGGTACAAGTCCTCAAGCGCCTATAATTTGAAGGGACATGATGATGATTAAATAATGCTTTTAGCTGTGAGCAGGTTGCTCTTGACATCCCATAGTCTTTCGCACAGAAGCACTGGTTCTTCTGCGTAACTGAGACGGCACCTGGACTTTTATATGGTCTCAAAAGCATGGGTGTGTAAAAAGGGGGAAGGGGTATAAAGCGTGTTTAGTCCACAAAGAGACTCATTCCATTGCGCCAGCATGCTAAGATTA
Source organism: Meghimatium bilineatum (assembly GCA_034231615.1). NCBI lineage: Eukaryota > Metazoa > Mollusca > Gastropoda > Stylommatophora > Philomycidae > Meghimatium > Meghimatium bilineatum. Next base: position 41,203,554 of record CM067319.1, on the reverse strand, counting down.
CCATGTCCTGGCAGAGACACAGTACATATTTTTGTTTTAACTATTTCATCATTCTTCTGTCAGATTGGTTGACCCCTATTCAGTGATGGCTTATATAGTATTCCCCCGTCAACTGGGAGTTGTTCACACAAGGACAGAACTGCGATGCCCACTTACCTGCATTTCTTCGTCGCCTTTGAGGATTATCTGATAGAAGATAAAAGTAAGACATCGAGACGTGACAAAGAAGTTTGTTTCACGAGTGAACGACTATCAGCCTTGCCCAGCTTTCTTACTCGCCTCCTACAACATGCATGGAAAGAAGACGGTAACCCTAATCCTTGCACTCTGCCATTTTTAGGGATGATAACTGGTTGAATACGGAAAAGTTGTTGACTAGAGCTGCGAAGCGAATAGGTACCAACTGAATGAACCGTGTTCAAATTCCGTTAGCTGCCCTCTGATTTTACCTACTCCACTCATTCACTTGATTGACATCAATTACGACACTGGACTTTCATTCACATTTGATTTTTTACAGGATTCACACCTTTACTGGTGATAAAATGAGTCATAGAAATGTACACCTCTTTAGTACATGTATCGTCATATTTAAACTGCCATAATGCCGTCATGTTGTTCGTCTACACCAAGATGACACGTGTAGTATACTTTTAATATTCTTAACAACAATATTTACATGTTACAAGATAATTATATGAATATTCTAATCTGCATCACAGTTTTGAGATTTTCATTTGAAATACCTTCGAACTATCGAGAGTGTGAAAGTCTGTGTGAGAGAAAATGTGTAACAGAAATATTGCAACTAATTTTGAATTAGGGGATGTCCATAAATTATGTCAACATTGAGGGGGGGGGGTTGATGTTCTGAACAAGATTGACAGCTGTTGAAAATGCAGAGGAGGGGGTTGACAAAGTTAACGTCAACAATACTTTTTTTTCAATCTCCAATTAAATTATTTGAATTTGAAAAACTTCTTGAAATTTTAACACACCTTTATTTTTATAGGACTGCTTGCTAAAAAAAATGGGAAGGGGGGTAACATACTATTTACATAATTAAGCAGGTTGGGCCCCTAAATTTTTGACAGTTGTTGTTAAGGAGCGGTGATGGGGTCAAAATATCGAAATGAATTTTTTGACATAATTTGTGGACATCCCTTTATTAATGTAGTATTTGAACTTGTACGGTGTACCATTTGACCATGTGTTGAGATTTGTAGCTTCAACATTTTAAAATAATATATGAAATTACTGATTTCTTTACATTTTTTTTTCCTCGTGTGTGTTATTACTATACAAATGTTTTACTCGCTATGTGTCACTGGCGTAAAATTTTACTCTTTATGTGTTATAAATGTTACTGGCAAAGATGTTACCCTTGCAACATTTTACTGGCTATTCGTTGCAGGTGTATGCCATTACTAGCTATTTTGTAATTGGTGTAAAACTTTGCTGGCTTTGCGTAAAAGTGTAAAGTATATATTTATTTACATTCTTGATTTCATATATTTTTATCATTTTTAATTAAAAATTGATCATTATCAATAGAATAACCGCCGTCTTCAATAAGACCGACGCCTACTACAGGCCTATTAGTGGTTCTACGCGTGATACAATGCCCCTTCCACAGTGGGTTTACACAGAACAAAATTGACATGAAGCCATAGACCAGCTTTCGAAAAGCAGCTCAGATCAAGAGCTTGTCTGTGACGGTCACGGTTACGGATTTCGAAGCCCGTCACAACCAATTGTGCATCGGAACGTTTAGAAAGCAATGGCAAACTATTGAACGTATTTATATTGACTACAAATCACTTAAGCCAAAAAAATTATAGATTGGTGGTTACATTATGAATAGGATATGGTATATATATATATATATATATATATATAATATATATATATATATATATATATATATATATATATATATATATATATATATATATATATATATATATATATATATATATATAAAATATCCTTTATATAGAACCTTTAAAATAATCATTTCAAAATAAATCACGTACTATTTTCTGGGGTGGGGGTATAGTTTCAATGTGAAAGAAATGTTGAGAACCATTGATTTATATCACAACTTCAACAATTATCATAACTGTCAACACTCGTAATAATTCGTCGCAACTATCACCACTCGTTATAACTATCAACACTCGTCACAACTCTCAGCACTCATCATAGCTCATCACAACTGTCAACAACTGTCAATACTCGTCACATAGTCTCAAACGTGTCAAAGCTGGCAACACTCATCACAACTGTCAACTCTCGTCACAACTATCAACACTCGTCACAACTATCAACAGTCGTCACAACTATCAACAATCGTCACAACTATCAACACTCGTCACAACTATCAACAGTCGTCACAACTATCAACAATCGTCACAACTATCAACACTCGTCACAACTATCAACAATCGTCACAACTGTCAACTCTCGTCACAACTATCAACACTCGTCACAACTATCAACACTCGTCACAACTATCAACAATCGTCACAACTATCAACACTCGTCACAACTATCAACAATCGTCACAACTGTCAACTCTCGTCACAACTATCAACAATCGTCACAACTATCAACAATCGTCACAACTATCAACACTCGTCACAACTATCAACACTCGTCACAACTATCAACACTCGTCACAACTATCAACACTCGTCACAACTATCAACACTCGTCACAACTATCAACAATCGTCACAACTATCAACACTCGTCACAACTATCAACACTCGTCACAACTGTCAACACTGTCCAAATGAATAAATCACCATCCCCAACTTCACAAATCACCATCAATAGCAATGCAATACGAATGTATGCCATCACCTTCAAAATCATCATTAATATTATCACCACTAGCAACATCATCATCAGCAGCAAAATCATTTTCATCATCAACGTCATCTCCACCACCATCATTATCTCCACCATAACATTTATTACCTTCGAATTCAACCACAGCAATATCATCTTCGTAATCATCGACCACATCACATATATCATCTTCGTAATCATCTACCACATCACATATATCATCTTCGTAATCATCGACCTCATCACATATATCATCTTCGTAATCATCGACCACATCACATATATCATCTTCGTAATCATCTTCGTAATCATCGACCACATCACATCAGCAACATCACTAGCTCACACAAATACATGATCACTAGAACCATCACCCACACCCTCATCAAAATCATCAACACAACAAATAATTCCAACACAACTATCATCAACACAATTATAGTTACAGCCATCATCATAGCAACACAAGTAACCACACTCCTGTCATAGAATTAATGAACATTACCACACCAGTATATTAAAAACCCGGTAACCACTACAGATACCGTATCCATCCAATTAATGAACATTAACACACCAATACATTAAAACACCAGCAACCACACTTCAGACACCGTAACAATCTCAATAATAAACATTAACATATGAGAAGCCACACTCCAGACACCGTAACATCTTATTAATGAACATTAACACAAGTCACCATATCACCCCCATAAGTACCAATTATTATAATAATTTGAATATTTATTTGACTGCTGTGGTCTCAATTATGCCATTAATGTCATTATTTCACAAACTACATTCAGGACCTTGCCTAGAGTTCCTGCCGAGATTTTATGATGAAACAAATGTTTTATTCCTACAATTAATATCAAAATACAAAATAATATTCCTGAACTACGTTTTGTTTTCATTTGTTTGTGTGTCTTTTTTTTTCATGAGTTCTCGCATTTTTTTCTTGTTGCTGGTGTTTGTGTTGTTAATGTCTTGTTGCTGCTGTTGTTTTTGTTGCTGCTGCCACTACAACTGATGTTCCTACTGAGGCTGTTGTTGCTGCTGTAGTTTTGTTGTTGGTGTTGGTGTAGTGGTGGTGCTGCAGCTGGTGTTGTCATATTGGTGTTTATTCAGTTGTTGTTTATCACCGACTTGAATATTCAAGATTATATTGACAGTTAACAGCTCCATCAAACTAAGCCTCATGAACCGATAACATAAAAATCGAAGTAATCAAGGCAGCAGCAAATATAGGAATAAAATTGTTATATATGCCATTTAATATAATATTCACTGCACAAAAAAAACATCGGAAGACCGCAAAAAAAACAACGCTGTAATAATACTATACTCATTTGGAAATTTTGAAAAAATTTGCAGCAAAAGAGATTGTACAAAATACAGAGCTACTTCACTTCTAAGCCACGCTGGAAAAATATTCAACATAATTTTAGAAAGAAGATTAGGAGCATTCATAGAACCACAACTTAACAACACTCAAATTGGATTCCGTAAGAATAAGAGCTGTACAGCTGTCATTTTTACACTCAGATAACTGGCAGAAAAAACGATTGAAAACAGCCAAGACTTGTATATCGCGTTTGTCGACTAAGAAAACGTCTTCGACAAAGCAGACAGATAACAACTATGAAAAATACTATCAAAATAAGAAATTTCACATTTAATCAACGTGTGCAGAAGTAGTTAAACAGGTAGTCAATGCGCAGTTATAAACGAGTGTAGGGCTTTCAGACACATTCCACATACACTCTGGCGTGAGACAAGGATGTTTTCTATCCCTCTTGCTATTCATTACATATATCGATTGTATATGTAAAGTTCCAACACCAATAAAGAAGACAACCTAAACAGCCAATTGTCCTAACTTATTTTTGCAAACGATCAAGCAATTGTATCAACATCATAAAACCAACTACAACAACATATAAATAGATTTCACACAGCATGTACAAATTTTAACATGAATATAAACACAGAAAAAAATACAGGTAATGTCAGTTGCAAAGTAGTATCTTCCAGAATCTACTAATTTCATCGATGACCAACACATAAAACAGATGAAAGAATTCACATATCTTGTTAGCATCATATCATTAAATTGTAAAAACACCACAGAAATCCAACATAGTGCATGATAACATACCAGATCTTACGGCAGATGTCTCCTATTTTTGTTTGAAAAAAAGCATGTTAACATAAATACTCTTCTTCTGCGTTCGTTCTCAAACTCATGCAGCTTAGCAGGATGTAGTCCGGAGAACGGAATGAGTTGTGTCATGGTTTACAGCATTGCTGCGATATCTGCACCTTTCGGCCTGACACATCCGACTCCAGCAAACATAAATACTAAAACGGCACAATATAAAGCGATCATCATACCATCACTGTGCTACCGATGAAGTGAACACTAACAACAAACCGAAAACAAATATTGCTACAACAGAAATGACTTGTACGTAGAATTAACTGTGTAACAATAAGATATGTAATCAGAAATGAAAACATCAGAAGACTAACAAACACAATGCCAATCCTGAAGTACATCAGAAAACAACAAATTAAGTAGTTTTCACATGATTCCAGACAACCATCAGATGGTGCACCTCAAAAAAGGACTACTATACAGACACGATGGATACACAACCAGAGACAGATCATGTAAATTATGGATTACAGAAATAAAAGAGTCAACGAAAAGCACACACAAAACCATCTACAGAGAACGCTTCTATCCTTGACGCTGCAAAGTATAAAAGGGTATAAAGCGAAAAGAATAGAGAAACAATAAATGACGACACAATTTTCAACAATGCCGAATAATATTTGTTCACTATGATTCATTTTTTTTTACCAACTGCTGGATTCTGCCTGTTGTTATCATTAAAATTGATAATTTTTAAATATTTAAACTGAAATATATGTTAAGTCCTTAAGCACATTATTTTGTCATGTTACTTACTTTTTTTTAAAATCGGAATTTATTATTGTGCTAAAAGTGTGATTTGAGGAAAGATGGTGCATGGTTATTGGGGTAAGACGACGCGTTCAAAATGTATGAAGAACGATATATGAATCAAATAAAAACACCGTCTCTAGCGAACTTTTTTTTACCGAAGACGCTGCAAGACATAAAGAGGTATATAGCAAAGAGAAAGAAGAATTACTGACTCAAAAACAAACTCCTGTTGACTTTAATTTTCAAAATTATATTGACACTCACATTAAAAATTATATTGACTCTCACATTAAAAATTATATTGACTCTCACATTAAAAATTATATTGACTCTCACATTAAAAATTATATTGACTCTCACATTAAAAATTATATTGACTCTCATATACAATATTATTTTAAGCCTTTTGCGTATTGTAGAAAGTTGTTAAGAAAAAAGAAGAAACAATCCTTTGAACTTTTTCTCAGGAATTGGGACCTTTCAAGCGATCACGTCACAGCATGAGATAATTTTTGTTTTGCAATTTTCTCTTTTTCCTTCCTTATCTTTAAATATATTATTTCTGAACAATGTTGATCCTGCATGCTGGTTATGCCTTCAAACAGCCAGTGTCGACCGTGGTTTCCAGATTTTGGGGTCTATGAAAAAGACTTTCATTGAAGATTTACAAATGTTTTTATCAGCATTGGGCTACAAGTGGGTTCGCTGACCTTCAGCAAATTCTCCGAATAGTAATTTTTTGGTATTTAACAGTTTGGCATTCTGCGGACGTGACCCAGCCACCACAATCTATATATATATTATATTAAATGTTTCCATTACAGATTGTAGCTGAATGCGGCTAACACTTTTCCATGATGGTGATTATGTCGTGCTAATTGATGTTCAAGATTTTACGGAGACATCTTAGATTTTGTTTTTACTTTATCTTAGATGAAAGATGTATACTCTCATGTTTTGTATATGATATAATGGAGATAATGGAACTGGAAAAGCAGATCCTCTTCTGTGGTGACTCCAATGCGAAAGGTACATCATGGGGTAATAGTGCTTCGAACAAACAAGGAAGAGAGCCTGAGGAGGCCTGACAGATACAGACCTGGTGTGCCTCAACGATCGCCGTATAACAAGGATGGCAAGCAGGGATGGTGATGATGATAGCGCTATCGACCTGGCATTGGTGTGATTTTTAATGAGATTTGTGTAATTTTTAATGTGAGAGTCAATATAATCGGCTTCTGTAGCTATCTGCAAATGGGACGTGCTGGTGCATCATGGCAGCGACCACCTCCCATGTGTTGTTCTCTTGAAAAATGACAAAAGTAAGCAGATAAGGCCAAAGGTAAGATCCTTTAAGTATGATTGCAGAGGAGTGGATGTTGTGAGTAGAATTCGACAAGACAAACGTAAGGCTCAAGAAGTGGGAAATCAGGTGTGGGATAAGCCCCCCTGGTGGAACGAAGAGGTGCAAAGGGCATGGAGCGAGAAACGGAAAGCAGTAGCACTATGGCAAAGGGCAAGGAAACGTGTTGCGGCTCAGCCCATGGAGGTCGCACAATGGATACGGAAGAAAGATATCTTAGTCCAAACATTCAAAGATATTGCAAAGTCAGCAAAGGAATCAAAATGGGACGAATTTTGCCAGGACATCACACGCGAAAAGTCACTAAAATTGTTCTGGCGTTCACACAAATCCATGAATGGTCTGACAAGACGCGTGACTATTGAGACAAAAGGTGCGGCGTTGCTGACACACTACACCGCAAAAATTGGTCAGAGAAATGTGGAGGCATATCAAGAAATCAGGAAAACGATTACTGACACCTGTAAGAACTTGAGCATGGAAAACCATATGATAATCACAGTTGAAGAAATCAGGAAGGCGCTGAAAAGTACAAAAAACACAGCACCAGGGCCAGATGGCATTAGATACGATGACATTAGTCGGAGAACGGATGAGGAGTTGGGAGAGTTGGCGGACATGTTCAATAATAGCCTTCTAAAGAGCACAGTGAAAGAAGATTGGTTGCACAGCTATTTAGTTCCACTACCCAAACCTGGGAAGGACCACACCAGGATACAAGGCTACAGAATAATAACAATGCAGAATACGATTGGCACACTTTTGGAGAAAAAAAATGTGGCCTGGAAGGTATCGTGTTATCTTGAAAGAAATAAGTGTTTACCAACATTGTTAGGAGGATATCGTCCAGGAAAGAAGACATGGCAGAATGCAGTTATATTTGCTCAGGATGTTTTTGAGGGGTTCGATTCGCGCATGGAGATATGTGCGGTCGCAATAGACCTTGAGGGTGCGTACAATAGGGTGTCTTTGGATATCTTGATGTACCAGCTGTTAAATCTTGCAGTAAATCCTTTTGTCGTGTGGTGGGTTGGCGCCGCCCTAATGCACATGGTTGTAGTTCTTAAGTGTGGTAACTGGATATCTGCACCAACGGTTATTAGCCCTGATCTGCCACAGGGATCGCCTCTATCTCCTGTACTTTTCAATGTATACACAATACATATCGTTGGCAATCAAATCACAGGTGTTGGCAGAACGATGTCATATGCCGATGATATCCTGGTGTATAGACAGGGCAGAAATCAAGAAGAGTGCGTCGTGGAACTACAGAAGGAGCTGGACAGACTGACAAATTTGTGTCGAGATAAGGGAGCAGTGGTTAATCCCTCTAAGGCATTCGTGACGTGCTTTTCCTTGAAAAATCACATGGTAAAGACACCCATGCCACAAGTTTTGTTGTCCGGGAAATGATTAGAAAGAACGAGCACATTGAGATATCTGGGTGTGTTTTTTGACAGAAGCATGAGTTTCAGGGAACATGTTGACCGCGTTATCATAAGGGCAGGCAAAAGCTTAGCAGCAATGAAGGATATTGCTGCTGCGCAGTGTGAGCAGAGGTTGTTATTTATTTTGTACCAGGGTTTGGTTGTGGCTGTGGTGGAATATGCACTGGCAATTCTGACTCTTAGCCAAGCTCAAATCGAAAGAATGGATAGAATGCAGCAATGCGTATCATACAGGGATGCACAAGAGACACATCGACAAGAGCTATGCGATATCTACTTGACTGCCCAACAGCTGAGCATAGATTACAGTATTGCCGTACACGGGCGTACCTTCAAATATATGCAGATAAGGAACACCCGTTGTATTCCGAAATACAGAAAATTAAAGGCAGCAGACTCAAGAGAGGGGGGTCGTGGATGGGACGTGCTGAGGATGTCATACAAAGCGTGTGCAGATTGCAGGATGTGGCAGCAGGTGCGGAATAGATAAGTCTTACCACATATTTTGAAACTTGTTCGAGAGTAGTAATATCACTTAGCAGGGAATGCAGAGAATGGTGTACAACAGCTGTGGAGAAAGAAGTGCAGGCTTTGGTCAGTGAGAATACCAAAGAGGTGGATGTGATTATATACACTGATGGATCTGTGATTATGCATGTTTGCAGTGCTTGCGCCTTCACAGCTCAGTGCGCAGGTAAAACGATCAAGGAGGATAGTGGTGCCTTTGCGGTCACTACGAGTAGTATGACAATGGAGACTATGGCGGTGACCAGGGCATTTGAGTGGCTACGCACACAGAAGGTAACGCAGGTCTGCATCTTGAGTGACTCTATGAGTATGATTAAGAAGGTACAAGTGGGTCTCGTTCGCTAACAGTGGATTGAGGCCTTAAGAAAGGCGAGCCTGAAAGTGGTTACATTTATTTTCGTGCCGGGACATGTGGGCGTTCGAGACAATGAAAGAACGGATCAACTGGCATCATGCGCGATTGTGGCACAGGGAGATGGGGCAATGGATCGCGTTGACGTTTTGAATTCCTTAAGAGATATAACACGCGAGAGTGAGACTAATGTGGATGATGATTCCTTTTCAGTGGCTAGGATTAAAGATCAGGGATTGAAATGCGGTGTTGCTAGAAGTGAACATTTTGGAGGGCACAAAAGAATGATGGTCAACCAGCAAGGACCGGTACTGTCAGCAGAAGTGTAATGGCGGATTCACTCAAGGAGAGATCGGAGCAACTATGGACGTGTCCAGTTTGCAGTGATGATGATCCGACGACTAACTAACTAATTAACCAGTGTTGCTTCATTCAACTCAGACTTTATAAGAGAATTTATGTGTGCCGTATGTCCATATGACGCTGCCAGATATGTTTTATTGTTGTTCCATATATTATCTATGTTTACCTCGTTCTCTGTGCATTTTCTTTTTCTGTCCAACCGCGAAGTGAATTCATTGCAAAATAGTTCTTTCATTTCTGAGGGTTGTACCTGTGAGACGTTTATTTTGGGTCTTTCTGGTTGACGTGGTTTTATATTTATTTTGATGATGACTAGTGCATGGTCTGTATTGCAATCTGCACTATGTAGAGTTCGTGTGATTCTTATTGAGTTAAGATCTTTCCTTCGAATGAGAATCAGGTCTTGCCGATGCCAATGCCCTGATGTGGGATGACACCATGAGACTATGTGAATGGACTTAGTGGTAAAGAAGCTGTTTGTTACGCACTGATGGTTTAATGTGCAGAATTAGAGTAATCTGTCCCTTTTCGTTTATGTTTCCAGTGCCATGATGATCCAGGCATGCCGGCCATGCACGTTGTTCTGTACCCACTCTGGCGTTTAGATCACCCAGTATAAACAATTGTTCTTTTGCTGTAGTTGAATCCACGATGTTCTGTATCATTACTTTTGTGAGTCATATGCTAGTCATAAAATTTGTCTTTATTTATCGCAGTGGCTGCAAGAGTCGGTGCATAGGCACTAATAATTTTGATAATATTGCCTTTTGCACTTCAGCTGTAGCGACATTATATATACAGGCACTGCTGCTGGTGTAGTGATGAAGTTTATAAGACTATTTTTTACTAGGAAATCGACTCCGTACAGTCTAGGTTGATCTTTATTTAAAACTTGCTACAAAAAAGTGATAATTTCTTTCTGTAATTGATCCTTGATTAAGAAGATGAGTTTCCTGCAAGGCAACGATGTCGATGTTCAGCCTCATGAGTTCTCTATCAATAGCAGCTGTTTTTCTAATGACAGTTGTCACTGTGATGTCTGTGATGTCGAGTACAAGATTCTATTAACTCTAAAATGTAAGATTCTACCGACTTTCTTACACGAGATTCTATTGACTCATATCCAAGATTATATTGACTCTCATTCATACACGAGATTCTTTTGATTCTCACATACAAGATTATATTGACTCTCATTCATACACGAAATTCTATTGACTCATATACAAGATTATATTGACTCTCATACACGAAATTCTATTGATTCTCACATACAAGATTCTAATGAGTGTAAATGGAAGAAAAAGTACAGAAGAACTTCAACCACGAGAGAAATGAAAAAAGTTAAAAACAAAAAAAAAACATTATTAAAATTCAATTCTAGAAAGAGGACGGATACACAGTTCTGGCGTTTCGACCACAAGGTTTTTGTCATGATAAGTACATACACACACACTCAAATTAAAATAGTCAAAAACTACATTAAAGGAAAGTATGTAAGCATCTATGTTACCATATTCGAAATAGATGAAAGTAGAGTAGAGTACCGCCCGTGTGTTGTCGGGGCCCGAAAGGGAAGCAAAGAATAGCAACACTGTTTACCTTCCACGCATGTCGTAAAAGGCAACTAAGGAGGTTATGGGATGGAGTTGGCTGTCCCATCCCATATATGGTCAGTGACCCAAAGCCATGCTGAAGTCGGATGTGTCAGGCCGAAAGGTACAGACATCGCAGCAGTGCTGTAAACCATGACACAACGCATTCCGTTCTCCGGACTACATCCTGCTAATCTGCAGGAGTTTGAAAATGAACGCAGAAGAGAAGAAGAGTAGAGTACAACATAAATATAATCTTCACGTTAAGATAGGTAAGTAGTTAAAGTAAATATTAGAAGTAGGATTCACAAATAACAGTCACAAATTAAAATTGAAATCACGTCCCTTCTCAATGAAATCTGAACAGCACCTAGTCACACCAAACATTGAAGTTAAAAGATTATTAGAGGGGGGGGGGGATGATAGGTAAGTCAGAAAGACTGAAACTACAGTGGTTCTAAATTAGGAAGTCGCCAGAGGGCACAATCCCATGAGAGGTATCAAGAGAAATTCTATATAAATGGTGTTTCAGTGAGGTGCCTGTGGCTTTATAACCAAGATTATATTTGTTTGTTATGTAATTCGTTTTTCGTTCGATCCATTGTAACCATCACGGATATCCGTGCGATTTCCGCCGGGAGCGTGATTACGATGTGCCACCGTTATGCGCCTTGTAGGCCTAGCACATCCGATTTCGGCATGCCTTGACAATTCGGGTGGGCTACCCTTAGCCTGTGACAGCCTCTATATCTGTCTCCAGGCACGCGTAGTGGAGACTCTTCGCCCAGACAATTTTCTTGCTCTTAGTCTGACTCAAACGAGGTGTTCCACTGTCTATGAACTTGCCTCGTGTAATTGGACGTGCTGTGCCTGTGCCCATTGGGTACTGAACCGTTTCTCATCCGTGAGCCTGGTTCCTTAAGGGGAAGAACTCAACAGAGGAGTTGGACCCTGGCTCTTTCGCCCTCTTAGCCGAGGTGTCATTCACCGACATCGTGTACCCCTTGTCCAAGTTCGAGTCTCACACCACGCGTTTCAGAGCAAGGCGTTCTCGAGCTGAGCGTCCTTGTCCCAATAGCGCCTGAGCCCATCAGGTACTGAACCCTTTCTCTCTTCAAGTGTACATCCGTTATAGGAAACCTTGACAGTAGAGTTGGGCCAGGGCTAAATCGTTGTCCCTTTTGTGCCTGAGCGCATCGAGTACGGAACCCTTTCTCTCTGCAAGTGTTCTTCCGGTATAGGAAACCTTGACAGTAGAGTTGGGCCAGGACTACCATCGTTGTCCTTTTCTTGCCTAAGCCCATCGGGTATAGAACCCTTTCTCTTCGCGAGCATATTTCCGGTTTAGGAAGGCTCAACATTAGAGTTGGGTTAGGTCTTCTTGCTTTACCAAACGCCAATGGATGGGTCTGGGTCTCTGCCTGTAAGGAACTCTGGTAACTAGAAGCCCGTCTCGAGCTGACGGAGCTTGTAGTTCCCCTTTCCTAGGAACTTTTCACTTTCTATTTGCAGTTCGCGCTGCCCTATAGCGCTGTTCTGCCCTTTCATTGTTTCATTGTACTCTGTATGAAATATATTTGTCTCTCGCCATGCATTTACCTTTACGTGCATTTTACATTGGCCGCCCCTTAAGATTCTACTAACTCATATATTCAAAAATCCACTGACTCTCATATCCAAAGCTCAACTGATTCTCATTTAAAAAGGTCCACTGACTCTCATCAAAAACTCAACTGACTCTCATATAAAAAGATCCATTGACTCTCATATAAAATGATCCATTAATTCTTATATAAAAAGGTCCACTGACTCTCCTATTCAAAATTTAGACTTTATAGCTAACATTCTACTAGCTCTCATATACAATATTCTCATCATCATCATGTGTCGTCTTTGCATCGAAGATCACTACAACGGTCCGTCAACATTTTGTCTCTTGTCTTGGAGAGGCAATCCGGCTGACTGTATCCTATTCATTTCCTATTCATTATATTTCCCTCCTATTTGTATCTCTGCCTCTCTTCACCACTTTCACTCAAATCTACCTTATAGTAAGGTCCTCATCGCAGAGAAATCTCCGCAACAGATATCTTGACTAAAATCTCATCTTTTTTTTATGAATGATAGCTGACTGCACTCGGAAATATATTGGCTCAGATTTGTGTCAGTTGAACGGACCTTGTTTAAATTTCGTCTGCTGCCTTCTGATTTTTTCCATAACTCTTATAATGCTTCTTGATCAATGTTACCACTGACGCTTTAGAAATAACATCAAATTGTCCTGGAAAAAAATCCTAGATAACCCCAGACTATATAATACATCTAAATAAGCTTAAGGCATGAGATATGTCTTCAGCCAAGGCAGAGGGTTTGTCTTTTTTAAAAAGTCATTTACTCATTTTCTGTGCAGTTCCATCGTTACTGTTAGACTGGTATATTTTTTCGCCCCAAAATCGTTATTAATTGTTGTATTAACAAGGGGTCTTTGTTACCTCTAATATTTTTTGGTAGTGTGTCCTGATATAGCCTAATTGGACTTTTTCCGCTGGTTGAAAAGGGCACGCCTCTCCAAAAGAGAGGCAAACTCATTAACCTACCTTATTGGTGTGGAATGTTTACGTACTAAAAGTCATGTTCTAATTTCCTAAGCGGAATTTCCTAATAAACAAAACCAATATGAACCTTCTCTCTATGTACAAGGATATATTGGTATAAATATCTCTGTATATAAGTTTTTGTTATTTTTGTGTGTTTTCGTTTCTTGAAAAAAAAAGGTTGCCTTTGGAACACAACATAGAAACAGTCCTTGTTATTGCGTTTATTGTTGTTCAGTTGTTACATCGTTTTGTTTAATTCTATAGTTAGTAACTAGTTTCATAGTAACATCTTTAACTTTATTACTATTTATCCCGTATTTATTTTGTTACTGCGGAACTCCCCCACTTTGTCGGACATCTGAAATTTTGGTTATTTATCCTAATTTGGGTCGCATATCACAAGTGAAGAGCGCGGTAGCCTAGTGGATAGTGGGCTTGCTTGCTCACCCATTACGGTCTGCAGTTATAGAAGACATCTGCACATAATTAATTATGGATTCATTTGTAACGTTACTCAGTATTGTCATTATGTTCGTTGGTCACTATTTATATACTTGGAGTCGCTTTGGATTTATAATGTGTGTACAAATTATAATGATCACTCAAAGAAAATCACAGGCATAGTTTAATGATTCATTAAGAAGCCCTGGGCCAATAGGTCTTATCCTCGTCAACAACTCGTCAATAATTCAGGGTTCTCTCCCCTTCTTAATTACGTCTAACAACAATAATTTTAACATACACCAGATTTTTGCAAAACAAAATTCCAATTTGAACAATTTAATTGGTGTATTAAACAATTACTGAGTTGACTTCAACTTTTCTCTAATTCTCTCTGTCAACTTTTCTCTAACCCACTCTGTCAACTTTTCTCTAACCCTCTCTGTCAAATTTTCTCTAACCCTCTATGTCAACTTTTCTCTAACCCTCTATGTCAACTTTTCTCTAACCCTCTCTGTCAACTTTTCTCTAACCCTCTATGTCAACTTTTCTCTAAACCTCTCTGTCAATTTTTCTCTAACCCTCTATGCCAACTTTTCTCTACCCCTCTCTGTCAACTTTTCTCTAACCCTCTATGCCAACTTTTCTCTAACCCTCTCTGTCAACTTTTCTCTAACCCTCTCTGTCAACTTTTCTCTAACCCTCTCTGTCAACTTTTCTCTAACCCTCTATGTCAACTTTGCTCTAACCCTCTATGTAAACTTTTCTCTAACCCTCTATGTCAACTTTTCTCTAACGCTCTATGTCAACTTTTCTCTAATCCTTTCTGTCAACTTTTCTCTAACCCTCTATGTCAACTTTTCTCTAACCCTCTCTGTCAACTTTTCTCTAACCCTCTCTGTCAACTTTTCTCTAACCCTCTATGCCAACATTTCTCTAACCCTCTCTGTCAACTTTTCTCTAACCCTCTATGTCAACTTTTCTCTAACCCTCCATGTCAACTTTTCTCTAACCCTCTCTGTCAACTTTTCTCTAACCCTCTCTGTCAACTTTTCTCTAACCCTCTCTGTCAACTTTTCTCTAACCCTCTCTGTCAACTTTTCTCTAACCCTCTCTGTCAACTTTTCTCTATTCCTCTATGTCAATTTTTCTCTAACCCTCTATGTCAACTTTTCTCTAACCCTATATGTCAACTTTTCTCTAACCCTCTATGTCAACTTTTCTCTAACCCTCTCTGTCAACTTTTCTCTAACCCTCCATGTCAACTTTTCTCTAACCCTCTTTGTCAACATTTCTGTAACCCTCTAAACAATCATCAACTGTCAAACTTTTTCACTCCCCCTCCCTCTCCTAATTGTTGATGTACTTTATGGACAACCCTATACTCAGAGGGCCTCGATTCAGCCAAGATAATGGACTATTTTATAGATGCACTTGAATAACACAACTGAGAGAAGATTCCCTTAATTCTGTTAACTTCCACGTAAGATGTTCCTTCTAAAATTATCGTTTACGACAACTTGTTTTTGACAAAAACAATAAAATTGAAATGTGTTCCACAAAACTTTATGAGTTACTCTATGTGACTTTAGTCATGAACGTCATATAGGATCGCACCCCTTATAGGGTCACAGGGACACAGAAGTTATGCTGAAGTCGGATGAGTCGGACGCAGATATTGCAGCCAATTTTAAAACATTGAAATAAAGCATTCCGTTCTTTTGACTCCATAATCTCTTGAATACATCTGTAGAAGTTAGAGAAAGAACACAACAAACTCAGATGGCGCATAAATGTCAACGAAAGGTAAAGGGAAACAACCATGTTATAGTTTTCTTGTATATCTTGATTTAAAACACTTCTAAATAAATAGGTGGGCAACCTTTAAATGTCGGCGGGTCGGATGGAGTGTTTCTTGGCATATTGGGGTTTTTTCTTGTGGAGGGTGATAAGCTTCTCTAGTTCATTTAAAGACCACGTGTATTTTTAGAGTAATGTGAAGCAATGCATTATCAGATCAGCTTGGACTGCAGACAAAAATGACTTGGTGGACCAGAGTTAGTCAAAGGGCCGAATTTGTCCTAACCATGTCTAAAGCTAACGACGGAAAAGCTCGAAATACACGGTGGTAGTATTACCTGAACTTCCGTTTTTATGATAGTATGCTCTGATAGAATCAAACTGGACTGATGTCCGTTGTTAAACTGAGCGTGCCTCCACAAGAGACGCAAATGAAATATCTAAATTTTGAATAAATCTCAATGAAAAAAAGTTCTTTCATGACTTCTGTATTTATTTAAAATGAAATATTCCTGTTTCGCATCAACATTTCGCTCTAACACGTCAGTGTGTCGTTGTGTTATTCCTACTCATTGTCTTTTGATGTTATGATCTTATCATCTTGATAAAGGCCTTTTGGTAGAAACTTCCATTATTTCATGTGTACTGTTATTTGTATCATTGTGTACTGTTGTGTATATTCTTTCACGTCAGCATCCGACATCGATAATGTGTTAGTCGTCCTACAGTAAGACTACATTACCTGCGTTCTACGTAAGTACTACTTGAGTAACATCATCTTTCTAGTGTGTGCTGCGATATCTGAAACGTTATTAACCTTGCATTCACCTCAAACTTCCACTGAATCTCTTTTATATCGGGACTAGATTTCCAGCAGGATGTTGTCAAGAGAAATTAAATGTGTGGTATCGCCATTGTTTTATTGCGCCCTTGCCAGAAGCATCCAAAGTGAGTTTTCCACTACTACTGAACGTTGGACGTCTGTAACCATATCGCTAAGCGAGCCGTAAAAGAGAACTGGTTCTTGTACTTATACGTAATAGTCTAAAAGGGTTCAAAGGGTTTTTAAGATGTAGAGGATTGACTTCACTGTACTCGGTTTCCCATATGTACTCCGTCACTCTCAACGAAATAGCACGCTGTCTTTGGAGAGTACCACTCATAGCACGTAACTCCGTAGCTTCAAACGATAATCCACAGGGACTCCGAAAAAATCCACCCTGTGCACAAAACGACACGAGTCGGAATCGAACCCATGACCTCTTGAACACAGCTTAGCTACTACGCTAGGGAGATCCCAAATGTATTTATTCCAGGACTTTTAATCTTTTAAAGGTATTAAATAATATGGTCAGAGTTTTGTGTTCAGTATGTTTCACGGAATTTTCATGAAACGGTCACGAGTTATTGCCACAAATGCTGTTTTTACCTTGACCTCTTTCGTGACCTCACGAATCATGAGGTGAGTACAATTCAGGTAGCCATGAGTTGCTAATGACCAGGTGGAAACAGTCAATAGGGTGAATGATGTTAAATCAGCGAATATATTTTATAAAAGTTACTCCAAAACGTTGCGTTTCTTTTTTTTTCACCAGTATATAATATAAGGAATGATCAAAATATATCATAAGGAGAAGATTTCGTGCATGTTCCGTCACCCTCTGCAAACTAAATCTTAGATACAAATTGTAAATTGACAGAAGAAGAAATAAAAAAACCATTTATCAAGAAGTTTTCATTACATTTACAAATGCGTCCTCTCAAACAAAAGCTTCAAATAATAGAAAGAAACTAATAATAGATCAATCCATACACCAACCCATAACCCGTCAGAGAGCAGAATGCTACATTGGATGCGCCTACACGGAGTCTACTAACAATGTCTATCTTCAGTGATGCTAGTGAGTTTTGAAAAATTTTGACTTGCAAGTCTTTGATATTGTCTGCAATATTTTTCTCTGGTCTCCTCCGCTGCCCCCTCAATTGTGCCCTTCAATATCGTTTTTGACATAAAACATGCAAGTTTTGGACATGTATGTATTAGACATGCTGATATGATTATATTGTTTCTGTGGTTGCAATAATGGATTTTGATGAGCCATTTGCCATTACACAAATATACTCATTAGCACTGAATCAATCAATCAAGTGACGTGCACAGTGGTATTAGCGATCGCGTTTCTCCACAACTCTCTGTCTCTTGTATTGTTAAAAAGTTCAGAGGGTGACATTTTCCCATGCCATAACAACTCATCCACACCGGATGGCCAGTAACTTAAATCTTTTCTCCCTCTGTCTCTTCTCCCCGTGATCTGTTCAGTGGCTACTAAATATTCAAATATTTTCGCATCTCGCCACGTGTCAAACAACTCTTTTCTATCCGCTTCTAATTGTTGTTATCCTTTTTTTATTAATATTTTTTATCAGTATCTCTGAGGACTTCTACATTAGCTTCTCATAGTATTCTCATCATTCTTCTCAAAAACCACATCTCACAAAATTCAAGTTCTCTTTTTGAAATTTTTGTTTGGGGTGCTATCCATAAATTACTTCAACAATTATAGCGAAAGAGGGTAGGGTTTTGCTGAAATGTTTGACAGTTGTTAACAGGAGGGGGGGGGAGGAGTTGACTTGACAAAAGTTGATGTCAGCAATACTATTTTATACACCAATTAAATAATTTGAATTAGAAATTTTTTTCTAAAAATGTGAAGCAAATTATGTAATTTGATAGTACTTTTCTGCGGAGAATATTTGTTAAGGAGGCGAAGGGGAGGGGAGTTGATATATGATTGGCATATATAAGTAGGGAAGATCCCTAAATTTTTGACGGTTATTGCCAAGGGGGAGGGAATCAGAATTTGACCCTAAAAATGTTGATGTAATTTATTCTTATAGTCCATGTTTGACATCCATAGAAATAAATTTGTTCCATATAATATCCTATCATTTGAATTCGTATCGAAAATCTAGGAATACAACAAAACACAAATCCAAGTCCCACACTGCTGTTCATTTACTTCAATTTCCGGGAATTATGAACTATCAATCTCTTGTTTCCAATGTACAGTAAGAGGTTTCCTCTAGAACTATCATACTCAGATGAGTCTCAGATGACAAGCATGCAATGCTTTCAGCAGAAACATATTCATAAATATTCCGTGTTTCTATGTAGATGGCGGTTTCTATCGTTTTGCAGTTCTTCTTATACATGCATTATTATTTAAGAGCATCCGTTGTACATGGATGTGTTTGGTCATTGACGCAAATAAAAGGGCGACACAACGCATTTCCATTCTCAGGACTACATCCTGATGGAAATTTAGTAGGTCCATTGTCCTGCTACAAGAGAAAACCAGCGGGAGTTTGATAGTGAACACTGAAGATGTTTATTGTCAAAGTTATGATATAACCACGTTGTTCAGCGGTTGAAAGAAGCGTTTCTCGCCATAAGAGGTGCGTTTTATTTCTTTTTGTAAATTAAGGTTGGGATACGTTGGTCAAATAGTTTGGTCTGTATGAACGACCTTCCTCAGCCAAAAATAAAGATGCTAAATAGAGAACTCCTGACAGGCTCCTGGAGGATAGAAGAAGCGTTTTAAATCCACACTTACAACATCTCAGACTCCCTTCTTCTTCTTCTTCTTCTTCTGCGTTCGTTCTCAAACTCCTGCAGATTAACAGGATGTAGTCCGGATAACGGAATGCGTTGTGTCATGATTTACAGCATTGCTGCGATATCTGCGCCTTTCTGTCTGACACATCCGACTTCAGCATGGCTTTGGGTCACTGACCCTATATGGGATGGGACAGTCAACTCCATCCCATAACCTCCTTAGTCGCCTTATACGACATGCATGGAAGATAAACAGTGTTGCTATTCTTTGCTCCCCTTTCAGGCCCTGGCAACACACGGGCGAGACTCCCTTCAATGTAGACATAAATTTATAAGTGAGTCTTGCCTAGGACAGATCAAGAAGAAAAGATATAGAGGAGAAGGACTTCCTTCCTTCTGCGTTCGTTACTAACTTATTAACAAAACATAGTTTTGGTGAAGCGTGACCACTACGTCAGTCTGTATGCCGCTTGATTGATTGTTATATTGACACTATACGTATGCGGTTGCGGCTGTGGGTCTCACCAATGACCCACTAGACAAACCACCCATGCAACAGAAAACCTTAGTAGATGACATAATGTTATTATGAGGCTCTCTTGTGGAAGTTATGTAGCATGTCATCGATACAATTAAAGACCCCCACTGAGTATAAGGCTCCTTTTAATAGGCATCGCACTAAACCGAAAACTGAAATCTTCTGTTTATGAAAAAAAGCTAAGAAAAACCACCCTACTCATATAGAAAATAAGTGCTAATCGCTCGCAACTCCTGGGGTTTTCAAACAAACAAACATATCGATACTACGTCATTATATTATTATGACAATATTTGCAAGTGCATTACTGCAATGTTTATTTATTCGAATATTGTTGTAATATGGGTTCCGTATGCTCCACCGCAATGATCATATGATCACCCAGTATGCGGATGTAAGTCAAGGTTGTTATTGCTGTCCTCAAATGACTCTCTATGACCTCAATCACCAAAGCAGTTATTGTGTCAAGTCCATGCTGAAAAAGATTCAAAATGGCCGAATCAATGAGTAAAAGGTAAAGTTATGTCCCATGGCATCAACCTGCCGTCGGGGATGAAGACAACTCTTCATGTACTAAGCCGCAGCAACTACTAGGTGGGGTGGCCAGTTCCCTTCCTTTCTGTCTTTAGCAATGAGTAGACGGCATCTATAGTTACATCCAACCTCCAAGGCGTTACATTAATTTGCTGCTCAGAACAGGCCGGTGTTCGCGGTAATAAAAGCGCAGACATAACTGCATCCACGGCACCAATAGACAGAGTCTTGACAATGGATAAGGGGGAATATTCTGATGCATTCAAGGCACCAATAGACAGAGTCTTGACAATGGATAAGGGGGAATATTCTTAAACTTAATTTACGATCATCTGCTGGATGCAGGCACCGATATTTATGAAACATCGAGGCTGAGATTTGAGAATGTTTGTATTAAATGTGGAACTAGTAGAACTTGACGCCTGGACAGTAGAATAATACGCGTCGTCAATCACCAAGTAATGGAATCGTAAGTAATACCCTTGATAATCTTCTAGGGGAGACTGAGCACCAATGGGTCTGCCAAGAGTGCAATGATATCGTTCCATAACCGTGATACCCGTATTTATTAAATTACCCTTGCATCATTAATATGATTATACATACAGGTGTATAAATAATAAAACATCTTCTCTCTGGACAACCCATAGATTTCAGACAAAAACACAGCCTTTTCTCAGTTGTGTAACTGAGGCGACACACGGACTCCTACCTAATAAGGTCTGCAAGGCTTGGTTATATAAGGGGAGTTTATGGATGCATGTTTAGTCTCAGCTGGGAGGCACTCCAGTGCGCCAGTATCCTAGGATTACTACATCATGCCAGCGGCACAGAATACACTTTTGGGTTAACTATATCAGAATTCTTCTGTCATAGTTCTTCTTGATTCTATATTAGAAAATGGCTTCACAGCACACGGGACATTCCCATAAGTGCTCCACCCTCCGCTCCAGCAGCCATCCCAGTGTATGTAGACCCAGGGTTCCGGTCAGGTGTTGATTGTGTGATCTTCGGGACTATCCAAAAAATGTACTTTTCCTCCCCTCACCTCTAGATACTCCCATTTCTAACATTCTCTGTATGTGTACGTTCTCAACCTAATTGACATCATCTGCATCTTGAAATTAATGTATTAATGCCTTCATTAAGTCTGCTTTATCTCTTCTCAGCAATGTGCCGTCTATCGCCGCATTGCCTGCCAATAAGTCGGCTCTCTGTCACAGTTGTTGACATATACGCAGTTAGGACAAATCTTGCATTCCCGTCTAGGTAAAGGTAGATCCCATGGCAGAAATCTACCGTCTTGGATGAAGAAAACTCTTCCTGTACTACGCTGCAACATCTATTATGGAGGATGGGGTTGCCTGTTCCCTTCCTTACTGTGTTTATCTTCCTGGTTCTGTACAAGTAGACACCAATACATAGTTCAGTTTTTTTTAAAATTCCAATTTTTAGATAGTCACTGCGCTTCACAATTCACTGACAATTCGTTGCTATAATAACAAACATGGTTGCTAACACAAACATGACCGTTAACAATATTAATCTCCCCAGAAACGAGAAGGAAGCAGTTGTTTCTACAAAAACAGAGAAATAATACCTGTTGATAAATTATGTAGTCTAGATCATTACTAGCAATGTACCATACCTCTCAGGCAAGAAGGGGGAGGGCTCCCAGTGCGCTGCAGAATGAATGCTTGGCGCTTTTTTTAAATTTATGCGTTACGGAAGAACAACGACATAAATGACGTTCTGAAGATTGAACGGCATTGGGGTAAGCGTGAAATTGTGTAACAATAAACACCGTGGCACATCTCTACGCCATCTTGAAAGCTATCTTGTAGAATTTATGTGAAGATCAATGTTGAGCCGCCGAATGTTGAACAAATTTCCATCTCTTCCTATAATAATATTTACTCCCAAGTCTGGATCTCTAAACGCAACATCTAACATAGCAAAGAACATTATACTAAATAGGGTAGGTGCTAATACACATCCCTGTTTTACTCCATTTGAGACAGGAAACGTTTCAGAAAATGTCCATCATTCTGAACCCTAGTTTGCATTCCATCATGCAATTACTGCACCATTGTGATAAATTTCTGTGGGCATCCATATTTTGCCAAACTTGTTCACAGCCCCTCTCTACATACTGTGTTAAATGCTTTTGTTAAGTCTATAAATGCTGCGTTCAGGTCATATTACTGTTCTTGACATTTTTCTTGAAGTTTTCTTTCAGCAAAGACCATATCAATTGTCCCACGTTCTTTTCTGAAACCACATTGTCTTTCGGGTAATAATCCTTCATTAAGATGAGATGTAAGACGGTTCAAAGGGATTCTAGCAAATACCTTCCCATCGATGGGCAATATGGACGATGGTTATTAGAGAGATACCACGATGGTTATTACAGGACTGTCGGTTCCCTTTACGTTTATACATATGTATAATTGTTGCATCCCTAAAATTTTGTGGAACAGTTTCGCTTTTCCATGACTGTTGGAAAATTTTATGAGATTTTTACTACCATACTTATATATTTCGATTGGTATTGAGTCGGAGTCAGGTGCTTTTCCACTAGAAAGCTGATAAATTGCTTTTCGAATTTACTGTTTAGTAAAGATGTCACCTAGCATTTCATTGAGAGGAATCTGCGGTAGTCGGTTGATAGCCACTCCATTTATTGATGATGGGCTATTCAAAATGTGCTCGAAGTGTTTTACCCAGCGCTGCAGAATTTTATCTTTCTTCCCGATTGTGTTTATTTTTACATTGAGAAGGGGAAAAGATACTGACGAGGTTGGGCCATTCAGCGTTTAAGTGCATCATAGAAGTTTCGTAAATCGTTGACGTCTACAAATCTTTGTATCTCATCTGCTTTCTTACTCAGCCATGAGTCCCTCATTTGGCATAGTTTATTTTGTATTATTTTCGTTTGCAATTGAGTGCATATTTTTTACGTTGATTTTTGATCATTTAAATATGCTTTGAGAAGGTGGTGTTTGTCGGCCAACATTTCTTTAATTGTATTATCATTCTCATCAAACCAGTCATTTTGTGTCTTGATAGAATGACCTAGTTCCTTCGTAGCAGTGTGGTAAATTTGCTTGTTCAAATATGTCCAGTTTGAATCCACCTTTTGCTCTGGTAGTGCAGATTTCAGACATTCATCTAGAGTAGAGGTTAGGGATTGTTGTGTGCTTACAATTGATAGCTTTCTGACGTCTATATGTTTCTTTGCTTTGTTTCCCTGTGGACTTCTGACAGACTGGATGCGAATTCTTAGTTTTGACACAATACGACGATGGTCAGTCCAGCAGTCTGCACATCATATAGATTTTGTCACTCGAACATCTTGGCAGTCCTTTTTTCTTACAATTATATAATCAATAAGACGCCAGTGTCTTGATCGAGGGTGTATCGAGGAGTCCCGGTTTCGGATTGGAGGTTGGAACATGGTGTTGGTAATGAGGACATGTTCGCCAAATGTTTGTAGAAGATAAAGTCCACTGCTGTTGAATTTACTTACTCCATATTTCCCTATTACACAGTACCAGTAGATATTATCTGTACCCAACCTTGCATTGAAATCTCCAAGTAGTATGATTTTATCAGCTATTGAAACTACAATGATAGCTGCATGAAGTTCATCACTTATCTTTAACTTCTGGATTTGTCAGCGTTTGTGCATATGCACGGATGATCGTTGTGTATATCTTTTCAGGGGGCAGGGAGACTTTTACCGTCATGAGGCGATCATGTATTGCCTTTGGTGGGCCTGTTAGTTTGCCAACGAGTGTTGTTTTAATAGCGAAGCCTACTCCTGCTTCGCGTCTTTCCTCAATTTCTCTTTCGCTGCAAAATAATGTATAGTCTGCAACTCTTTCGCAAAACTGACCGACTCCAACAAGGCGCGTTTTACTCAGAAGTACTGTCAATATGGTACCTTGCTAACTATCTCCAAATTATGGATGTTCATCGAAGATGTCTATTTGTGTTATTGTCAAGGAGTCTGCGTACATTCCACTCTCCTAGACTCAGTGGGAAAACCTTCTCCCTTCTGGTGAATTTTCGTGGATATGAGAATGACTTGCACTTGGGATTTTGATTAAAGAGTTGGGCAAAGCGTCGACCTCTCTCTTGTCGAACCTCATGTGAAACCAGTGGCAAGACGAATCGAGACTATTGAAAGTGAAATTCGGTGCATTGGAAGAGCATGGTTTTTTACGTATCTCACCATGCCTGTTGCGGTCCATCTCGCGTTGCTGGCGTTCGCCTACATTACCCGGTGGGCCAATAAACTATCGCACCTCATACGCGTAAATTCGCCGAATATCAAACTTTACGAGTAGTGGTTAGACAAGACTTGCTTTTTGAGACAGTCTCATCAAGACATCACCTACTTTATGACTTCCTAACAGGCTGTCAGTCGAGTATGGAACCAGAACACGCCTCGGGCAGTCCACTGGTGTTTTGTTCACACGACACGTTAGGCCTACTGTAGCTACATAACAAGCAATTCATTGAGTTGTTGATACTGAAGTAAATTAGGTCATCGCATAAACTTCACAATTATTATTATAGAATCACTCTTTATAATCGAATAAAATCTTCAATTTGACAGCCTCAACTAGTCTGTTTTTTATGATTATGATTATGATTATGATACACACTTTGAAAATAGCAGCCGAAATGATACTGGAAAATATACAGCACTATATTGGTGTGACGTAGAACACAACCATGGACACTATAATAATAATTAAAAATATAATCTGTCAGGGTCGTAGGGTGTCACATTCAGAGATTTGGTGCCGAAAGATATCCACGCATCTTTTCTTCTACCATCGTTTCCAATTCGTTTGAAACTTCACACCCTGTCCAGTCTTTCATATTATCCAGCCATGTTTTCTTTTTTTTTTTCCCACCGCATCTTCTTCTCCCCTCCACCGAACCTTACAGAACATCTCTTGTCATGTAGAAATGTCTCATCACGTACCCGTACCTCCGGAGTTTACAAAGTTTCACGATTGTTAACAGTGGATCTTATTAGCCCTCTAGGAAATTAATTCTATAAAATACAAACACATTCTCGGTAACATATTTAGATTGTTAACAGTGGATCTTATTGGCCCTCTAGGAAATTAATTATATAAAGTACAAACACATTCCCCTTATGTTCTCGGTAACAGAAGCCCAACACACGTCTATAACATATGTTTTCAACGCCTGGATTCTTCTCTCTAAGTAAGGACACTATATCAGTATTGGAAAGTCATTATCACAATGTTTGCAAGTACATTACCGCAATATTTATACGCACATTACTGTAATATTTATAAAGTCATTACTGTATCACTTACAACAAAGATAAATATCACAGTAAAGGTCTCCACTCACAAAAACCTCGCACTCGACAAATATTCAACCAATGGGTATCATAGTGTATTTAATCGTCTTGGGAATTTACTTTGGGTCTTCTGTGTGTGAGCGTCTGCTTGGATAATGTGTGTGTGTGTGATTACGTGTGTGTGTGTATGTATCTGGGGATACAAAAATGAATAAGTACTTCTATTTCCTGACTACGCATCTCTGGAAAACTTCGCTCTGTTCTGCCAATTTGGTACTGCAACCTCGTGAATTATTCAGCCAGAGCAAGGGAGACGATCATTTAAATACAACGAACACACACATTTCCATTTGATTCAAATCGATACAATCCTCTATCAACATCTTCCTGGGCCAAGAAAGAACAAATGGAAAGGACATGTCAACATTGGACCACTGAAAATTCTAATGTGAACTCATGCGTAATTTGGGGACTGTGTGAGTTTTTTAAAGCAAGATTTCAGCATTAAGGTTGTCGTCTCCGACTAGCAAATTGCTT
Source organism: Meghimatium bilineatum (assembly GCA_034231615.1). Lineage (NCBI taxonomy): Eukaryota > Metazoa > Mollusca > Gastropoda > Stylommatophora > Philomycidae > Meghimatium > Meghimatium bilineatum. Next base: position 41,176,663 of record CM067319.1, on the reverse strand, counting down.
GTTCTTGTCGAAAATGTTCTAATTCTAACTCCCCACAATGTTGTTATTTGAACAGAATAGTTTATCCTTTTCTAGAATTGCCGATACCTAGTATAATTAGACATTTTTTTCCTGTTCTAGAATTGCACATATCTAGTATAATTATCAATGTTTTTCCTTTTCTAGAATTGCACATATCTAGTATAATTATCAATGTTTTTCCTGTTCTAGAATTGCCCATACCTAGTATAATTATCAATGTTTTTCCTGTTCTAGAATTGCCCATACCTAGTATAATTATCAATGTTTTTCCTGTTCTAGAATTGCCCATATCTAGTATAATTATCAATGTTTTTCCTGTTCTAGAATTGCCCATACCTAGTATAATTATCAATGTTTTTCCTGTTCTAGAATTGCCCATACCTAGTATAGTTATCAATAACATATATTTTTCATCCTAATATTTTGTTGCTGCATTTTTATTTAAATGTTTTATTTCTTTTGTGCTTAAGAAAGAAGTCATGCCACCACGAACTCCTAGAGCAATAGTGTTCAGCCTTTTGCCTTCAATGCATCAATAGTTTCATGCTTTAGTTTAAATGAGGCAATCGACACATTGCCAACATTCAATTCTATAAAACAAATTGCATATGATCATGTGTAGAATTTTTAAACATTTGCTTCCTTGAATAAGTTAATGGTGTTTGAATTCATTAAAATTTATTAATAATGTATACGTTTTATATGGCTAGGCGCGCTTTTTTATTATTAACATTTGTGTGTAATGCGCCATTTATAATCAGAGACTGCGCTATCATTGGCACATGCGCTATGTAGTGTCCACCGCTGCCTTAGAGGATTTTTTCCTTTTGTTTTCTTAACAATGCACCGATAGAATTCTGTCTGATCTGTTTTGGCTCTCCTCAACCTTTTAACAATGTCCCAGCATATACAATATTAATGAGACTAGTATCAGGTCACAAGATTACAAATAACAAAACAAGTATTATCTAATTCTGTTTAATAAAAAAATATCAATGTAACTGCTATAATGTGAAGGATATTTGTAAATAAAAATATCGGTAGGGGTACTACGGGGATGGATATGAGTGGTGGTCATACTACATTTTTGCTAATATGGCAACCGAGGTTTGGACTTCTAGTTCAGGGTGCAATAAATTAGATATTAGGTATTATGTATGTTGATTATCCTCTTCGCACGCCGGACACGTCCATAGTTGATCAGATCTCTGCTTCAGTAAATCTCTCAGGGTATAAAGGCTGATGGTTCCGGTTCTATGTTGGTTCACTGCTCTTTTTTGAAATCTTTGTCAGGGGTTATCTACGAGCCACGACCATTCTCACTCCCATTTCGCGCATTCTCGATATTAACTCATGCTTACCCATCTCAAAATCCTCTGATCATGAGAGTATGTCTGCTCGGTCCATAGGCTGACCATCTGTTGTGGTGGCGAGGCTAGCTAATTGGTCGGCTCTTTCGCTTCCCTCCACGCCCAAAGTCCGAGAACATAAAAAAGCGTGAGTTTTCGTAGTGATGCCCGCATTTTTGCTCTCTCTCTCTCTCTCTCACTCACTCTCTCTCTCTAATGACTACACCCATTCCTTACGTACATCACCTGTTTTTACTTTCTGAATCATATTCAGTGAGTCACTTAGTATGCACACATGGGAAAAGGCCTTGTAAGTCGTCCGTGTAAATCACAACATCTGTGTCATCAGTATTCTCGTATATTAGTTCCTTGACCTTAGCATCCACGCTCACGGGGCTGTGTTCCCTGCAATCTCTATTGAGTGTAATGACGGTCTTGACTGCCTCTTGAAAGACCGCGGGAATAGGTATCCAGTCCTCGCCAGGAGTAATTTCTTCTGGGGCACAGATATGTTTAACGGTATCCCCGACTCGACCCCATCCACGATTTGCCTTTCTTGAGCCTGCTTCCCTTGATGCAATAAATATGGCCACTGTCTTCTTTCCAGGAATGTTGTAGAAAGCGATTAAGGAAAGTCGGGGATGGGATGGCCTGACAACCTGTTGTATGTGAAGAAATCCTCATTGTCACATCTTGTCTCAATTTCTTACCTTTCTTTTCTATCAAATAATTCCGATGGGTGACGAAGAGATGCAGGCTCGCGGACGTTGTTGTTGTGAGGCAGACCCCTATGTGACAGGGATACGGGGATGCTTGATATGTCATAACTACCAATGTGTGACAGACTCCTAGGTGACGGGAATGTTTCATATGTCATAACTACATATGTGTGACAGACTCCTAAATGACGGAATTATTTTATGTCATAACTACATATGTGTGACAGACTCCTAGGTGACGGGAATGTTTGATATGTCATAACTATATATGTGTGACAGACCCCAAGGTGACGAGAAAGTTTGACATGTCATAACTACATATGTGTGACAGACTCCTAGGTGACAGGGATACGGGAATGTTGTTATATGTCATAACTACATATGTGTGACAGACTCCGAGGTGACAGGGATACGGGAATGTTTGATATGTCATAACTACATATGTGTGACAGACTCCGAGGTGACAGGGATACGGGAATGTTTGATATGTCATAACTACATATGTGTGACAGACTCCGAGGTGACAGGGATACGGGAATGTGCCATCACTGTGTATGTGTGGCAGACTACTTGATTACGGGGTTGCTTGGTATGTTATCACTGTGTATGTGTCAACAAATATGACAGAAAAATAATGATGATATATGGTCCAGATGTGTGTGTGCTTGCTATGTTTCTTGCAGTGCCGGGGTAATCCTGAGATATTAGTGCCTCCCATCGGAGACAAAATATACATTTATAGCCCCCTGTTGTTGATACCTATCATAACCTCTGTGATGGTTGTTCTGCGAGGAGTTTCTCTTGTTTTTTTCTATCTTTTACCAAAATTGATACCAATTTTAATGCTTGTAGTAGCAGCCAATGTATGTCAGTCTGATACATTGTAATGCTTGTAGTGACATCGAGGTTATCATTGATTCACGTGATCAAGATGGCGTAGTAAACAATCTTTCGCGACTCTTGAGATGTGTATTTCATGTTTTCATCTGGATTAGGCTATTATATGTGATTCTTTAGGATTTTTCTATGTCCAGAATAAAAAGGACTCTACGACAGATCTAACGAGTCGGTAGATAATTTATTCTGTTTATAATAAGTAATTTGCTACAATAAATTTCATGTGGAGAACATTCCAACAATGGCGGGCAGCGATATTAACAACAAAGGCCATACTTCACAATCAAGATACCAGTCTCCAAAATACACAAACATTAATGAGCACGAAAAGGTAGACCTAGAGCACGCTGGATCGACAACATTAAAGAGACATTACACGAACACCAAATAACATTATCTGAAGCTGCCAGAAAAGCGAGAACAAGAACATTGTACCTCCTTCGACACCCGTAAAGGGTAAAAGAGGAAGGAAAGAAGAAGTGGCAGTCAGCTGTCATTAATTATAAGTATATGCCTGGTATAACCCCACCGTTTTCTTATTGTTGTAGAAACATATTGTTGTTTGGTACCATCTCTTATTTGCTTGTTTGACTTGAATTTTTCTCAGCCAGGTCTTTGGGTAGGCATCTATTTGATACAGAGGCGTAAGTAAATGCGATATGTTTGATGCAGACATTGATGATGATGTTCGTCCGTCGTGATCGACGATGACCAAAAACTCAACCATAATAATAATAACAATAAATAATAAAAATAATAAAAGTTAATAGTGCGTTTTTAAATGACTAGCAAGTTGAGAAATATCTAGCGCTGAAGTTGGTTTATAGTGTGGAAGAGTTGCGCTAATCGTCAACCACACTCTCTCTCCTGAGTTTTATCTTGGTCCAGTGGCAAGACAAAGTCGAGACAACTGGGAGAAAATCAGGTGCAGTGGATGGCCACAGCGTATTATGTGTGTAACTGTGCCCTATGCTGTCCACACAGCTCTGCTGTTAGCGCCTATGTACCCATTGTGTTACGTGCCAACTTCTTCCGAGTATTTCGCCGCAAACAGAATTTTTAAGCCTAGGTAGACAAAGCCTTTGTTAACAATGCTAGATTGGCTTATTTCTTAGCACTATGAGTGTTCATAATAGCTACAGTGTGTCGCCCAATATCACATCGACTGTAACAGGTTGACACCGTGTAAAAATAGGGCATACCATTTTGACACGGTCAGTGAACCGACCCTAGCGGCGAGAATAGGTCACCAAATGAGATGTTTGTATCCGATTGACAATAACGAAAAAAACAAGTTTCTCCTTTGTCAGCGCTCGAATCTTGCAAATAGCAACATTAAAGTGGGGAAACATATCCATGTATCACTTGAGTACACAATTAAACAACACAACTAGTCCCTGCAGACATTGATACAGACATTGAAATAAAATAAATTGAATTGTGTATCATGATTCGTGTAGTATGGAGGAGGAATGGTATAACGACAAAGGTGAAAGTGATAGTAGTTCAAGGGCTGAACATTTAAGAAGACAAACAACAGCACACAATAATACAAGTGGACCTGCGATTCCGTATACATACTGTGGACGACTGTGTCTCAGATTGATCTTGTGAGCCACTTCCATCATCACCATGATTTGTACATTATATTTCTTGCAGTAGTACAACAATAGTAATATCTTCTGGAAAGGCGGAAAGATGCTTACTGCTTCCCAGCCAATATTTAAGTTGTTTAAGACATTTATTTTCAAATGTGTCTTTCTTCACAATTTCTTCACCAATGCCTTTGTTACTTTCCAGTTTTCACATTCCTATGTTAATATAGACATACACCACCAAGATGCAACATAATAATTAATAACACAAAATTGGCACAAGTTGAAAAAGTGAAATATCTTGGCACCCTGTTAACATCAGATGGTAGATGCTCAAGTGAGATAAAGAGCCGAACAGTACAAGCCAAATCAGCATTCCACAAAATGAGAACCATTTTTTGCAATGGAAGTCTATCAATGCAGACCCGAATTCGGGTGCTGAGATGTTATATCGAACCGATACTTTTTTATGGATGTGAAGCATGGACTATAAACAAGAAAATTCAAAGTGAATTGGAGGCTACAGAAATGTGGTTTCTGAGAAGAATGATGAAAATACCATGGACAGCCAAGAAAACTAATGCAGAGATTCTCATTGATGCTGGCGTGAAAAAGTCAATCATATCAAACATTAGAGGCAGACAGTCAAGGTTTCTAGGGCATGTGCTGAGAAGAACACAGCTTGAACACTTAATAACCACTGGAAAGATCAAAGGGAGAAGAGATAGAGGTCGACAAAGAGAAAAGTTACTAGATGGGCTTGTATCGTGGCACGGTAGAAGCTCACCAACCGAGCTTATTGACAACACAAGAGACAGAGAGTCGTGGAGAAACATGATCGCCTACGCCAGTCGGCATTGCACTTGATTGATTGATTGATGCTAATATAGATATTACATTGAGGTAACAGTCCTAGTTTAACATATTTACTGATAATTGATCATTTCCATGTGTTCTGTTAACTGTTCTAGTATATATTAAATCATATTTACAACTATTTCCTCCATTGTACTACAAGCCATTGTGTTCTCACTGACGGTTTTCTAATCAAGTCTCAGTGTTGTATCAGGAAATTCACATGGCTACACCGCAATCTCTAACACATACAGAAAGAAACAAATATTCCATGCGAATAGTCCTGAAACATTGAACTGCATTTCCATTTGTGGTCACAAGATATAACACAGCTGTCACTTTTCGCCATTTTACCGGAAGAGAAAGAGCAGAAAATAAACAGACAATAGATGTAGTAAAGCATACCACGGCCTAGTGCAAATGACACCAATCTTCAGAAACAAAAATGTAGATTTAAACACCAAAATAACACTATTCAAAACGACTATTATGCCAGCGTTGTGCTTCCAGTACAAACATGGACAACGACAGTACAAGACAAATGTAAACATGTGACAGCTGAAAGGGCATGCTTACGCAGAAATCCTAGGAATATCGCTAAGAGGCAGAGTGAGGAATGAGAACACTAAATAATGAACCGGAACCACCTCAATCTTGGAATATATTAAGAGATAAAAGATCAAATGGTTTGCACACATCAGCATACTACCATCAGACAGCATTACCACAGCAAGCTATGCTTACCAGATACAGTGAAAGCAGATCTAGAGGCCCATCACGAAATCGATGAACCACCGAAATAAAAGTGGCGACAAATTCCATAATATACTCAACCATCTCGAGAAAACTCTTCTACCCCTGACGCTGAAAGAGAAAACTCTTCTACCCCTGACGCTGAAAGACACCAAGGGTATATATATATATATATATATATATATATATACCCTTGGTGTCTTTCAGCGTCAGGGGTAGAAGAGTTTTCTCGAGATGGTTGAGTATATTATGGAATTTGTCGCCACTTTTATTTCGGTGGTTCATCGATTTCGTGATGGGCCTCTAGATCTGCTTTCACTGTATCTGGTAAGCATAGCTTGCTGTGGTAATGCTGTCTGATGGTAGTATGCTGATGTGTGCAAACCATTTTATCTTTTATCTCTTAATATATTCCAATATATTAATATATAGGATATTAATATATATATTAATATATTCCAGTATATTAATATATATATATATATATATATATATATATATATATATATATATATATATATATATATACAGATATAACTCATTTACAGCTCGAATAGGGCTCAGTAGCCATCTACGAACTATTATGCATGGTTATAATTCTAACTGAATTTTCAAAAGTGGATGTAAGAATGGTCATCATCACTTGTGATGGAAGATCACACACACACACACATCTAGAACTATTTCAAGATAGCTTTGAACAAACATGGACTAAATGCAGCCACTGCGACACATATGACATTGGAACGACAGCTTAAGCTTCCACCCCTACGCTTAACGGCAAGTGTGAATACGATCAACTATCATTTACCTGGGGATAGACAATAGACAATAGAACTATTTCCTCCAATTCCCATTTATATACTTATGGGAATGCCCTACATGCTGTGAAGCTATTTTCTAATCAAGAATCAATCAACCCATTTATATATCGGCACCAAAATATCGACGCACCGCACCAACTTACACAGAAGCTGCAACGGATAGCACAAACGTCAGTTCGGCGTGCCGCCAAGCGGTTACTGGTGTCTATAACATCTTCCGGCTTTTGTGGATTTATATTTTATTTACGCAACATCTCTGTGCTACAATCAGCACCACAAGCAGAAACTATTCAATTTTGACATCTTGGAGTTTTACTTAGTGCCATTGGCCAGCGTAGTATTTTGTATTCAACATTTATCTTTTTGTATTGTGGAATTCCCTTGCGTATTTTGGAGGCTAATCTTGAAACAAATTCGTTGTGAGTTGGTTTGCCTTACTCGTCATTGCTACAATCATCTAATAGTACAAATACAGCATCATCTTCATCATAATCATCATCATCAAACGATGTTTTCGAATCAAATGTTGGCTGTAACGAAGATCAAACATCCTCTGTCTTTTGTCGTGGTAGTGTACTCTGACAAACTGTAACGTACACATCTCACAATGTTTTACCGCCCTTTATATTTCTGCCGACCTCTTGCTCGTCTCCCATCAAATCCACCTTCAAGTAGTCTTCAACAAGGTGTCAAGTCTTTCAATGTCTGCCGATCTCTTATCGTCTCCCGTCAGGTATACCTTCCAGTAAAGTCTTCAACAAGATGTCATGTATTTCAATGTCTGCCCACCTCTTGTTCGTCTCCGGTCAGGTATACCTTCAAGTAAAGTCTTCAACAAGGTGTCATGTCTTTCAATGTCTGCCGACCTCTTGTTCGTCTCCCGTCAGGTATACCTTCAAGTAAAGTCTTCAATAAGGTGTCATGTCTTTCAATGTTTGCCGACCTCTTGTTCGTCTCCAGGCAGGTATACCTTCAAGTAAAGTCTTCAACAAGGTGTCATGTCTTTCAATGTCTGCCGACCTCTTGTTCGTCTCCCGTCAGCAGGGCCAGTCTTAGGCCATTGCATTCTATGCGGCCGCATTGGGCCCCGCACTTCATAGGCCCATAAAATAATATTATAATTTATTTTATTATCCTCTTCCCTACCCAGACTGGGCCCCGCGCAATCCGTTTCGCATAGCCCCCCCCCCCCAATTATTAGGGCCGGCCCTGCCCGTCAGGTATACCTTCAAGTAAAGTCTTCAACAAGGTGTCGTATCTTTCAGTGTCTGCCGACCTCTTGTTCGTCTCCCGTCAGGTATGCCTTCAAATAGTCATCAACACATTGTCATGTCTTGCAATGTCCAAAATAGTTGTGTTTTTTTTTCTTCTACATTCGTACTAAAAAAAATTCGACAAATTAGCAGGGAGCAGTATGTAGATGGCGTGGCGTTGTGTTATGGTTTTCAACTTTCTGAGATAGCTGAGCCTTTTGTCCTGTAATATTCGACTTCAATGTGGCTTCTAAGTCCCTTTCACCTTATTATGGAATGGGATAAACAACTCCACCCAACAATCCCCTTAGTCGCATTTTACGACATACATGGAAGATAAACTGTGTTGATATTCTTTAAACCACATCAGGAAGGTTGGGTGGTTTAATTTTTATTCCCTTTAGTAGTTCTTTTTTAGTCGTTCTTTTTTAGCCGTTCTTTTTCATAGTGTTGTTAAAATGTCTTTTTTGTAACAATATGTAACAATTCCATATTTCACGGGTGGCTGTTGTCAGCCTATCCTTCAACTTTCCTTCGTTGCCTCCTACGACATGCCCGGAAAGAAGACAAGTAAAACTAATCGTTCAACTGTGACTGAACTGGAAGTCCAGACCACGGTTGCCACACATGAAGATGTAAAAATAAAAGTTCGTGTCTATTGAGGTAGATAAGTAGATTGAAGAATGTGTCTTCGCGGATCAAAGGTAAGGGAAGACCATCAGAGAGGAAGGTTGAGCTTTCCCTCAGACAACAAGCAACAGGACAATTGACATTTTTATATTAACCAAAGTTTTGAAATTTGTATGCTCGCAGACTGCGATACATACCTGTATACTCATTGACTCGATGAGCATGATTGTGAAAGTGCAAGTGGGGTGCATTCGGGAACAGTGGATGGATGCGGTGAATAATTTCCAACGATTAACTAACTAACTTGTCTCAATTTCTTGTGTTTTCTGGCAACTAATCTCCATTGATGACAAAGAGATGCAGACCTGCAGACAATGCACTCGTATGCGTTTGTGGCACACTCCAAGTGACATGGTATATTAATGTAGCGTGATTACAGATGAGACAACAGATCGGACAAAGTAGAAAAATGAAGAAGTTTATACAGAAGTTCCTAGCAAGACCAGATGATCCTGGGATATTGCATCGGTGGAATGCCTCCTTCGGAGATTAAATATATACTGAAGCACATTAAAAACGCACCACTATTATATACAGTGTTGCCAAGAAGCTGGGGAAAGAAGTGTGAGAATGAATTTTCCCCGTGTTTGTCATGAGATATAGAGCGAATGGCTACCGGAATGAAACGTGCATAAATCATCCCTGAGTTTGTGTACAGAGTTTGTGCATGATAAAAATGAAAATGTACACGACAACACCATTCCCAGCAGCTATGGTCCTGAAAATTGGTAGATGTTGTCGCAGTATACTCGCTATAAAAAGGCCGTTTAGACAAGTACATTTACCAAGTACATTTGCTTGCAATTCCACGACTATCTAAAAAATGACCGCCTACGAGCCATTGGAATGTTGGAGACCAAAAAGCTCGCGGCATTGACAGAAGGACGAGTTGTCATCACAACACTGTTGTACGCATCAATGAACGTTATGTAACCACTGGCAGTGCGCGGAATAGACTTTGGAGTGGCCAACCACGAGTTACTACACCTGCTACTGTCTACTGTCGTCATTCCATGTCCGAACTGTCCAAGGATATTTACAGCTCGAATAGTGCTCATTAGCCATCTGCGAATTCATAATCAAGGACATAACTCTAATTGAATTTTCAAAGGTGGTTGTAACAAATGAACATCATCACCCGTGATGGACGAACAACAACAACAACTACACCTGCTAAAGATCGTCATATTGTGCTGCGTCGCCTAAGAAATAGTTCTCTCGCGTCAAGTCAAACAGCAAGAGCAATAGTGGGCAGACGTGGGCAAGTCTCCCGAAAAGCAATCATGCGAAGACTCAGAGATACAGGCTTTACTGCAAGACGACCTTATATTGGGCCAAACTTGACTCACAGGCATCCTCAGCAGCGCCTACAATGGGCAGAGAAACATGTCAGAGGGGCTGGACTGCAGTGGAGTGATGTCCTATTCACAGACGAGATCAGATTCACGCTCTACTTTGCTGATAGACGTATGCGGGTTTGGCGATTGTGCGAAGAGAGATTTCAATATTGTTGTGTTGGGCAGCACAACCGTTTTGAAGGTGGCAGTGTTCACATTTGGGGAGGGTTCATTTTTCACCATCGATTGCTCTGCACGTCTTCCATGGAAATGCTAATGCTGTGAGAAATAGAGATGAGGTTCTATGTGCATTGGTTGTTCAGATTATCCAGATTTGCAGTTTCTCCAGCAAGATAACGCACGTGCGACCGTCGCATTCATTACAAAGCTATATGTACAGCAGAAGAACATTGTAACGATTGATAGGCCAGCCCTATCACCAGTCATGTCCTGTTTTTGGTGGACGAGCTTCGACGCATAGTCTACAGGCAAGGTTCTCTAGCAAATGTGCAAGAGCTCGAAGCTGCTCATACGCGTGAATGGGACTTGATTCCTCTGAATTTCTTACAGAGACATGTACTTTCCATGAAGAATCGCTGCCAAGCTTGTTTGGAAGCACACGGCGGACATACCAGATACTGACGTTAGGATTCATAGGAAAATGAATAAAGATTCCAAATATTTAAACAGTTATATTTACATTTTGCACTCTGTTCCTGGATTATAAGGTGGTGTGTTTTTAATGTGTTTCAGTATACATACGAGGCGTGTTCAAATGAAAACGGGACTTGTGGATTTATTTAAAAAGTATCATACGCAATTTAATATTTTCAACGGAATTGAACAAAGCAACCACTTGTGAATAAGAATGCACCTGGGTTCATCAGAAAAAAATCTCCGTATGCATTTAGGCAAGCATCCCACTGTTTAGGTAGACGTCGAATGCCGTCCGAGAAAAAGTTGCGTGGCTGTTCTCTGAACCATGTGGGCTGTCCCAATTGACATATGGAATTCTTCTGCAAGCGAACGAATGCTCCGACGACGGTCAGTCAGTACTGCTTTATCAAGCACGGCTATGGCTTCTTCTGTTGCAACAATATGCGCCTGACCTGGCCGTGCAAGATCTGCCGTTAACTCACGTCCGTCTTTAAACATACGCACCCACTCCATCACTCTGGTCCTCGACAAACATTTGTCACCATATGCTGCCTTCATTCTCCGATGAATGTCTACTGCTTGACATCCTTCAAATGAAAGAAACTGGATCACAGCACGCTGATTCACTTTGGACGGGTTCGGAATCACACCCGCCATATTGTTAACAGTCTTCTGCAGCACATATGCATGCTGGGAAGATGAACACGTGACCGTATGTAAATTATTGGATACTCATTACTAGTGCAAAATGTCATCAATATCAGTGCGCTCTATCACGCGTGGTGTAACAAGTCCCGTTTTCATTTGAACACGCCTCGTACATAAACCCTTCTAGCTACCATTCCTATACGAGTTTAGGTATGACCTCGGTTGCTCAACTGAGCAAGCAGTCTTGTGCTTTTGTCAGATATGCTATGGGATATCAAGAGCAGCCTGCTCACAGTTCAGGGGATCACTTTATCATCATCATGTTTAAAGAGATACATGCTAACAATTAGAGATACTACTTCAACCAGCGCCTCCTGTTCTCAGCTATATGAATTACTATCTCATCATCATATGTTTAAAAAAACAATCTGCTTACATTTGAAGTGACTATTTCATCATCGACATACGGGTTGTTAACACAGGCTTCCTTTTATCAATCTTATATCTCGATCTCTGAAAGCACATTCCTTCTCTGTCTTCAAACACACACATAATCTGGTTCCGTTCTCTCTACCTTTCTTTCTTTCTCTCACTTTATGTCTCCACAGATAGACAAATCACGCCTTCTACTCATCCACTTTCATTCTCTTCCTCAATAGAAGGTAGTACTGCTACTAGAACATAATTGAAAATAATACTCACGTGAAAGACAGGTAATGGAGTTCTACTTGATGACGACTGACACATTATCACTGACGGATGTCTACATGAATTAATATAGTATACACAACAAAACACAGAATATAATCATACAAATGGCAATACACAGGACATAATCGACGTTTCGGAACGGTTCCAACTATATTATCGTCTTTGTGTACTTCCTGTACGTATCCTTCCGGTATCTCACTACCATATTTTACTTGGACAAGCTTTTTGTGGTGTATTCATTTCTACTTGTGGTATTTGTATATATGTATGTTGTGTGCGTATCTTGAAAAGGCCTTTTGGTCCGAAACGTCGATTATGTCATGTGTATTGCCATTTGTATGATTATATTCTGTGTTTTGTTGTGTATACTATATTAATTCATGTAGACATCCGTCAGTGATAATGTGTCAGTCGTCATCAAGTAGAACTCCATTACCTGTCTGCCACGTGAGTATTATTTTCTCTTCCTCAGCAGAACTGTCATAATTATTTAATAGGTGTCAATGAAACTGTCTATCTCTGTCCACAGAAACGGCCTATCAACACAGAGGCAGATTGACAGCGATACGGGTGACAGTTAAGCAATGGAAAAACAAGAGAAGGACAGTGAGCTGCTGGACCGGAAGGAAACAGCTCAGTCGGATGTGACCTCTGCCAAACGTTACAAGGTCAGATATGCGTAACTTTTATTCGTATTTTGAGCACGTTCTCAAACTGCACATTATCAGGATATATTCCGGAGAACAAAGTGTGTCTTCTTATAGTTTACAACTAGGCAGCAATATCTCGCTTTTCTGCACACTACATCCGACTCCATCATGTTTTAGGCAGCATTGACCGTCTGTGAGAAGGTATAGATATTCCCACCGCCTAAACAACCTTAGTCACCTTTTACGATATGTATGGCAGATGACTATTATGTGATTCTCACCCCATCAATACACATACCACAGATACATTATTGTTATAGTGATGTAGATACTATATACCTATAAAATATTCAGTAATCATATTTCTATCGTGAAAAACCATAAATCCCGTAGTAGATGGTTAACTTAGAACACTATAAACTTCCTTTATCAAGGGACTTGGTATTTTGTAAGGATGTAAAGTGATACGCTACAGGGGCACAATTCATTACATCATTATCAAGTGCCGTGTCGGCTGTCGTAGATAGCCACAGATCACCACAGCCCTCTATCTCTAGTATTGTGTATCAGGATCGTTGTTGGCAATTTGTCATGCCATTATATTAAACTATATATTATTGTATCACACTGTCATCATCTATCTGTCATCTCTTCAATATTACTTGTTGTAACTATGCTCCACAAATCCCCTGTCTCATAAACCTAGCCATATTATAATTATTTACAGACTAAGGGATAAATTATCAGTGTCTGGGAACAATCCAAGGCACTAAAGATATGAGGGCTGGTACAATACAGGGCAATAAGAAGAAAAACAAATAGGTAAGGAGTGTTGGAAATAAAAGTATATAACACAATAACAACATCAACAAAAACAGGCGAAATTTCAACTAAAAACGCATTCACTGGGACAAAAAAGTAAACAACAAAATGAAATATTACAAAATTGTTTTTGGCCTGATGAAAGACTTTAGAGAACGAACGCAGAAGAAAAAGGACTGACAAATAGAAGTAGAAATTGTACTTACTACACGTATTTAAAATAGCCTGAGTTTGTTTGGTTTTTTTTTAAATTTTAAATTTAGAACTATATTTCTTTAAGAATCGTCGTATTAAACCAGCAGTTCTCAACCTTTTCAGACGGCGCACGGCACCCCACCCCCACCCCCACCCCCAATAATCGCTAGGGGGCCCGAGCACTCTTTCAACTCGTATGGCGCAAGAAAATATCGTTACGGTAGCACCAGATTAAGAACGCCTTGTCTAACCATTCTATCTATGCGATGTGTTCTTTAAATAACGTTGTCTTCACTGTCAGAGCGGCCTTTATTTCTACAGCCCATAGAAAATCTCAGTGCACTCCTTCCCAGGAAAACGTGCAGTAACGAAAGTCTTCACTGTCACACTGTAAACCTCCCGGTTCTGTGCAAGCTGTCCTCTTCTAGTGTCATGTTCAGAAAGTCTTCGATGTCATCGTAGTCTTGGTCTGCCACTTTGTTCTCTTCCCTGGAACATTTCCCTCAATGATTACTCTTTCTAAACCACTGTGTCTCTTTATGTGTCTGAAATATGTTAGCTTTCGTTGTTAAATAGTTTTGATGAATCAGTCTTCGTCTATGTTCGTGTCTATGTGTACGTCTGCGTTGGTTTGTTTTTCTGTCCATGATATCCTTATGATTGTTCCATAATATTTCATTTCAAATGCCTATAATTACTTTTCCATTACATATGTCATTGCCCATGTCTCCCAACCATATGTCGCCACTGGAAAGATATAGCTGATTAATAGTTGTAAGTTTGTTTCTAACCATTCAGCACTAAATAAATACATATATAAACATTATATTTCTATCCTTCCAGAAAATAGAATCCATGAATTATTCGTCAGACGCCTCAGACGCTCATCTCTGTTTGATCTGCTCCGAGCCTGCTCATTTCCAGTGTATACACTGCGATGTCTCCCAGTACTGTACGCTCCAGCATATGCGGGTATGTAGCATACATCCACACGTACATGCACATACTGATAGTACTGAAGTCATGTAGCTTGTTGTATGGCTCGATAGGGGCACAAATAATAGCAACGCTGTTTACCTTTCCATCTATCTATCTATCTAATCATCTATCTATCTATTTATCTATATAACCATCTATCTGTCTCTCTAAAAATATATATGTCTATCTAACCATCTATCTGTCTATCTAACCATCTATCTGTCTATCTAACCATCTATCTATCTAACCATCTATCTATATAATCTATCTAACCATGAATCAAACTATATATCTGTCTAATTATATATTTTAATAGCTATCAATCTATTCGCTAAACCCTTTGTTGCCTTTCAGCGTCGGGGGTAGAAAAGTTTTCTGGAGATGGCTCTCGTGTGTGCTGAGTATATTGTGGAATTTGTCGCCTCTTTTATTTCGGTGGTCCATCGTTTTCATGGTCGACCTCTAGATCTGCCCACTGTATCTGTGTAACATAACTTGCTGTGGTATGCTTTCTGATGGTAGTCTGCTGATGTGTGCAAACCATTTGATCTGTTATCTCTTAATATATTCCAAGATTGCTGTGATGTCTAATGTCCTCATTCCTCATTCTGTCTCTTAGCGAAATTTCTAGGATTCTGCTTAAGTATTCCATTTCAGCTGTCACAAGCTTGTCTCGTGCTGTCGTTGTCCACGTTTGTCATTGTTTGATGTAATATGTCTATTTGTCTTTGTAGTTTCTCTTCTGATACTAGTGTTTGGTCATCTGAGTGTGTATATATATATAGAGAGAGGGACCTAAATAATCGGTCTTCCTGGTCTTGTGCGTTATACAATTTATAAGTGTCGGTAAAGTTCACATTCTCTGTCTCACACGCACACACACACCACACACGTGCATTGTTCCTATATCAGTGTCTCTATTCTCGTATATCTCACACTGTCTTACAAACTGTCTCTCTCACACACTGTCTAACAAACTGTCTCTCTCATACTGTTTCTCTCACAAGCTGTCCCTCTCATACACTGACTCTCACACAAACTGACTCTCACACACCATCTCACAAACTGTCTCTCTCACACACTGTCTCACAAACTATCTCTCACACATTGTCTCTCACACACTGTCTCTCCCACAACTTGTCTCACATACTCTCTCTCACACATTGTCTCTCTCACACATTGTCAATCTCAAACATTGTGTCTCTCATAATTGTCACTCGGACACACTCTCTCTCAGATACTCTTTCACACACCGTCTCTCTCACAATCTGTCTCTCTCACATACTGTTTTTCTCGCACACTGTCTCTCTCACAAATTGTCTCTCTCAAACTCACTCTGACACTCATTCACACTCTCACACACTGTCTCTCGCACATACTCTCTCACACACTGTTTCTTTTACAAAATATAAATATATATATATATATATATATATATATATATATTCTGCTTGCTTCTCTTGCACGTCTTTCTCCTTAAACTGTCTCAATTCATGTTTGTTCTACTCTCTTCCCGTGTACCTCACTTTCTGTCTTGCATATCCCTCACATACAGTCGCTTTGAACATTTTTTTAAAAATCGTATCTCAATAAAAACTGAAATCCAACAAGCGAGATAATGCGAAAATGTGAACGTAAATAGTTCGTTTTTACTCGTCGAATTATTATCGTAGAATTATTCGAATTATTGTGAATGTGCTCTTAACGAAGGCTTTTTTAAAATCGAAACTGATTGTTATGTGTATTGCCAGTGATTAGCAAAACTTGATTACCCTGCTTTTCTCACCTTATAGACATTGAGATGTATACGCTAATCACTACTCTATGATCAAATACAGGTACGGTCAATTTTTCAGTTATCATTGCAGAAAAATGGAACCCTACATTGAAGGTACATTTTTCGAATCGCTGCCGAAGAAACCGTGAAAGTGCCCTGCTGTTAATAGACTGTTAGTTTTCAGCTTGCATTCCACGTGGTCACAAGAGAATATTACAGCTCTGACGTGTGTCAACACTTCCTGGTCGTCATAGCAACTGAGTGTCCTGTGATATGCTACAGGAGTTTTCACTTATATCATTGGTTTTTTTGGCCCCCAGAGACGCAATTTTCCTGCCACAGTCCCTTGTCGATTGTACAGTCATGTGGGCTCATAAATACTACTTCTAAATTGATGCTATTTGATTTCTATTGAGATTTTCATTGGTCACGGTGTTTACTTTGTATCTAAAGACAATAACAGTAACGATAAAGGTCAAACTGCATAACTTTAGAAGGAAAACCGATGAGTCCACAGGACTGTATAATCGACGAGGTACTACTCTGGACTAGTGCTTTTCCAATCTTCTACTACTAGAGAATGCAGATGGAATTTTTCGTTGGGGTTAACCTACTTTTAGCTAAACTCCCAATACTAAAAGTTATATTTTGTGTTCTCACTTCCTAGTGGGGATGGTTCTAACACTCCAAACCCCCTTATCTACAAGCTTGGTTAATCTTTTTGACTTGTATTATTTTGAAATAATGAAATCACATAAATATGCAGAGATAAGCCAACGCTAACTATGTATCCACGCGTGTCCCTCAGATAGACAATGTACATCCAAAAGTGTGCGACCATCTTGCTTTTCTGAACCGGAAACAAGAGTTGCTACCGAAGAAGGAAGATAGAGAGCAGCAGATAGAGCAGAACAAGTCACAGAAGCTCTGCCTTGCAGCAAAACTGAAGGAGATGGCGCTTCAGCTGATATTGGAGGTAATCCTTAAAATGAAAAAAAAAATGTTTGTTTTTTACGTGATTTTTAGACGAATGTGGACTCATAGCGAATAGTGAAGTTGGGTTTTATAGCGTGTGCTTCCACTTCTGTGTTCGTGCTCATTTCCTGCAGAATAGCATGATACAGTCTGAAGAACGGAATGCTGTGGTTTAAATATTGCCTATGATATCTGCACCTTTCGACCTGGCATATACTACGTGTGTGTCACTTTGATCCTCTAAATGATTGGACAGCCAACTCCACCCCTAAACCACCTTAGTCGTCTCGCACAACACTCATGGCAGGTAATAGTGTTACTATTCTCTGCTCCCCTTTAGGGTTTCGGCAACACACAGGTGATGCGTATTTTATCTCACGGTAAAAAGCTTGAGCTTTCATTTACGGTGAGGTAGGGGGGGCACCTACTTCACTGTGTTTACATTTACCCAATTTCAAAATAAGCTGGATTGACTGAAGAGAGACTCCCATAGGTAATGTCTGTTGGTCTCACTAATGGTCCACTAGACAAACTACCCATGGGTAATGTCTGTTTGTCTCACTAATGGTCCACTAGACAAACTACCCATGGGTAATGTCTGTTGGTCTCACTAATGGTCCACTAGACAAACTACCCATGGGTAATGTCTGTTGGTCTCACTAATGATCCACCAGACAAACTACCCATGGGTAATGTCTGTTGGTCTCACTAATGGTCCACCAGACAAACTACACATGGGTAATGTCTGTTGGTCTCACTAATGATCCACCAGACAAACTACCCATGGGTAATGTCTGTTGGTCTCACTAATGTTCCACTAGACACACTACCCATGGGTAATGTCTGTTGGTCTCACTAATGTTCCAATAGACACACTACCCATGGCAATGTCTGTTGGTCTCACTAATGGTCCACAAGACAAACTATCCATGGGTAATGTCTGTTGGTCTCACTAATGGTCCACTAGACAAACTACCCATGGTAATGTCTGTTGGTCTCACTAATGGTCCACCAGACAAACTACACATGGGTAATGTCTGTTGGTCTCACTAATGGTCCACCAGGCACACTACCCATGGGTAATGTCTGTTGGTCTCGCTAATGGTCCACCAGTCACACTACCCATGGGTAATGTCTGTTGGTCTCACTAATGGTCCACCAGACAAACTATCCATGGGTAATGTCTGTTGGTCTCACTAATGGTCCACTAGACAAACTATCCATGGGTAATGTCTGTTGGTCTCACTAATGGTCCACCAGACAAACTATCCATGGGTAATGTCTGTTGGTCTCACTAATGGTCCACCAGACAAACTACCCATGGGTAATGTCTGTTGGTCTCACTAATGGTCCACCAGACAAACTATCCATGGGTAATGTCTGTTGGTCTCACTAATGGTCCACCAGACAAACTATCCATGGGTAATGTCTGTTGGTCTCACTAATGGTCCACCAGACAAACTATCCATGGGTAATGTATGTTGGTCTCACTAATGGTCCACTAGACACACTACCCATGGGTAATGTCTGTTGGTCTCACTAATGGTCCACCAGACAAACTAGCCATGGGTAATGTCTGTTGGTCTCACTAATGGTCCACTAGACAAACTATCCATGGGTAATGTCTGTTGGTCTCACTAATGGTCCACTAGACAAACTATCCATGGGTAATGTCTGTTGGTCTCACTAATGGTCCACCAGACAAACTACCCATGGGTAATGTCTGTTGGTCTCACTAATGGTCCACCAGACAAACTACCCATGGGTAATGTCTGTTGGTCTCTCTAATGGTCCACTAGACAAACTATCCATGGGTAATGTCTGTTGGTCTCACTAATGTCCACTAGACAAACTATCCATGGGTAATGTCTGTTGGTCTCACTAATGGTCCACCAGACAAACTATCCATGGGTAATGTCTGTTGGTCTCACTAATGGTCCACCAGACAAACTATCCATGGGTAATGTCTGTTGGTCTCACTAATGTTCCACCAGACAAACTACCCATACAACAGAAAATCTTAGTAGATGACATTCCTGCGTGTTACAGCTCTCTTCTTATGGAAGAGATGTAGCACGTCATCTATACAATTATGCTTTTCTTGCTTTGTGTGTGTTTTTATGCTTTGCTATCTATGTATATACATGCACCCTCTGTGGTTGAGAGGGAGCAAGGGATGTACTGCGCATTATTGGGGGAAGGGGATTGACTACACTGTTTTCCTATGTCTGATACACATCATAATGGCACAGTGACTCAGGACATGACAAGCAGCATGCATATTTGTCACTTGCATGGAGCCATAGAGAAGTTCGGCATAACCAGTAGGCGACTGGTGGCGGAGAATTATCACAGTGACTCGGGGCGTGATAAACCGCTTGCCTTTAACATTTGGTTGCATGCCTGAAGCCATAGAAAAATTCAGCATAACCAGTAGGCAATTGGTGGCGGGGAATAAGTACATAGAACCATATAGTGTCTGAAATATCTCTGAGCAGTACATAGATGTAGAACTACCTTCCTCGCGGTGTGACTATTAATTTCTGGCTCTGTTTGGGCGTGGGTATAAAATCCACATATTTCCCAGCACAATAACGTTGGTCAAAGAGCTCATGGCATGAGCTCATGGGCCGCTAGCGCGACAGCCAATCACCACCCGACTGACGATGTCTAAACCATAAAAGCAACAATAAAACATCACAGTTCGACTTAATACACGATCACTGTTACCTACACTGTAAATGAATGGCCATGTGGAACATGAATAGGCACTTCAAGACTGCCAAGACTTCCATGAGCTGCAAGGCAAGACCGCGCCATATCTTTCTATTATCTGTTGTCTTTCCCCCAAGTGAATGATGGGTAATCGCATTCACTTGCCGTAAAGCGTAAGGGTGGGAGCTTAAGCCCTCGTTCTAAGAATAGAAATGTCGCCGAGTTTGCATTTTGTCCATTTTTGTTCAAGGCTATCTTGATGTTTTCTATCCACCGTTTTCTTGGTCTACCTTTGGCTTTACGCCCGGATATTCTTGTATTATATGCTCTTATTGGTATTTGTATTTACGGGGCATATATTCAGTTATTCACAGGCATATATATGTATATTGAGTACAATAAATAACACGACCATACAACTACAAATATTCATCAATAGATGCCTGAGTAGAATAGGGTTGATATGATATGATAAGACCACCAATGCGAAACTCATACAAAGAACTAAACAAACTCTAGTGGGGGAAGAAATAAACAATGGGGAAAGAACTAAGGACACTGGCCTAGAGATAGGACATACACTTAGAAGGCCAACACTTAAGTGCATTGCCGAACACCAAAAGAGAAGAAAAAAAAACAGCAACACAATTTACTTTCCCTGTTTGTCTTAAGAGGCGACTAAGAAGGTTCTGGGGCGGAGTTGGCTGTCCCATCCCATATATGATCAAAAATACCCAGAAGTCATGCAAAAGTCGGATATGTCACGCCGATATGCGCAGATATCGCAGCAAGGCTGCAACCAAAACACAGCGCATTTCGTTCTCCGGACTACATCCTGTCTTCTGCAGGAATTTGAGAACGACCACAGAAGAAGAGTACCAACATAGAGCATTGTTTTGTTTGTTTGTTTTTCGTTCGCTCCATTGTAACCATCACGGATATCCGTGCGATTTCCGCCGGGAGCGTGATTACGTTGTGCCACCGTTATGCGCCTTGTAGGCCTAGCACATCCGATTTCGACATGCCTTGACAATTCGGGTGGGCTACCCTTAGCCTGTGACAGCCTCTGTATCTGTCTCCAGGCACGCGTAGTGGAGACTCTTCGCCCAGACTATTTTCTTGCTCTTAGTCTGACTCAAACGAGGTGTTCCACTGTCTATGAACTTGTCTCGTGTAATTGGACGTGCTGTGCCTGTGCCCATTGGGTACTGAACCGTTTCTCATCCGTGAGCCTGGTTCCTTAAGGGGAAGAACTCAACAGAGGAGTTGGACCCTGGCTCTTTCGCCCTCTTAGCCGAGGTGTCATTCACCGACATCGTGTACCCCTTGTCCAAGTTCGAGTCTCACACCACGCGTTTGAGAGCAAGGCGTTCTCGAGCTGAGCGTCCTTGTCCCAATAGCGCCTGAGCCCATCAGGTACTGAACCCTTTCTCTCTTCAAGTGTATTTCCGGTGTAGGAAAACCTGACAGTAGAGTTGGGCCAGGGCTAAATCGTTGTCCCTTTTGTGCCTGAGCGAATCGAGTACAGAACCCTTTCTCTCTGCAAGTTACTTCCGGTATAGGAAACCTTGACAGTAGAGTTGGGCCAGGGCTGCCATCGTTGTCCCTTTCTTGCCTACACCCATCGGGTACAGAACCCTTTCTCTTTGCAAGCATATTTCCGGTTTAGGAAGGCTCGACATTAGAGTTGGGTTAGGTCTTTTGCTTTACCAAACGCCGATGGATGGGTCTGGGTCTCTGCCTGTTAGGAACTCTGGTAACTAGAAGCCCGTCTCGAGCTGACGGAGCTTGTAGTTCCCTTTCCTAGGGACTTTTCACTTTCTATTTGCAGTTCGCGCTGCCCTCTAGCGCTGTTCTGCCCTTTCATTGTTTCATTGTACTCTGTGTGAAACATATTTGTCTCTCGCCATGCATTTACCTTTACGTGCATTTTACATTGGCCGCCCCTCCAATGTTCGGACTGGACTGACTAGCTTCACTGTATGTCGACAGTGTTGCTATATGTGGTGATGCTGGTGGTGTCGGAGATATTGTCTGTCTCTTGTGCAGTCAAATCTCTTTCCATCTGCTACCTCCACATTCTCGGACACGATCCCCAAATGATTTGGCCAGAATCAGCACGAGCTGCTGTATTTCTGTTTCCAGGGTGCACCACGTGGGGGTACATTTGGGATCTTGGTTATCTGCTAACCCTGGGTCCGCCTAAAGCAATGCGTTCCCTTTGCACCCCATAGAGCATTGTAATACATGCTATGTTCTGGTTTGGTAGAACAAAGGGCTAGCTGGAAGCAATAGTGTTAAAGTAGGACATGATGAGGAGCTGTATTGAGCATCTATGCTTCGCACGCTGCTACAATGTGTGCGTTTGTATATATATATATATATATATGTTCATATGGCATCAAGGGACGAAAAGGATGCCATGGATCTCGCTGCATGGGACATGAGAAAGATTGGGATTGAAGAAGGGTCCAAGTCAGATCAAGGACTACACTTTTTAGAAGACACAACATGATATGACAAGTGGGTCTGAAATATGTGAACATACAGTGGCAAAAAATTCTAAAATAGGTAACAACTACAGCAAAATTGTAATCCGAAGGGTGAAACTCGAAAACAGGCAATAAAGTTGTGTTATACACTAGTAACACACGATGACACACTAAAATTGACATTTCGATCACAAAGTCTTCGTCAAGAAGACAATTTAACACGACGAATTAAAAAAAACGGCACCGTCCATTATCACATAACACAAGCAGAAAGTGATAAAAGGAAATATAAATCTATTGTTTATTTCTTTTGTTTTGATCCCATGAATTACAAGCAATACAGCTTTTGTATCATTTTGTGCAGTGGGAAAGTTCCTCTTTTAGAATTATAATAATAAAACTCATAACCTCTCAGGATCGTAGGGATTTTAGACATTTGATGTAGAGAGATCTATACGTATCCCTAGGGACACATATCATCTAACATGCTGATGAGTTTGAAAACTTCACACCCTGTCCAGTCTTTGATATTGTCTATACATATCTTCTTCTTGTCACCTTGTCCTCTTCCACCCTCCACCGTGCCATGCAGATCATCTTTTGTCGTCAAGGAATGCTACATCACGACTATCACAGTGAGTTCCTCCATAGCTCTATTTCATACAGAAAGAGAAGACCCCCAACTCTCAGCACTGTACAGTGTTTTGATAAGAGGCCTCCAGCTAATATGGAGTTAATTAAAGTAGTTTTTAATGGTTTCTCTACATATAGTAACGTGACCCATACTAAACATACCTTCCTGTCAGAGGTGCCAATAGCACTCAAATTACAGGTCATAGTCAGTGTGATGTATGGAGCAACCAAGTATACATTCCCACCATCCGAGGAGTCTCTCCAGTTGTGCAGAACTAACTTATTTCCTTGATTCTGTACTTTCGCAGGGAAGAGTCTGTCACGTTAACACTCATATTTATTTTTAAACACACTGGATATGACATGTGTTTTATAGTCACCACATATACGTTGGCAGCTAGGACCATGCTCAGGGTTGGAGCTATCTGATATCCCCACCCCCCTTTGCGTGATTTACAATATTGGGTTCTACGGTAGTGAATTCTCTCACTATATTGGCATGCTATTATTGAAAATGTACTGTTGCTTAAAGGTTCGTCTGAGAGACAAATACTTTGAGACCTTCAGATCTTGCGCACGCAGTGTGTGGGAATTATATATATATATATATATATATATATATATATATATATATATATATATATATATATATATATATATATATATATATATATATATATATATATATATATATATATATATATATATATATATATATATATATATATATATATATATATATATATATATATATATATATATATATATATATATATATATATATATATATATATATATATATATATATATATATATATATATAATGTAAAATAGTTTAGTGGAATAATATTTGTATGTTAGAGCATGCATTTAACTGAAATAACTTTCTATAAACGTTTTCTGCTACTCAGGAAACAGAACAGCAAGCCAAATTAGCATGTAAGTACAGTCATAAAATTTACCTGGACATTCTAGGCCCGGATAATGACATTTCCACTGACGTCTTCCTCTTGTTCATTTCTTGCTGCGTCAGTTTACAGCAGTACCTGGAGGCTGAGGCTTGTTTATCCCAGGTAATATGCATCTTCTTCTTCTTTCCTTCTCGGTGATAATAATACAGATAATTTAAGCGTATCTTGTACAAGATATTGCTATTAAGACATTACAACATTCAATTATATTGCCAGTATAATATGAATGGTGGGAGTTCGAACCACCTAGTACGAATAGTTGGGTTGACGAGGCCAGATCACTATCAACTCTGCCACCGCGCCGACTTTCTATATCATATTTCTTTAAGGTTCCTTCCGTCTCCGCAACGAAGGTTGGCTGCAACGTATCCCATGATGTTATCCGTGTGCATAAGCTTCACTATCTGCTAACTGCAAACAGCCCATCAAGAATAAGTTACTCGGCTTGCTGTCGCGTGATGTTATCCGTGTGCATAAGCTTCACTATCTGCTAACTGCAAACAGCCCATCAAGAATAAGTTACCCAGCTTGCTGTCGCGTGATGTTATCCGTGTGCATAAGCTTCACTATCTGCTAACTGCAAACAGCCCATCAAGAATAAGTTACTCGGCTTGCTGTCGCGTGATGTTATCCGTGTGCATAAGCTTCACTATCTGCTAACTGCAAACAGCCCATCAAGAATAAGTTACTCGGCTTGCTGTCGCGTGATGTTATCCGTGTGCATAAGCTTGACTATCTGCTAACTGCAAACAGCCCATCAAGAATAAGTTACTCGGCTTGCTGTCGCGTGATGTTATCCGTGTGCATAAGCTTCACTATCTGCTAACTGCAAACAGCCCATCAAGAATAAGTTACTCGGCTTGCTGTCGCGTGATGTTATCCGTGTGCATAAGCTTGACTATCTGCTAACTGCAAACAGCCCATCAAGAATAAGTTACCCAGCTTGCTGTCGCGTGATGTTATCCGTGTGCATAAGCTTGACTATCTGCTAACTGCAAACAGCCCATCAAGAATAAGTTACTCGGCTTGCTGTCGCGTGATGTTATCCGTGTGCATAAGCTTGACTATCTGCTAACTGCAAACAGCCCATCAAGAATAAGTGACCCAGCTTGCTGTCGCGTGATGTTATCCGTGTGCATAAGCTTCACTATCTGCTAACTGCAAACAGCCCATCAAGAATAAGTTACCCAGCTTGCTGTCGCATGATGTTATCCGTGTGCATAAGCTTGACTATCTGCTAACTGCAAACAGCCCATCAAGAATAAGTTACTCGGCTTGCTGTCGCGTGATGTTATCCGTGTGCATAAGCTTGACTATCTGCTAACTGCAAACAGCCCATCAAGAATAAGTTACTCGGCTTGCTGTCGCGTGATGTTATCCGTGTGCATAAGCTTCACTATCTGCTAACTGTAAACAGCCCATCAAGAATAAGTTACCCAGCTTGCTGTCGCGTGATGTTATCCGTGTGCATAAGCTTGACTATCTGCTAACTGCAAACAGCCCATCAAGAATAAGTTACTCGGCTTGCTGTCGCGTGATGTTATCCGTGTGCATAAGCTTGACTATCTGCTAACTGCAAACAGCCCATCAAGAATAAGTTACCCAGCTTGCTGTCGCGTGATGTTATCCGTGTGCATAAGCTTGACTATCTGCTAACTGCAAACAGCCCATCAAGAATAAGTGACCCAGCTTGCTGTCGCGTGATGTTATCCGTGTGCATAAGCTTGACTATCTGCTAACTGCAAACAGCCCATCAAGAATAAGTTACTCGGCTTGCTGTCGCGTGATGTTATCCGTGTGCATAAGCTTGACTATCTGCTAACTGCAAACAGCCCATCAAGAATAAGTTACTCGGCTTGCTGTCGCGTGATGTTATCCGTGTGCATAAGCTTGACTATCTGCTAACTGCAAACAGCCCATCAAGAATAAGTTACTCGGCTTGCTGTCGCGTGATGTTATCCGTGTGCATAAGCTTCACTATCTGCTAACTGCAAACAGCCCATCAAGAATAAGTGACCCGGCTTGCTGTCGCGTGATGTTATCCGTGTGCATAAGCTTGACTATCTGCTAACTGCAAACAGCCCATCAAGAATAAGTTACTCGGCTTGCTGTCGCGTGATGTTATCCGTGTGCATAAGCTTGACTATCTGCTAACTGCAAACAGCCCATCAAGAATAAGTTACTCAGCTTGCTGTCGCGTGATGTTATCCGTGTGCATAAGCTTGACTATCTGCTAACTGCAAACAGCCCATCAAGAATAAGTTACTCAGCTTGCTGTCGCGTGATGTTATCCGTGTGCATAAGCTTGACTATCTGCTAACTGCAAACAGCCCATCAAGAATAAGTTACTCGGCTTGCTGTCGCGTGATGTTATCCGTGTGCATAAGCTTGACTATCTGCTAACTGCAAACAGCCCATCAAGAATAAGTTACTCGGCTTGCTGTCGCGTGATGTTATCCGTGTGCATAAGCTTGACTATCTGCTAACTGCAAACAGCCCATCAAGAATAAGTTACTCAGCTTGCTGTCGCGTGATGTTATCCGTGTGCATAAGCTTGACTATCTGCTAACTGCAAACAGCCCATCAAGAATAAGTTACTCAGCTTGCTGTCGCGTGATGTTATCCGTGTGCATAAGCTTGACTATCTGCTAACTGCAAACAGCCCATCAAGAATAAGTTACTCGGCTTGCTGTCGCGTTATGTTATCCGTGTGCATAAGCTTGACTATCTGCTAACTGCAAACAGCCCATCAAGAATAAGTGACCCAGCTTGCTGTCGCGTGATGTTATCCGTGTGCATAAGCTTGACTATCTGCTAACTGCAAACAGCCCATCAAGAATAAGTTACTCGGCTTGCTGTCGCGTGATGTTATCCGTGTGCATAAGCTTGACTATCTGCTAACTGCAAACAGCCCATCAAGAATAAGTTACTCGGCTTGCTGTCACGTGATGTTATCCGTGTGCATAAGCTTGACTATCTGCTAACTGCAAACAGCCCATCAAGAATAAGTTACCCGGCTTGCTGTCGCGTGATGTTATCCGTGTGCATAAGCTTCACAATCTGCTAACTGCAAACAGCCCATCAAGAATAAACGACCAGTCTTGCTGTCGCATGATGTTATCCGTGTGCATAAGCTTCACTATCTTCTAACTGCAAACAGCCCATCAAGAATAAGCGACCCAGCTTGCTGTCGCATGATGTTATCCGTGTGCATAAGCTTCACTATCTGCTGAAATAGATTAGACAGATATGTGTATACCATGATGTGATTTTGATTATTTACAGAAGAAACTTATTTCATTTTCTATATGAGCATCACATTTGATGATAAAAACATTAGGAATTTCTATAGAGATTTACGAGTTAAACCATTTATCGATAGTGTTACATTGGTGGTAGAATACGTCGCGCTTCCTAAGAATGCAGTTTCACATCCTCTGAACCCACCCTCCATCGAACTCTCACATGTGGATTTCAATAGCTGTAACATGTGAAGGGGACACATTCTGGGAGAATCCTAGATACAAAAACCAAACCTAGGTGAGAGAAATTGATGAAATTATAATCATCGCAAATAGGGTCTGCTTACCCAAGCATGTGAAGATTGGCCAGGGTGGAATAAGTGGATGATATTACCAGATAGTAAAGTGGGTAGAAATTCGACTCCTAAAAGAAAGGCATTAATTCCATAGAATATGATATTGCACCCAAAACACCCTGGATGTTGTTTTTTTTTGTGCATCCTATACTATTTCCAATCGTTTCGACTTTGTCATGTCACTGGTGGTAAATCGGTGATAGAGTTGAGGTCGACGATTAGGGCAACTTCAAATTTTAAGGTGGCCTTGCTTGAATCCAAATTCATCACCAGATACAGTTTTAACCACTTACAAATGGAATCATATGTCAGGGTATGATTCCTTAGTAATCTCCTTACAACCCAGAGAGATAAAACAACACAGGTCTGATAGTGTTGTCACCTTAGCATGTCATATGTGACTGTTATGTATCAATTTACTTCAATATTTTCTATCGAAGTTTTCATTGATTTATGAAACATATCTATATATGTTTATATGCTATTCATAGAAATTAATGGTTATCAAATCATTTCGCCATGAACTTATTTGGTTACCTAGTTGTTCTCTCTTAAGTTACTTAAACCAATATCAACAACAAATTGTAAACCTCTAACTGTTACATCTTCTTCTTCAGCGTTCGTTCTCAAACTCCCGCTGGATCTTTCTTGTAGAAGGCCGATATTCTTACTAGATATCCACCAGGATGTAGTCCAGAGAATGGAAATGCGTTTTGTCACTGTTTTATTTGCGCCAATGTCCCGACACATCCGTCTTAATACCTCTTGTCACTCTTCTCTTTGATTATAAAGTTGAAGACGAGCATAATAAATACTCACATATTTACTCCCAGGCAACGCCGGGGCTTACAGCTAGTATTGTATAAATAGACAGCGGCGTTAACCGTACTAACAATTCAGATGGGTAACATACGTTTTAGGTACGTTGATTATTTTCTGTTGAAACCGAACAAGTCTGCAGATGCTCAAATTCACCGTTTCAGTAAATCGTTCAGTGTGTAGCTGCTGATGGTTGTGGTGTTTAAGTGTTCTTTTTGAAATTTTTATTATATCCAATCATCACTCCAAATTCGCGCTATCTCGATATTTAAATCTTTAGTATTAAAAGTTAGCGTGATGTACGAGGCGCGCCGATAAAGAAGTTACGACTAAAAAGCTGATCTACTAGCAATAATGGCTACGGACATCCACCGTCCGAAGTCGGATATATCAGACCATTGGCGAAAATACAATATGGACACAACGCATCTTCAGTCTTTGGACTGTATCTTGCTGGAAATCTAGTTAAACCATTCTCCTGCTACAAGATATATACAGAAGGAGTTTGAGATCGAACATTTAAAAAAATGTCAGCTTCGTTCTGAAGCCAAAAAAAAAGTTCCAGAGGTAATTGTTTTAATTATTTTTTAATTGTTTAAATGTTTAAATTGTTTTTAAATGTATTGATAGTGTTCAATATTTATGAAGCGACTTGTTCTGGCAGGTGAAGAAATGTGCCACGGAAACTATCAGCAGCTCGATAGCATTGAAAGCTGATCTTGAAAAGATTAAAGGTCATTTGGAGATCGCTAAAGGTAACATAGCGATATATGCGTGGTAGAAAAATAGGTATTACTAGTTATTCATTCACTCTGATAATAGTAGCAGTCTGCACTAGCGTAACGGTCATTGCAGTAAAGTTTTCCCTATCAGGAGGCATGGCACGGTTGTACGCTTGTCTTCTGTTGCTAGTGTGTGCGGAACAGGCCTACAACTTGCGTTCCTTCTGAAAACATTGTCTTCACCTGATACAGTAATTTATTGCCACTTAAGTTTGTTAGTTAGTTAGTTAGTCGTCGGATCAAACTGGACATGTCTATAGTTGCTCCAATCTCTCCGTGAGTGTATCTGCATTTACACTTCTGCTGACAGTACTGGTCCTGTGCTGGTCGACCATCATTCTCTTGCGCCCTCCAAAATGTTCACTTTTAGCAACATCGCATTTCAAACCCTATTCTTTAATCCTGGATATTGAAAAGGAGTCATCATCCACACTAGTCTCACTCTTGCGTGCTATATCGTTAATGGAGTTCAAAACGTCAGCTCGATCCAATGCCCCATCGCCCTGAGCCACAATCGCGCATGACGCCAGTTGATCTGCTCTCTCATTACTTCGAACACCCACATGTCACTGCACGAAAATAAATGTAGCTACTTTCAAACTCGCCTTTTCTCAATGCCTCAATTGATTGTTCGTGAACGAGAACTTAAGATAAGGTGATAAGGACCACGCTCAGATCGGCGGATACCGCATCATCACGATGCAGAACACCACGGACAATCTCATTGAGAAGATTGTCGCACGACAAATTGTCCGCAATTTGGAATAGAGTCACATTTTTGCAGGCTCGCTAGGAGGCTAGTGTCGTCAAAATGAAACCTGACGTAAAGCCGCCGTATTTGCCTACTACGTGTTCGAGGGCTTCCACGCAGATTTAAATACGGGTGCTGTTTCAGTTGACCTGGAGGACGCGTACTGCAGATTGCCTTTCGAGCATCTTATCAACATGCTGCTGCACTTCCAAATTAAAGATATACAAAAATAGGTAGGTGTGTTACCAAAATAAAACATAAAACAACCTAACAACGAGATACAGGGACAGACGACTTTTCGACTATAAAGCCTTCATCAGGACAAACAAACGACCACAATAAAACAAATCTTGCATGGAGAAAGATAGGGTTATAATAAGGAGGAGAGGAGGACAATAGCAGATAGGTAATGGAGGAAGAAAAGATGTGGAAGCATGACAGGTGAGAAAAATGCATTTATCCCTTGAACACCCGTTCGTCGTCAAATGGATAGCAGCAGTGTTACTGGAAAGGAATATAAATCTCAATTGTGGTTGCTGGTCTCCTCTCTCATATGCCCTGTTCAATACCTACAATGTGGCCATTATACATCATGAATTTGACGGCAGATGTAAAACACTGTCCTGTGTAGATGATATCCTGATATACAGACAGGGCAAAGATAGAACGGAAATCTTCAGCGCACTACAAAAGGAATTAAATCGCATCTTCTCCTGGTATTATGATTCTGGAACACTGATCAATCAAACGAAAATATCAGTGACATGTATTTTTTTACTTTGACAATCACATTATTAGGTCTACAATACAGGATGTAAAGATGAGATAGCCCAGTGTAATCAGTACGTCTTCGTTACAATATTATTGGCGATCGACGTTGTTTCTACTTTCGGGAACACGTTAATCATGTTATCGTGAAGACATTAAAACTATTTCAGCCTTGAGAGTGATGGTAGCGGATGACACTAAACAATCACAGCCCATAATCATATATGAGGCTCTGGTTCTTCCTGTTATTGAGTATACTGACGCCATCATCACGCAGGCTGAAAGACTGGAGATAATTCAAAATGAAAATGTGCGCATAATTCTTGTTTATAACGGGAAACACCCTGTATGACTATGAGGTTTCTTCGCGACTTTATAAACATGGGTCATAGAGTTGACATGTGGCGTGTACGTGCATACCTCAGAGTGAGTTCTGATACAGAACATTCATTACATATATAGCTTCTTTGTGCGAAGTGGAACATGCTTAAGAGGCAAATCGTCGTGAATGGAGATGATAAAAATACTGTCAGACATTTTTGTGTAAGGCATTAATCCAGGCGAGGAATGTTCCAAGGTTTTTCAAGAGACGCTCAATACCATTATTGCACTCAATAGAGAGTGCATGGAACACAATCATGTGAGTGCCGACACCGAAGCTAAGGCACTCATCTCCGAACATGCTGATGACATAGATTTTGTGATTTACATTCGGATCGATCATTTGCCACCAACGGTGCTCATGGGCATTTGCCGTCACGTCACGTGAAAGAATAGTTAACAAAGCAGTGGAGCCTTTGCGCAACAACAAAAAGTCTAACGAAAGAGGTTCATCTAACATACAACCTGAGTACATATAACAATCCACCTGTTCACATTTAACATACAACTTGTTTACATCTAACACACCACCTGTTTGCATCTAACACACCACCTTTTTACATCTAACACACCACCTGTTTGCATCTAACATACCACCTGTTTACATCTAACATACCGCCAGTTTACATCTAACATACCACCTTTTTACATGTAACATAATACCACCTGTTTACATGTAACATAATACCACCTTTTTACATGTAACATAATATCACCTGTTTACATGTAACATAATACCACTTGTTTACATCTAACATAATACCACTTGTTTACATCTAACATAATACCACTTGTTTACATCTAACATAATACCACCTGTTTACATGTAACATAATACCACCTGTTTACATGTAACATAATACCACCTGTTTACATCTAACATACTACTTGTATAACTTGAACAGGTAACACAGTGGAAGCCTTGTCTCACCACACCAAGGAAGTATACTTTGCCGCTCACGCTTATGGAAAAAGGCACGTTCTTGCAACAGGTAGCTTGAGGAGACTAGGCTGTTCCTTTCTTAGTTTGGGGAAGCCTAGCGTGGCGGATTCCTTATACAGGTAAGTGATATATGCCCGTGATAAAAAAAAGCCCGAAAAGGGAAGTATAGAATAGCTGCACTGTTACCTGCAACGTATGAGACGATTAAGTGTGTACGATATCACAAACCATATAAGGCCAAAGTGCCCCAGAAACCAGAATGAAGTCAAATGTGTTAGACCAAAGGTACAGATATCACAATCAAACGTAAACCACGACATAACGCATTTCGTTCTCCAGTCCACATCCTGCAACCATCAGGAGTTTGAGAATGTCATCTAAAGAAGAAGTGCTTTACATTGCACGGCTGCGCTTCTGTACCGACACTTCTGATTGAATGAAGTCGATAAATTCGTGAATGAAGCTAGGATATAGTAAAATTTAATATGTTTACAAGACAATTTACTTACAAATTGATATATTTGCTCGTTCATGTCACATTAAACATAATTTTTCAAAAAGGCGTCACATTAAAATTACTATAAAAATTCAGTGTTCAAACCATAGATTTTGAATTAGCAGTTATGGATTGCTCCTGGCACTTTTGTATGTTAGGTGAGTTGCCAGTCTGGCATAACCAGTTCTCAAACTAGTATTGCAAACCTTTCTTGCAGTCGAATTTGTATCTGCTAAATCAGCGGTTCCCAAACTTTTACGTTGGCCATTGTGCAAAGACCTTGCTCCGTCCTCACAATTAGACTCCAATTTAACTCTAAACTCACATTCTGAATCACGTCGTAGGAAAAAAACCCTGCTAACAGTTCTTAAACAATTGACAGCATTATATATCTTAATATGCTTAAACAATGTCTATTTTTCTCGAACATTACTTTCATTACAATACAGGATTAACATAAAATAAAATGAATGAAGTTTTTATACGGACATGCTCAAATTAACTGTGGTTATAAAAAATAATTTATATTTGGAAAAAATGGTCTTTATTTCATTTCCTTTGTCTTAAACATATATTTTTATAATCATCATCATCATCAAGTGCCGTCTCCGCAACGAAGGTTGGCTGCAACAGATCTCCAACATCTCCTGTCCCTTGTTTTGGTGGTGCACTCTGCTAGACTGTAACCTGTCCATCGTGTGATGTTACTCTTCCGCTTGTATCTCTGTCTACATGTCTACCTCTTGCTCTCTTCCCGTTCACTTTACCCTCAAGTAAGGTCTTTAATAAGGTATCATACCTTTTAATGTGTCCAAAATATTTTATTTGCCTGATCTTTATTGCTCTTAGTAATTCTTTTTATAATAATTATATTTTAACCGAAAGGCAATGACGTCTTTAATGCACTAAATTCCCAAATCTTTTGGAACCTCAAAAAGAACCTCAATAAGATCACCTCAAGCTCTCAGGTACCCCAACTTCCCCCCGCCCGCGCCCACGCCCTTCAGTTTGGGAACCACTGTGGGGGAATTTATTCCCAGTTTGACGTTTTCTTGTTTTACAAGATGGAAATTTATAATTTAAAGAAAACAAAAAAAACTGTCAAGGAAATTAAAATAAGACTCTTGAAACAATACTCGTGAAACAAACATCGCGTTAAATCAATGGCCATCTCCACTTAAACATTCAGAGATCTGTTTCATTACCATGACGTAATTGAAAAATAGTGTATTTGTACCAATCCTATAATATCAGTTTCAAACACGGTCTTTGTGCAAATACACAGGAGAGAAATATCAGGACAAGCGTGGTCTTTGTTCAATGCACAAGAGATGAATATCGGTGTGAACAAGGAGACATTTGATGATAATAATGATGCATTCTGTTGTTACGTCTCGAGAGATGATGAGACATCGGTGGGAATGGAGTTCTTTTAGTACTCTGTTTGTTCTGAGAGATAGGTATAGAACGGGGTTGGCATTGATATTATATGAAGTTCACGTGAGTCCAGTTTGGTGATATGAATATATCACAACCGTAACTCTTTTTTTTTAAAATTCTGATCATGTTTTAAGAATTTCATGTTAATAAATGACTGTCACGCTTGAAATGGGAATTTCATGAAGAAGGATTTAGGACTGAAACGTCGAATTCATTATTTTCTTTTCGTTACCAGTTTAACATGCACAGCAAGACAAATTTGCGTAATAAATTCTCCTGTATCTAGAATACGACAATCGATAATACGTGAGACCTTTGTACAACTGTATAACAATAATACTTACATACAACACAAGTTTCATGAGTTTTACGATTACCGGCTATCGGTATAAAAAAAAATAGCAAAGACTTTAAAAAAGTAGAAAATACATTTTCAAGGTTTCGACCTTAAGGTCTTTTTCAAGAAAATTTAAAATTTTTAAAAAGACGTTTATTGTTTATTAACTGCTCATAAGAACGAGAATGAGTATGAAAAACATGAGAAATTGATTTAAATACATTTATCACATGGAAGGAGGATGGGGAAGGGTTTAGTTTGTTATTTCCATCTTGTGAGATCTAAGCTTTATTTATTACAATAACTTCACAGCGTATGTTACGACAGTGGTTTTCATCCTAACACATATAGACAGGGCCGGTATTAGGCCATTGCAACCTATGCGGCCGCATTGGGCCCCGCACTTCATAGGCCAATAAATTAATATTAGAATTTTTTTAATTATCCTCTTCCCTACCCAGACTGGGCCCCGCGCAATCCGTTTCGCATTGGGCCCAGCAATTGTTAGGGCCGGCCCTGCATATAGACCACGACTAATAGCTGCATGATCCTAAAGACGAAATAGACAATTGTGTAGTAGGTTTTTTTGCCCTGATAAAAGAGAGAACTAGTGGGAGCTTCAGAACGATCGGAACACTGCCGTCTAGTAGTAGGCATCTTCCGTCTTTCCAGATGATAGTATTAGTGTTGTGCTATAAGAAATATAATCTACGAACTATGGATGTCACTAACAAGACCAATCTTCTTCGTCGTATACCTTGCGGCGGACCCTCTGAAAGCATTCCACTGACCGTCCTGAGAAGGACGTATGAGGGTGATCTGCGTTGTCTCATGTTTTACAGCAAGCTGCGTTATCTGCGCCTTTCAACCTGACACATCCGTCTTCAGCCAGCATTTTTTGGGCCGGGTTGGCTATCCCGTATCTTCGATCCCTAGTACTTGGCCAGGCTACAGCAGGGTTGCTGCACTCCTGTTTCCAGGTCCACTGCGTGGAAGTGTACTGAGGGTCTTGGCCAGCTGTGGTTCACTGACCCTGATGCTCGACCAGCTATGGAGCGCCGGCCGAACAAGACTAATCTGAACCACAAAGATATTTCCACAGTCTGTACAGGGAATCAAATGCCCACTTGTATCATCGTGTGATGTTATATTTCGTCTTAGACATGTAATCCGTGTACTAACTGATATCACTTTCCCCTTATACCATTCCCGATCTATCTCCTTCCCGTCCCTCCCCACGTAATATTATCCATCGCATCATGTTCCTGTGATTCTGTACCAATGCCGGTATCATGCAAATCGCGTTTGCTTACGTCTTTGTACCAAAATAAAGGTTGACCCCGAGATCTTTTCTGAGACTGTAATTCTCCATAAAATATATCATTCGGTATTCTGTCATTATACATTGTACATCTTCCTAATGTGTCCCATAACATCTGAGTCTGCACAGACTGAGCCTAGAAAATAATGTAGTATTTTTCCTGTTCTTTTCAATACATTAGTATTATAGGCTTACTCGTGCCGTCTAACTTCATGAATTCTACATAGACACCACATATTAAAGAAATTTAGTCAAAACACACTGCCGTCTAAAATCACTTGACATCCCATAGGAATCAGCGATGGCGCGAACTGCATCTGTTTAACAATAACACAGACTCCAAAACATACACTACGGGATATATTTTACAATGTATACTACAATACTCTCCCAGCTTCGCTGTTCTCAGAGCGAAAGTCTGATCCACGGAAACATCCCTGTAAATCTTCTTCTTCCGCGTTCGATCTTAAACTCCTGAAGATTAGCAGGATGTTGTCTAAATAGTGAGTAACCCTCAGCGACTTAAAACAAGCCTCTCTATATATATAACCAATACCGTACTAGACGAATAGTAATTAATCGCAAAAATTGTGTAGTGGCAGCATCGACTCGTCATCAATTAATGTGTAGTTGATATATATAATCATTATCAATTGTTGCGTAGCAGCAGTTTAGTCGCGTCATCAAATGTTGTGATGTGGCAGATTAGCCGCGTCATCACTTGTTGTGTGGAAGCGGTATAGATGCATCATCAATTGTTGCGTAGTAACGGCACATACCTGTCGTCAATTATTGTGTAGTAACAATATAGACGTGTATCGATTTTTGTGTAATATCAGGAGAAAATTACAACCTAAAACAAACCACTCTATACATGAACAGTATCGGAATACATACATAGTGATTAGTCGCAGAAGAACTAGAAAAACGTTTTAAATTAGCAAGCCTTTTATTCCAACTAGATTAATATCTGTTTAAATTAAATCTTGTGTTTTCACACAATAGAAAAGCTGTGGAAATTTGGGTCGAGTACCTGGAAAAGAAAGTCTTTGAGCATGAGACTGTAGAGATGCAGGCTAGATTTGTAGATGTGGTACACTTGAAAGCAGAAACTATGGAACTTCGAGTGAAAGTAGAGGCAAAGGAGACTTTGACAGGTATGAAATTACATTGTGGAAACACATTTAGATGCCTAAAATTATATAACTTACTTCGATTCTTTTGTTGTCGAACCTGATTCCAAAAATGTATACAATACAAGAATCAGTGGACAGGTTTTTACGGAACAAATAGCTAACATAATTAAACGGAACGAAATTCCGATAAAGACGCATATACCGATGCATCTAATATTCGACACGTTGCGCGATGAGAGCCCCTGACCACTCAACATGCACGTTGCACACTGAGTGGGAGGTGGATGGCCAGTTCATTGCGCGCAAATCGCTAGATCGGTATTTTAAGTTACGACTTTTTAAGTTTCCGAGATAGTGCAATAGCATATGAAATTTAAAAGTTAGCATGTTGTAACGTGATTTGTCCACAGATTCTTGTATTGTACCCAAAAAATGTAAGTAGAAATTGTCTATCAGCTCAAGTTTTTAAAATACATACACATGACTGAATCTCAAAAAGTTAATATGGAAAAGCTGATGCCATTTTTGGAATCAGCACATCACATAGGCCGATAAACAGGTCAAACTTTTGATTCACCGGCATTTCTTAAAATATTCAGGTCACGCATTAATCATATATACAGGTGTATGTATGTGTGTGTATATATATATATATATATATATATATATGCTTCCACTTTCTCTCTCTCTCACTAGCTCACTAACTTCTCTTTAACTCCCTCTTCCACTTTCTCTCACTAGCTCACAAAAGTCTCTTGAACTCGCTTTTGAACCAGCCCTCCCACTTTCTCTAAATCACTAGCTCATTGGCGTCTCTTGAACTACCACTTTCTCTCACTCACTAGCTCATTAACTTCTGAACTCGCCCTCCCACTTTCATGCACTCGTTCATTCATTCGCTTCATTCAATTAACCCTATTCACTGAAAACCTCTTGAGAGGTTAGTGCGTTGGTCTCACACTAGTGAGGTCTAGAGTTCGATCCCCGTTAAGGATTGGGTTTTTTCTGTCGGAAGGTAAATTAAACAACTTACCCTGTACATGACGTGGCGACAGCAAGAGTATGCGAACTTTATCACACAGCTACAAAATCCCTTCCTGCAACTCCTTAACATGAAACAAACAGTATTTGACAGGTTATTTTTACTATAAACCTCAGCCTTTGAAAAGAACTTAACATAGCATTTAGCATTACTAAAGAAATTACTAAACGGTAACCCTCCCCCATCCCATTCGCACTCGTCCCCCCCCCCCGCTTCCACCCACCTCCTCCCTCCATTAAAAAAACTACGAGAAAATGCTGAAGATGCAGTAGTTTTCCCCAAACATCTTCAATAAAAATTGGAAAGCACTTTTTAAGGGACACCTAACCCCCCCCCCCCCCCCCAATTGAGTGATTGCATCTGTCGTCATTGAAGGAATTCCACATTTTGCGTCACAATAAAGAACTTCATTACCATGGTGTTTCAAATGCAAACCTTTAATATGGTTTATTGATTAGATATAATGTATATAGAATTATGTAGAATTACATAGTCCAATGTGTCCAAGATATTTATAATGTTCTACTTGTTGTAGTTTCTCTCCATGTATGTTTGTGTTTAGCTTTTGTTCTTCTGTGTCTTTACTGATTATCATGGTTTTTTTAAATTATTTATATCCAGTCAATATTCTTTACTTGATTCATTAACTTGATCTATTAGTCTGTGTAGTTCATGTTCACTTTCTGCTAAAAGAACAGTGTCATCTGCATATCTCAGGTTGTTTATTATTTTCCCACTTATCTTGAGTCCTGGCATTCCTTCTATATGTTTAAAGATATTCTCTGTGTAGATATTAAATAGGCTTGGTGATAAAAATTCATCCTTGTCTTACCCCTCTTCTTATTTCTATGTATGGTGAGTAGCTGTTTTCACACCTTATTTACGCAGTCTGTTCCAATATATATTTCTAATTAGTCCGATGTCTTTTCTATCTACGCCTAATTCTTGAAGACATTTGATTAATTTTTCATGTTGGACTCTGTCAAACGCCCTGCTGTAGTCTATGAAGCAAATATATATATTTTTTGGCGTTTCTATATATTTATCTATCACTAGTCGGATACTAAGTATAGTTTCTCTGGTTCCTTTGTTTTTCCTAAAAAGGAATTGTTCTTCACCGACCTCCGTGTCTATCATGTTTTTATATCTTTCAGATATTATCTTGAGAAGTATTTTAGTTATATGACTCTGTCCAGTCCACAGCCCTGGAACTGTGTTACAATACAAGCGACTACTCTAATGTCTATTACTCGTAAGGTTTTCCTTTGAAGCATACTCGTATTTTTGCTTCCTTGTAGTTCGTGCAGTAAAACATCAAAGGCATAAATTATAAAGGTATAAATTCACGTTACTCAGGGCACATGATAATGTATTCATTCATTCTGTGACTGGATTTCCATAAATAAGTTATACCTTATCACTTTGTTTCTGCAGCAATATACAAAGATAGAAAGTATGCCAAAATTAACACAATGCGCAACAATTTCGTCATTACATGTTATGCCAACGGTATGTTCGCCTATGTTTCTGAGAGATACATTCAGGTGAGTAGTGATTGATTTATTGACTGACTGAGACAGACTGACTGACAGGTTGCTAGCTTGCTTAGGTCATTTTTTTTCAATGGCTGGCTGGTTGGTCGATGTTGGTTGGTTGGTTGATTGGTTGTTTTAGTGATTGGTTGGTTGGCTGGTTGATTGGTTTTTTTATTGGTTGGTTGGTTGGCTGGTTGGTTTGTTGTATGACTATTTAAACCTGAAAGAATAAATATTCCTTATTTTTGTTCCATGTGCCAGACGGAGAGGGGGGTGTTTACTTTCGATTCTATAATAATTCTTGAGACTAACGGGAATTGAACCAGTCCGTTCTACGGCACCAAATCGCCTAGCAACAATTGCACACGCGTTTTTCCGTACTTGACTAACCGCATCTCCAAAAAAAGATGAGATTTCATCAAGCCATTCAAATCGTGCACACAAAGTCACCCTAACGGACCAATCGAGACAAGGACTATTACAACAACAACAAACATCCCGTACAGGTATTGAAATATCCTCAGTAACAACAAACACATATCATAATGTCTATATATGTTATCCATGTTTACAAGAAGACCTATCAGCCCTTTTATAACTAATACGGATATTATGTTATGTGTTTGTTGTTACTGAGGATATTTCAATACATGTACGGGATGTTTGTTGTTGTTGTAATAGTCCTTGTCTCGATTGGTCCGTTCGGGTGACTTTGTGTGCACGATTTGAATGGCTTGATGAAATCGCATCTTTTTTTGGAGATGCGGTTAGTCAAGTACTGAAAAACGCGTGTGCAATTGTTGCTAGGCGATTTGGTGCAGTAGAACGGACTGGTTCAATTCCCGTTAGTCTCAAGAATTTTTAAAATTGTCCTCTGGCTTCCTACTTAGATTTATATAATAGTGTATCTCCTAGCAATATATTTTAATGGAGACGTATTTTAGAGATATTGTAATAGTTGCATATGATGAAAAAAATACATTGACCAATGTGGCATTAGTCACCGTGCTAGGAAGTAGAGATTCTTCCATTCCAGTGAGTAGAACTATATCTACATCGTCGGAATTTAAACGTTTGATCTTGCACACCTGAAGGCTGCACGGCATTTGTATATTTATGAATTATAACACACATTTTTCAATTTCCATACGGGACGGTCAATATCCTTTCTCTTAGAGCTGTTAGGCAAATTATAGCCCTGCAACTTCTTTGTCCTCAAGATACACCACATGAAGGTGATTACGGGTTTTGAATATGAATCAAGCTTTGAGATTCACTTGCGACTCTTCTTCTTCAGCGTTTATTCTCAAACTCCCGCAGGATATCTCTTGTTGCAGGAAAATGGTCATACTAGATTTTCAGCAAGATGTAGTCCAGAGAATGGAAATGCGTAGTGTCGCCGTTTTAATTGCGCCAATGGCTCGACACATCCGTCTTCGGCGGAACTTGCGACTCAAAGAGTGCAGATGATTATTCCCTATGCTCGGATTTATTAATGTGTCTTCCCTATCTCTATCTCTCAACAACTAAACAACGCGTTTGTCTGCCTATCTAGAAAGACGCTCAGAAACAGAATTTCCAAATCAAAAACGACAATCTACAGGGACTTCCAAACAAATGAATTTCTAACAAGACGTTGCATCTCAATGTAGAATTTGCAACCTCTATAACATAACAAATAGCCTGACCATGGTCACAAAATATTCCCCCTTCCAGTACACAAAGCACATGCATCCCGTCGAATTCAGGGTGGGAGATTTTATAGAGGTTATCTTGTATAAATTGGATGGGCTGGACCTAAAGCGCAACTATCGCAGCATTGCTATAAACTAACAGTACATTGTGTTCTCGCTGTTCCACTCAACTCACACAAGCATTTGTGCTATTTAATCGAGAGTGAACACAGAAGCACAAGAGGAAGGAGAAGAATGAACAAGAAGAAATAATAAATGATTATAAATACAATAGACCATTATGAAAACTAACCAATTTAATTAGACATGTACAGCTTTGGAACCAACAGAGAAGATAAAAGTTGCAAAGAAACTGAATACTTTGTTAAAAATAGAGAGGGCAATGCAGAGGTATTTCGGTACTGCAGACTTAACTAAACAATATGTCTCAGAATATAATTTAGAGGACAAACACAGTCGCCGTTATATTCTCCATCGGGAACATGAATGAAACAATTACTGGAACGTAGCCGGAAAAAAAAAACAAGAAATTATAATTTGAGAATTTTCAAGATAAGGGAAACAACGACATAATTTCTCATTTCTATCTAATTACTACAGTTAATTCCCTTATATGAAAAAAATGCACAAAATGACACTCGATACTCTGAAATCCTTTGAAATGTTGATATCTACAGTTGTAATATTCATTTGCCCTTTTAACGAAGATGTGCTCGCTTCCGAGGTGGTTTACAAGTAATTCCTCACTAAAAGAGGAATGTGCTGAATCTGTATGTGCTGAATCTGTATGTGCTGAATCTGTATGTGCTGAATCTGTATGTGCTGAAT
The DNA here is from genome assembly GCA_034231615.1 of Meghimatium bilineatum. NCBI lineage: Eukaryota > Metazoa > Mollusca > Gastropoda > Stylommatophora > Philomycidae > Meghimatium > Meghimatium bilineatum. Next base: position 41,134,275 of record CM067319.1, on the reverse strand, counting down.
CTGTATGTGCTGAATCTGTATGTGCTGCAAAAGACAGTGACATTTTTTGATAAGATAATATTACAGATAAAAACATATTTTAAGTTTATTGAAGAGACAAAATTACAGATATAGATATATTTTACAGTTATTGAGGAGATAATATTACAGATATAGACATATCATAAGTTTATTGAGGAGATAATATTACAGATATAGACATATCATAAGTTTATTGAGGAGATAATATTACAGATATAGACATATTATAAGTTTATTGAGGAGATAATATTACAGATATAGACATATTATAAGTTTATTGAGGAGATAATATTACAAATATAGACATATTATAAGTTTATTGAGGAGATAATATTACAGATATAGACATATTATAAGTTTATTGAGGAGATAATATTACAGATATAGACATATTATAAGTTTATTGAGGAGATAATATTACAAATATAGACATATTATAAGTTTATTGAGGAGATAATATTACAGATATAGACATATAATAAGTTTATTGAGGAGATAATATTACAGATATAGACATATTTAACATTTATTGAGGAGATAATATTACAGATATAGATATATTTTACATTTATTGAGGAGATAATATTACAGATATGGACATGTTATAAGTTTATTGGGGAGATAATATTACAGATATAGATATATTTTAAGCTTCGGAAAGAAGGAGAAGAATTTCCTCGCATAATGATGATGGTGGTGGTGATGACGAGATAATGATGACAACTATTATGATGATAATCGCAACAGCAGAGCACTAACGCTGCAGTGCTCAAATTCTTATCCAACTTATCTATCCCATAATTCACTAAATCATCTTATCTACAGGCGTACAACTTTGTCATCGAGGCACTGGCTTCCTGCAAGAAAAATTCCAAACCTGACTTGACAATTGCAGTCACTAACTTCTACAAGCTTTGTAAACGGAAAGTTACCCGGGACGATGTCAAACTAGCAACAGATTTTGATATCGATTCGGATATTAGTAAAGTCCTCTAATTCTGTCCGAAATGGCAACAGAAATATATTGATTTCATTTACGAGAGAGTGGTCTATACCAAAAAATAATATATGCATCTTCATAGTTTTTTTAAACCTATTTAATGATTGATTGACAAATAAAAATATGAATTGAGGAGGATTTCATTTCTATACCTTAGTCTTCTGTGTTCGTTCTCAAATTCCTGCAGGTTAGCAGAATGTAGTCGGGCGAACGGAATGTATTCCGTCATGGTTTACAGCCTGGCTTAGATATCTGCGTTTTTCGGTATCACACATCCGACTTCAGTGTGGCTTTTGCATCACTTAGTCCTTTATGGGATGGGACAGCCAACCCCCCCCCCCCCAAAAAAACCCCTCCTCAGTCGCGCCTTACGACGCGCATGTGCACATACAAAATGAATAACTTAGACACAGATAAAATATTTTAACAGATATGGGATTTCCGTTTACGTTATCATAAATTATCTCTTAGTGTATGATTAGTCTCAAGCCAGTGTCTGAAATAATCATTAAGTCGCTATTAAAATATCAAAAGGCAGGTCTTCTGCAGCCAATGAAAGTTGTAGCGCTGAATTGGAACATACACCGTAATGTCTTTTATAACTTTTAAAAGAACGAATAAACCTGTCTGTAATGACTATAGTCTTTCTGTGTTCTTTCTTTTTTTCTTTTTTGTTTGTTTGTTGTTGTTGCTGTATACCCCTGTATGCCTTGCAGTATCATTTGTTATTACTTATTTTGGTTTTAAATAGGCGAAATCTTTATATATATATATATATATATATATATATATATATATATATATATATATATATATATATATATATATATATATATATATATATATACACTATAGAAAATAACTATAACTTTGTGCGCGCTTTTAAGTTGTTTAATCATGGAAGGAGACGCCGAGCATTTTGGAGTCCATTGACGCTACGCCGCGGTCTTTATTTTTCTGATTTTTTTTTTACAAACACCTTATTTTAGTTATGTTGTTTTGAGAGTGATATTTCTCTAGACTTGAAAGTATTAAAGATACTTAAAGTTTTGTGCATAGCAAAATTTATCTTACTTTTCAACATGTAGTAGCTAAATTTGCAGTTAAATTATTGCTTCAACTATTACCTAATGCTCTACTGGCGATTGCTCGCCTGTACATACTGCAAGCAATTTCAGCACTTACTCGTTGAGAAGTATAAGAAGTAGGCTTACATATATATAAACAAGGATCATCATCGTCATCAGGTGCCGTGCCGGCTGGCGTAGGTGGTCATGGATCTCCACAGCTCTCTGTTCACAGTATTATGTATCAAAGTCGTTGTTGTTTCCTTGCCGTGCCAGGTTGTCAAACTGTCTAATATTTTCTCGCGTTGTCGCCCTTTGTCTCTGTTACCTTCAATTTTGCCTGTTGTGACTATGTTCTCTAAACCTGCCTGTCTCATGAAGTGGCCACAAAAAACAGATTGCATTTTTCTTATATTGTTGATTAAGGTCTGTTTCACATTTGACTATTTCACCACCTCTACATTTGTTTTTCTGGCAGTCCATGGTATTCTCAGCATTCTTCTATAGAACCACATCTCTGCTGCCTCTAATTTCCTACTTTCTAGTTTGTTTATTGTCCAAGACTCGCACCCATATGTTAGCATAAGGGTTATATAGCACTGCAGAACTCTCTTTCTCACCTCTAATGACAAGGTCATATTACAAAGTATCTTTTTTCATTTTTCTGAATGTTGTTTTTGCAAGGATCAGTGGATAATTTTAAATGAAATAATACCAAATTATAAACAAAAATTATATATGTAATAATAAATATTTTTTTGAAATTATGGTAATACAACATTACAACATGACATTGGGAAACTGAATGTATCAGAAAAACTCTTTTTTAAACAGGCTGAATAAATATACCAAGAAAGCAAGTGTTAAAATAAGTATTGTCAACATGGTTTTTAATCTGGTTAGTTCGATAAACGGTGAAAACAGAATAGGCCCTATGTCTACCGGACATATGTCAAGAATATTATCCATTCATATTTTTGACAGGCTGTCGCTACACTGCACTGTAAATACTATTTACAAATCCATTTCCATGTATTTTATCCATCTTATCAGTTTATTTTATCCAGTCTTGTTAATCAATTTTATCACTTCTTGTCAAACTATTATATCCGCTCTTGTAAATATATCTTATCCGTTTACCATTTTTCTTGTAAAGGTCTTATGCCAAACAATGCTCTTCACTTTCAAGTATTAGGACTATGTCAGGTGTATGGTTGGTTTGTTGCAAGTGTGAGAGTTGAAGCTTCATTTTCACCATACACACTAACATACTTTCGTTACATCAATGCATATAACCATTTAAAATGTGCATACCCCCGAGTCCCATTTGTTAGGTTCGTCATTCTTCGGCTTCAGCAGACATCGCTCATGCTAGTATCTGAAAAATAGTAATGAAACATCATCGCATGCAACAAAACTGCAAAAAATTTGGACGCCATTATTCATCAGTAAATTTATATTTTAATATTTGAAGAAAAAAAACATGGCCTTCTGCTTTGCCTTATTTTTATGTGTGCGTCCATGTGTATCTGTGTGTGAATTTCATGTGTATGTTCGTACAGACGTTCTCGATCTGGTGGTTACGAGCACCTTCACATAGCTTGCACTATGCGAGTTAAAAAGTGCTCGCGAGCTGTGTTCGCCGTCTGCAAAAGTTCAGAACCCATGTGTTACGGTGTTCTCGGGTGTTTCTCTTGTTGATTTTGCCTGTTATTGTTCTTTTCTTATGAGGGAACTTTGACTTTCTTGCAGTCTCAAGGCATGACCGACTCCAGTATCGATTTCTCAACAAAACATAAAGAAGCCTTCATTCGTGACGCTTTTTATTATTTGTCGTTGTTTTTTCATTGATCTCTATTTATATACTCGTAGTCACCCGCAAAAAAGCCAATGCCGACAAACGAAAAGCACGTGAATAATCAAATATTAGCCTGTTATGTCATGTTTCTGCTGATAAATCTTATAGTACTGCCCGGAGGTCGCTCAAGGCGACATGTAGATCAGTGTTTCTCAACGTGGGATATGTGCCCCTTCGGTGGGGGCACGGAGACGTGCAGGGGTACCATGGGGAAAAATGAAATTTGGAAAGGGGGGCCCAAGAATATAATTATTTAAGCGATAACAATCAGATGTGTATCGATAAACTTAGTAGTCGTGGTAACAAGGACAGACAGTATCTTTTTTTTTAGGCACCAGAGGGTCACAGAAAAATGGCACCAGAGGGTCACGGAAAAAATGACTCCCACAAAAAGTTCAAAGGGGTTTTAAATTAAAAAGCTCAAGATCCAATGATGTAGCTAATAATGATAAAGATGATGGTTGACGAATGATAGATAACAATAACTGTGATGATTGGTGGAGGACGATGATAGATAATGATGATGGATAGAAGATGATGATGACTGATGATTGACGATGACTGATGGGGAATTATTATTTTTAATTGCTCTTCAGTCAGTCATAAGGTTACATTGCTGATTACTTCAAAGAACTGTAACATCTTTCTTCAATAACTTATCATATTACATCAGTAATATTTCAATAAAATGTGTGATTCACTTCTTCGTGTCAGTCATCAGGCTACAGTACCAATAGCTTCAATAAAATGTGTGATTCACTTCTTCGTGTCAGTCATCAGGTTACAGTACCAATAGCTTCAATAAAATGTGTGATTCACTTCTTCGTGTCAGTCATCATGTTACAGTACCAATAGCTTCAATAAAATGTGTGATTCACTTCTTCGTGTCAGTCATCAGGTTACAGTACCAATAGCTTCAATAAAATGTATGATTCACTTCTTCGTGTCAGTCATCATGTTACAGTACCAATAGCTTCAATAAAATGTGTGATTCACTTCTTCGGTCAGTCATCAGGTTACAGTACCAATAGCTTCAATAAAATGTGTGATTCACTTCTTCGGTCAGTCATCAGGTTACAGTACCAATAGCTTCAATAAAATGTGTGATTCACTTCTTCGTATCACTCATCAGGTTACAGTACCAATAGCTTCAATAAAATGTGTGATTCACTTCTTCGTGTCAGTCATCAGGTTACAGTACCAATAGCTTCAATAAAATGTGTGATTCACTTCTTCGTATCACTCATCAGGTTACAGTACCAATAGCTTCAATAAAATGTGTGATTCACTTCTTCATGTCAGTCATCAGGTTACAGTACCAATAGCTTCAATAAAATGTGTGATTCACTTCTTCGTATCACTCATCAGGTTACAGTACCAATAGCTTCAATAAAATGTGTGATTCACTTCTTCGTGTCAGTCATCATGTTACAGTACCAATAGCTTCAATAAAATGTGTGATTCACTTCTTCATGTCAGTCATCAGGTTACAGTACCAATAGCTTTAATAAAATGTGTGATTCACTTCTTCGTGTCAGTCATCATGTTACAGTACCAATAGCTTCAATAAAATGTGTGATTCACTTCTTCATGTCAGTCATCAGGTTACAGTACCAATAGCTTCAATAAAATGTGTGATTCACATCTTCGTGTCAGTCATCATGTTACAGTACCAATAGCTTCAATAAAATGTGTGATTCACATCTTCGTATCACTCATCAGGTTACAGTACCAATAGCTTCAATAAAATGTGTGATTCACTTCTTCGTGTCAGTCATCATGTTACAGTACCAATAGCTTCAATAAAATGTGTGATTCACTTCTTCGTGTCAGTCATCATGTTACAGTACCAATAGCTTCAATAAAATGTGTGATTCACTTCTTCGTGTCAGTCATCAGGCTACAGTACCAATAGCTTCAATAAAATGCGTGATTCACTTCTTCGTGTCAGTCATCAGGTTACAGTACCAATAGCTTCAATAAAATGTGTGATTCACTTCTTCGGTCAGTCATCATGTTACAGTACCAATAGCTTCAATAAAATGTGTGATTCACTTCTTCGTGTCAGTCATCAAGTTACAGTACCAATAGCTTCAATAAAATGTGTGATTCACTTCTTCGTGTCAGTCATCATGTTACAGTACCAATAGCTTCAATAAAATGTGTGATTCACTTCTTCGTGTCAGTCATCATGTTACAGTACCACTAGCTTCAATAAAATGTGTGATTCACTTCTTCGTGTCAGTCATCAGGTTACAGTACCAATAGCTTCAATAAAATGTGTGATTCACTTCTTCGTGTCAGTCATCAGGTTACAGTACCAATAGCTTCAATAAAATGTGTGATTCACTTCTTCGTGTCAGTCATCATGTTACAGTACCAATAGCTTCAATAAAATGTGTGATTCACTTCTTCGTGTCAGTCATCATGTTACAGTACCAATAGCTTCAATAAAATGTGTGATTCACTTCTTCATGTCAGTCATCAGGTTACAGTACCAATAGCTTCAATAAAATGTGTGATTCACTTCTTCGTGTCAGTCATCATGTTACAGTACCAATAGCTTCAATAAAATGTGTGATTCACTTCTTCGTGTCAGTCATCATGTTACAGTACCAATAGCTTCAATAAAATGTGTGATTCACTTCTTCATGTCAGGCATCAGGTTACAGTACCAATAGCTTCAATAAAATGTGTGATTCACTTCTTCGTGTCAGTCATCATGTTACAGTACCAATAGCTTCAATAAAATGTGTGATTCACTTCTTCGTGTCAGTCATCATGTTACAGTACCAATAGCTTCAATAAAATGTGTGATTCACTTCTTCATGTCAGTCATCAGGCTACAGTACCAATAGCTTCAATAAAATGTGTGATTCACTTCTTCGTGTCAGTCATCAGGTTACAGTACCAATAGCTTCAATAAAATGTGTGATTCACTTCTTCGGTCAGTCATCATGTAACAGTACCAATAGCTTCAATAAAATGTGTGATTCACTTCTTCGGTCAGTCATCATGTTACAGTACCAATAGCTTCAATAAAATGTGTGATTCACTTCTTCATGTCAGTCATCAGGTTACAGTACCAATAGCTTCAATAAAATGTGTGATTCACTTCTTCGTGTCAGTCATCTGGTTATAGTAACAATAGCTTCAATAAAATGTGTGATTCACTTCTTTATGTCAGTCATCAGGTTACAGTACCAATAGCTTCAATAAAATGTGTGATTCACTTCTTCGGTTCAGTCATCAGGTTACAGTACCAATAGCTTCAATAAAATGTGTGATTCACTTCTTCATGTCAGTCATCATGTTACAGTACCAATAGCTTCAATAAAATGTGTGATTCACTCTTCGGTCAGTCATCAGGTTACAGTACCAATAGATTAAATGAACTGTGTCATTCGATTCAGGTCACTCATGAAAATCATCAGGTTCCGAAATAGTACAGTTTGGTTTCCGTATGTTATATTTTCTCTCTTTCTTTTTTGGTAAAACTGATATACATGAAGAATGTATTCTGCAACCTCTGGGCTCTGTCCAGAGATATATCTCACAAGTTTTTTTAAATTTCTGGGCATGTGACTTCTAAATCTTTTGTTGCCAAAAAGATTTTGGCTTTTTGTTACACCCCCCCCCCCCCCAATATGAATCAGAACATGGCATTTAGTACTAGAAACTTAGCCAAAACAGTGATACCCCTTCCCCCACTCCTTTTAGCGATATTTTGCAAAGATCATGAAAATTATAATAAAAAATAGGGAATAGCAACAAAAAAAACTCTGCGAATACCATCTTCTTTTAGGTAAACACCCCACTTCCTTATTGACTTCTCTATCATCGACCACCCTGGTTGCCTCATACGATATGCATGGAAGGTAAATAAGGTTACTATTCTGTTTTTTCCACCTTTTGGATCTCGGCACCATGCGGAAGATTTCTTCTAGTGATCCTCCTTCCATTGTCAGGAGATTAGCCTTTTTATTTCCAAATATGTCGCGGTGACCAGGGATCCACCGCAGTGATGTTTTTTTTATCCACTGCAGTGACCGGGGATCCACCACGTCTGTTTTGGCTCGACAAGAAATTTATGAGCATTTTCGCTGCCTCTATTATGTCTTCCTTTTCTGTTTCGAAGTTTGTGAAATATTTGCTTGTGGATACGGCCTTTTTCTATATCTTTCTTTCTGGTGTTACTACTTGCATATGTATATATATATATATGCCTATATCTGTTATTCTGCCAGTGACCAAGGTGGGTTGGCTATCCAATTATGTAAAGGGGTGACCCCAAATTTCAGTCAGTCAGAGAGATGCACTTTTCACAGTTAAGCTGTAAACCACGGCGCACTGGATTACCTTCTGCTCATCGACAGGAGTTGAGACTGAACTAAGAAGAAGCCAACCTGATTTACTGTAGTTGTTCTTTTCACATAATTGTACCAAAGTTCCAGTTTGGGTACCATATGTAGAACCGCGGGCATGTCCATGTGTTACCGAGCCCGAAAAGGGAGCAAAGAATAGCAATACTACGACCTGCGATGCATATCATAGGAGGCGACTAAGGAGGTTTTGTGGAGATGGCTGTCACATCTCATAGAACAGTGATTGACACAATATGACTGACAAGTCAAATCCAGCATGTCAGGCCATTTTTTTGGCCCACCATGCTGATCTAAAAGTACTATCTATATGTGCTGGTCCCAGATATTACTACATGAAGCTCCAGAGTACTAAAAAAAATACTACTTGAAGCTTCTAAGTGCTAAAAAAATACTCCTTAGTTAGTTATTCATCGGATCATCATCTCCACAAACCGGACACGTCCATAGTTGTTCCAATCTCTACTTGAATGCATCTGCCATTACACTTCTGCTGACAGTACCGGTCCGTTGCTGGTTGACCATCATTCTTCTGTGCCCTCCAAAATGTTCACTTTTATCAACATCGAATTTCAAACCCTGATCTTTAATCCTGGCCATTTAAAAATGAATCATCATCCACACTAGTCTCACTCTTGCGTGCTATATCTCTTATGCAGTTCAAAACATCAGCTCGATCCATTGTCCCATCGCCCTGTGCCACAATCGTGCATGATGCCAGTTGATCTGCTCTTGCATTGCTCCGAGCACCCATATGTCCGGCATGAAAATAAATGTAACCTCACATTTCTTAAGGCCTCAATAATGTTCGCGAATGAGAGCCACTTGTACCTTCCTAATCATACTCATAGCGTCACTATACTCCCTGAAGATTCAAAGTAAAAAAAAAATACTACTTGGAGATCCAAGGTATTAAAAAAATACTACTTGAAGATTCAAGGTATTCTTCTTCTTCTTCTTCTTTCGTTCACTTGAAACATGTCTATATCTGCAATTCTGTCTCCTTAATAAAACTCACTGTCTTTTGTAGTTCATACAGTGTTCCATAGAGCTTTGATTCCAGTGTTGTTTCCTCTGGCCAATATGTCTGCCTCAGCGTTTCATGCTCAGAACACTCTTGAAGTATATGTTTGGCACTCTGTGCTGCCTGTCCACATGTACACATGGCCGTGTTGCCAATCTTGAACTTTGTATACATGTGACTGCGGAGTCGGTTGTGTCCTGTTCTGAGACGTAGAATTATAACTTGTTCTGATCTGTTCATAATGTGATAGTCATCTTGTGTTGGTGTTTGTGGCTTTCTTATTGACTTGATCATCTGTTTTTTCTGATGGTAGGTGATTGGTATATCTGGTTGATCTTCGGCAGCACCTTCCTTAGCCAGTTGATCTGCTTTTTCATTTCCTGGTATTCCACAGTGAGAGGGTATCCACTGCATGGTTACCCTATACTGGTAAGACAATTCGCTAAGTAGTTTTTTCAAGTCTGTTAGTTTTCCAGACTGGAGAGCTTGAAGCACTGACCTTGCATCTGTCAGGAATACCACAGGCTGTAGGTCAGAGTTGGAGTTCAGCAGTTTTTTAGCTGCCACAGTAATTGCCTGGATTTCTGCATCATAATTATTGCAGAATTTTCCTGTCGGTGTTCTGATTGTATCTCTAGGCTTGTGTGGATATTCTATATATACACCTGCACCTCCATTCCTCACAGCATTCTGTGCTGACCCATCTGTGTATACTCTGACCCATATATCTTGTGGATATTCCTCGTCCAGGAAACTGAGGGTGACTGTCCTCCGCTGCACACTGTTCTGTTCGTCCTCGCTTAGTATTCCTTTCACATGGGTCTGAATGTATATTGGCATTCCATGCCTTTCACTCCATGGGGTTTGTTCTGGTACAGACCTTAAGGGGCTGTCAACTTCAGGTAGGTCTGTAAGTTGTCTACGGAGTCGTTTAGCTTGATGGATAAAGCTGCTTCTTTTCAGTCGCCCCATTGCTAGGTTTTGGAATCTTTCCTTCATTGGATGACTTGGCATACACTGAAACTTTTCCGCTTGAATTAGTACTTTTGTGTCTCTGCGTTCGCCAAGTGTTTGCATTCTTCCCATTTTCTGCATCTCTGCTATGGGTGTTGATTTCATTGCTCCCAACATTATTCTAAGTGCCTGGTTTTGCACTTTATCTAGATCTTGTAATGTGGTGTTTGATGCAGGACACCACGCAGCTGAACCATATTCCAGGTGTGGTCTTATGCCTTGCTGGTAAACTTTACTGAGTATATTTCCACTGGCTCCCCATGTGGTTCCACTTAGTTTTCTCAGGATAGCTAGCTTCCTCCTAGCTTTTGTTGTTGCTTTGTTTATGTGCTGCTTCCATGTCAGCTTATCATCAAAAGTAACTCCGAGGTATGTGGGTTGTTTGTCTTCTTTCAAGAGCTCTCCATCTATCTTGATATGACCAGCTTTTTGTTTTGGTGAGAGGGTAAAGAGTGTAGTGCTGCACTTATCTGTGTTAATGCTGACGCACCATCTATTAGCCCATAAGCTTAGGGCATCGATAGCTCTTTGTATTTGTTTAGTGGCCACTGTTGCATGTTCTTCCGTGCACCAGATCACCAGGTCGTCAGCATACATTGCCACTTTGATCCCTTGTGGTAGTTCAGCAACTAGGTCATTGATGTAAACCAAGAAAAGTGTGGGTGACAGGACTCCTCCCTGGGGGACTCCATGACGCAGTAGAACTTTCTTGCTCTTGCGACCATCTAATTGTACCCTGGCTCTTCTATTATGCAGGTATGCTTTTACCCATTTGTACATTCTTGAGCTAACCCTGCAATTTCGCAATTTCTTTAGGAGCCCTTCTTTCCAGACCTTATCAAATGCTTTCCTGGGGTCTATCCATGCTGCTAGTACCAGTTTCTTATCTTGGAAGGCATCCTCAATCTCTTGGGAGAGGTAGGTTGCCTGATCTTCAGTAGAGTAGCACTGTCTGAAACCTGCTTGCTGTGATACCAGAAGGTTTTCACTTTCAAGGTACCACTGCATCCTAAGATTGATAATGCGTTCCATTGTTTTGCATAGACAGCTTGTGAGGCTGATGGGCCTGTAGTTGGAGACTGTGTTGCCATCTTTTCCTGATTTGAGGAGAGGTATCATTATTGCTTCTCTCCATGCCTGTGGTACATTACCTGTGGACCAGCTTGTGTTAAAGATTTGCAGCAGCTTTGCTCTTGCTGCAATTCCCAGGTTTCTAATCATTTCATTGGACACTCCATCAGCTCCAGGGGACTTTTTCATTTTCAATTTGGATATTGCATGCTCCAGTTCTCTCATTGTGATTGGTGCCTCCATGACTTCAGGTATAGGTTCGTCTTGTCCAATGTTTTGCTGGTTCGCTCGAACCTCCTGTTGTTTGTCTGGGCTGACTTTGACGTTATTGTCTTCAGCAAAGGAATCTGCAAAGTAATCAGCTGCATGTTTGCCTGTTAAAATGTTTTTATCTTTATAAAGTGTGATCCTGGTATTTCTCCCTGTACCTTCATCATTTAGTTGTTTTACAAGTTTCCATAATTTCCTAGTATCTCTTTCTAGGTTCAGCGACTCTGTTTTTTCTTTCCAGCTGTTCCGTCTGGCTTGTAACTTGGCTCTTTGAAATTTAGCCTTTGTTTGCTGATATTTGTTGTGATGTTCTTGGCTAGGTCTGTTCTCAGCCTGCTTTCTAGATGTTTCCATCTCATTTTGCAGCTTTTCCAGTTCATCATTCCAGTAGGGTTTGTAGTTTTTGCGTGCCCCCCTGGGTATGGTTTTACTAGCAGCATGTAGTATACATCTATTAAATTCACTCACTGCTCTATTGATGTCTTTGTCCAAGTTCATGTCCTTAGCTAGAACACTGGTTAAATGCTGGTACATTTTCCAGTCTGCCCTCTTATAGTTCCACCTAGTGAGCGTGCTGCTGTCCTTGGTATATTCATTGTGAATTTCCAGAAATACTGGTCTGTGGTCACTACCCCCAAGCTGCTTTCCAACGACACGTGTGATGTTCCATTCCAGGCCTGGTGAGTGGAATGCCAGATCTGGTGTAGAGGTGGTGTGCCATGCTCTCGAGTAGAAGGTTGGTGAGTCAGCTGGCTGGTTAATAAGAATGAGATTATTTTCATCCTGCCAGCTCTCAAGTTCCTCACCTCTCTTGTCGATATGATCGTAGCCCCAGCTCTGAGAGTGGCTGTTGAAGTCACCACACACCATAAGCCTTTCTTTGTCTGGAATTGTGTCTAGTGCCAATGGTTTATCATTTGGGCAGTAGTAGTTCAGGAGATGGAATTCTGCACTGTCTGTTTTTAGGTGGAGCATCTGGTATTCTGCCCCGTCCATGTATACTTCCAGCTGACATGCGCTGATATTGTTTTTAACTAGTGTCAGAATTCCACCCTTTCGCCTGTCTTTTCTGTCAGATCGGTAGCACTGGTAGCCTCTGATTTTGAAGGCTATGTCACTGCTGAGGTGTGTTTCTTGGATACAGCATATATTAACTTGTTCTTCACTGAGGACATTTTCAAGTTCCAATTTTTTGCTGTATCCATCTCTTTTACTGTTGACACCCTCAGCATTCCAGTGCATTATTTTTATTGGTCGTTTGTTTGTTTGGCCAGTAGCTCTATTCCCTTGCCTCCTGGCTCCTCGGGGCAATTGAGAAGGACTTCCAGTAACTGAGGTTGGGCCCTTTCGAGGTATAGGGCCCGGCACCGTCCCTGCCTGAACGTCCGCCACAGGGCAGGCACCATAACGTTTATTAGATGCAGACATGTTTCCATTGTGTTTTATGCGTGGCAACCTGATTATCTGTGCGCCTTTTGGCTGGTTGCCTCCGTCTTCAGCACTCTGCTTACTTGGGCCGGACTATGGTCCTGCTCGAGTGGGAGTGCCCGACCAGTCTTAGTTTCCAGCCTCTGATGGCTGAACTAAGCCCCATCACCACTTCAAGGTTCTGGCCTCGATGGGGTATTCAAGGTATTAAAAAAATACTACTTGGGGATCCAAGGTATTAAAAAAATACTACTTGGAGATCCAAGGTATTAAAAAAATACTACTTGGAGATCCAAGGTATTAAAAAAATACTACTTGGAGATCCAAGGTATTAAAAAAATACTACTTGGAGATCCTAAGTACTAAAAAAATACTACTTTAAGATCTAAAGTACTAAAAAAATAAAACTAGAACATCCAAAGTACTGAAAAATAAAATTTGACTGGCATCGTTCAATCAAGAGTAGTGCAGCATTGCAGACAAACAAAGACATGACATGGCGCAACAAAAACGCGATAGAAGAAAGATAAGAGCTGCTCAATGTCCCACAGACGTCTCCCACACATACTCAGAGTGCGGTAGACAATTTCAGGTAAGCATAGGACTAATTGTTGCGGAGTGGTACAGAGCGTGTCTGTTATGGCCAAGGTACGAGTTCGATCCTCACCACAGGCAATTGTGCATCCAGACCGTTAAGAAAACAATGGCAAACTACTGAACGTATTTAAATTGCCTAGAAAATCACCATAGCTGGGTTGATGGCTACATCCTGAATAGAATACACTACCAATAAGACCCATTTGTCATACTCGATATCCTGTAGTTTTGTTATGAGTCAGGCATAAGATCAAAGTGAAGCTTTGATCACCAGCAAAGCACATATTATATTTAGGGCAACCTCCAATTGATAGTCATGAAGAATCTATTATGTGCTCCAGGTATATGTTGAAAAGTATATATCTTCAGCATATCCCACTGTCACATCGAACATGAGAATGGAGATAGAGGGAGTTGCAGCAACTGGTTGATAACTGCTACATCAACACACTCGGTAATTATCACAGACTCTCAAAGCATGTTGCACAAGATAGAAAAGCACTTGCTGAGAAAAGAATGGTGGGACTTATTGAACAACTCAATTGTCTAGAGCATTACATGTATATACTGCCCTGGTCATGCTGGGGTCAGAGGAAATGAGAGAGCAGATTTATTGGCAGGCAATGTGGTGATAAACAGCACAAAGTAGAGAAGAGATAAAGCAGACTTGATCAAGGCAGTAATAAATTCATTTCAAGATGAAGATGATGTCAATGAGGCTGAGAACGTACACATACAGATAATGTTAGAAATGGGAGTATCTAGAAGGGAGAGAAGGAAAAGTAAATCTTTTGCAAGGTCCCGAAGATCACGCAATCAACACCTGACCGGGACTCTGAGTCTACATACACTGGAACAGAGAGTGGAGCTCTTATGAGAATTTCCCACGTGCTGTGAAGCTAGTTTCTAATCAAGAAGAATAATTAAGAATCAGGGATCACAGAATTAAATTGCCTCATACGAACCATCAACACAATGTTATAAATTAAAAACAACACAAGACACAGCACCAACTTTTAATATATTTAAAAGTATTTATCAGATCACAATTTCATAAATTTCAAGGCACCACATGCAACATGTCATTATCAACTCAACAGAGGTAAATAGGTGTTCTTTAGCTTTACATAGAACAAGTACTGATATATGCAACATGTCATTATCAACATAGATAAAATAAATCTTTCAGATGAGTTCTTTAGGGGTCATCTATAAATTACATCAACAAATGAACGGGGTGGGGGGGGGGCTGGACTTTGATAATTGTTGAATAGGTAGGAGGTGCTGGCATCAGCAAATCAGTTTTTTTAGGCAAAATAAATTGTTAAAAATAGAAAAGAAACTTTAAAACATCTGGAAAAACTATGCAATTATTTCACACACTTTTGCTGAACTTTTTGTGGAGAAGGGAGGGGATAGGGATTTTGACGCAATTAAGCAATGTGGGGGAGAGGAAGTACACCCTGAATTCTTGACAAGTTAATGACAAAGGGGAATAGTGGATCAAAAATTGGCAACAAATTGTTAACATAATTGATTGACAGCCCCTTAGTTCCTATAGAACCAGTACTGATATATATAATTATCAACAGAGTTCCTTAGTTTCTATAGAACCAGTACTGATATATATAATAATCAACAGAAGTTACAGAGTTCCTTAGTTCCTATAGAATCAGTACTGATATACATATATCTATCAACAGAGGTTAAAGAGTTCCTTAGTTCCACATAGAACCAGTACTGATATACATATATTTATCAACAGAGGTTAAAGTGTTCCTTAATTCCACAGAGAATGTTAGAAATGGGAGTATCTAGAGGGGATGGAAGGAAAAGAAAATCTTTTGGAATGCCCCTAAGTACACGCAATCAACACCTGACCAGGACTCTGAGTCTATATACACTGAGATGGTTGCTGGAATGGAGAACGGGGCACTTATGGGAATGCCCCACGTGCTGTGAAGCTAGTTTCTAATCAAGAATCAAGAAGTGAAGATTAATTCCACATAGAACCAGTACTTCTTTTGCATTCGCTATCTCATAACCAATACGAAAGTTTGTGTAATATCCGCTGGAGACCGTTAAGTACATTTTGCTGCTAAATTCACAGTACAAATGTGTTACTTGCACTTCAGTTAGCCCCACATATCTGAGGCCCCAGCATCCGAGGACCAGCACATCCGGTTTTCATCATGTCTTTAATTAGTGGGCTTTCCTAGTCTGTAACAACCTTCCTATCTGCTGCCAGATAAGTGTGTCGACTCTACGCCATGACGGTTTACCACCCACAGTGCCCTTGGATTTTAGCGGACTCGATCCCAAAATTGTTTGCCAGAATCAGCACGAGCTGCTGTACTTCTGTTTCCAGGGTGCACCAGGAGGTGGTACTTTTTGGGATCTTGGTTATCGGCTAACCCTGAGCCGCATAGAGCAATGCAGTGCCATCACAGAGCCAGTACTGATAAATATCATTACCAACATAGGTCAAAAGAAATTTTTTTAATTTTAAAAAAGGAGTGCCTTAGTTCCACATAGAGCCATTGCTGAAATATGCAACAAGTTATTATCAACAGAATTTTTTTTTGTAAACCAGTTATTTAGTTACACAATAAACTAGTATTGACATATGCAACAAGGTATTGTTTACAGAAATAATGATGGCAAACAGACAGCAGAAAATGTAATCAAGAACAAATATCATATACAGAAACAATTATAGTTTGCTGTGAAATTCATACCCTCAGTCTAAAAGCAATATTTACAAAAGCTATTGCTGATGTTGATGTTCTAAATCTTTGCAAGCAGCTGTAGAATATCTATAATGGAACAAAAATGATGCCCATTAGTTTACAAGTAACTTTGATAATGCACATCCACAAATTTATTTAATATTTGTGAATATTTGCAAGATGCTATTTAATATTTGTAAGATACTTTTCCTAAATATTAAATTTTACTGTATTGCAACTCATCTTCATATCATGTAGATTTGAGTGTCTTTTACTTCTTCTGTGTTTGATCTCTGATACCAACATGAAAGTTGTGTGATTTCTGCCAGAAGCGCTAAGTTCGTTGTGCCGCTGGTTTCACAGCGGAGATGGATTCTTTTAAAGTATTGTTTAGAAATATATTCCATCTTTCATTGGAAAGTAAATACCAGTAAAATTATTATGAAACACAGAGGAATTGTAAAAAAATAATAATGCTGCAGACGAGATTTGAACCAGGTATGCTCAGCTAATATCAATTTGCTCAGGAATTGACATACCTTTGCATTGATTGCTGTTAAGTAATATATTGGTAGCATATCTTATCCAGGACGTAGCTATCAACCCAGCATTTGTTGGGTGTGGTGATTTTCGAGGCAATATAAATACGTTCAGTAGGTTTCCATTGCTTTCTGAACGGTCCGGATGCACAATTGCCTGTGGTGAGGATCGAACTCGGTACCTTTGCCGTCACAGACGCGCTATGTACCACTTCGCCACAGAGCCAGACAAGTAATATAAGTAATATAATGGCATCATAAGGAGAAGATAGTATTTGTATGTTGTGCAGCTACTGATTTGAAGTAGTCATATATCCATCCAGTGTTCTAGATGATGTATAGGTATTTGTATCTTTCATCATCAATGTTACTGGACTTAGCAGAACTTCACAATGCAAGATCATAAAATAACAAGATGAATACAAAAATATAAATAATAAATAAATAAAATACAGTTCATCTTTTTTTCCAATATTCTTCTTCTTCCAGTTGCACATTCCTTAAAGTAGGGACTATGCACTGTCTATCTTTGATAGAGCACAATGTGTCAAGATATCTTCTTCTTCTTCTTCAGCGTTCATTCTCAAACTCCTGCTGGATCTCTCTAGTAGCAGATCCATTCTAGATTTCCAGCAGGATGTAGTCCAGAGAATGGAAATGCGTTGTGTCGCCGTTTAATTTGCGCCAATGGCCCGACACATCCGTCTTCGGCGGGTGTCAAGATATCAATGTCTGACATTTTACAAGTGGTATTTTATGCTGAAACTTGTCCTTTGACTCTAGTCCAAACAAGCTCTAGTCGGTTAAGGTGTGAATCATCATCATTAAGTGCCGTCTCCGCAGCGAAGATTGGCTGCAACGGATCTCCAACATCCCGTCTCTTGTCTTGGTGGTGCATTCTGCTAGACTGTAACCTGTCCATCGTGTGATGTTACTCTCCCACTTGTATCTCTACTTACCTCTTGCTCGCCTCCCATTGACTTTACCCTCAAGTAAGGTCTTCAATAAGGTGTCCAAAATATTTTATTTGCCTGATCTTTATTTCTCTTAGTAGTTCTTTCTTCATATTAAGTGTCTTTAGCACCTCTTTATGTGTTTTCCTCTCTTTCCATGATGTTCTCCCTATTCCTCTATATACCCACATCTCAAAGGCATCAATTCTGTCTTCTAATTTTTATTTAAGGTGTGAATGGTAAGGTTCAAATCAAAGAGAAGTGTGGCAATTCTCTTCAATGATTCTATCATCTAAGTTGCAGCAGCTCTGGATTGCAAATAAGTCTTGTCAAAAGGGATATTTTCCTATGTAGTCATGTCCTGGTTTGATCTTTGGTTCTTGATGTATTTGGAGCGGTCTCCCAAAGCTTCAACATTATGGTAGGATACACTAATTAATTTAATAATTGATGCATAACCTGTACAGGACATTGCAATTAAAATATTGTTGAATTTTGAGACGCTATTAATACATCTAATCGCATTGCTATTTGCCATGTATTGCCAGAGCACATAAAGGGAACAAAGAATAGCAATACTGTTTACCTTTGATGCATGTTGTAAAAGGCAACTAAAGAGGTTATGCGATGGAGTTGACTTATTTGGTTAAAGTAACCCAGAAGTCATGCTGAGAATGTATATGTCAGGCTGAAAGGCACAGATATTGCAGCAAAGTTGCGAACCATGACACAATGCATTCCGTTCACTGGAGTACTGCCTGCTAATCTGCAGAAGTTTAAGAACGAACACAGAAGAAGAAGACTTTACTAACAAAGCCTAATAGACTTGCTCATCCAAGGGTACTGCAGGAATTATGATGATGATTATATGAAATTTGTGATGATGCATAAGTGTCTACACCAGATAGCATGGAACATCATGATGATAAACTTTATCACATATTTTTACACAACTGTAACTATAAGTAAACAATATCTCTCTCTCTCTCTCTCTCTCTCTCTCTCTGTGTGTGTGTGTGTGTGTGCGTGCGCGCACGCGCGCCTGCCTGCGTGCGTCGTGCATGCGAGTGCGCGCGTCTATACAAATATGATATATGTAAGGCCTACATAAAGGGGTGGGGGCCATAGTAACACAAATATAAAGTGGTACTACCAAGTTAAATGTTACTATTGATAACAATCTAATAAATAAACACAGATCCTCCTCAGTTGAGTAACTAAGGTGACACCCAATTTTCTACAAGGTTTGTTGCCTCAATGGTATGGTTGTGCTAGAGGGTTTATGGATGCATATTTAATCCACAAAGGGAGGCATTCCAGTGCTGGGACAATTGGTTCATAACTTCTTAATTAACTTTGTTGACTCCTCTGCATGATCTGGCATTCTCCACCACCTGCTTCTGTCAAAGTAGAACAAATGTTGAATATCCACTGGCCTGCATCTCTTCCTCATCCATGGGGATAATTGATCAAAGATAAAAGTACGAAATTGAGGCAAGACATGATTGGGAAACAACTGAACATACAATATGAAACATATAGGCTAACTGTAAAGGTGAATATTGGAGGGATTTTCACTGCATGAAAAGCCTTCCAGTATAATCATATCACCTACTAGAACTATAATGTATCATGATGGTATATTCTGGTAGGTCTCTGGTAAGACATATCACCTACTAAAACTATTATGTATCATAATGGTATGTTCTGGTAGGTCATTGTTAAAGACTTATCATCTACTAGAACTATTATGTATCATGACAGTATGTTCTGGTAGGTCATTGTTAAAGACTTATCATCTACTAGAACTATTATGTATCATGATGGTATGTTCTGGTAGGTTACTGGTAAGACATATCATCTAAAAAGATAAAGGTAAGTCACATGGCAGCAACCTGCCGCTGGAGATGAATATAACTCTTCATGTACTAAGCCACAGCAACTATTTTGTGGAGTGGACAGTTTCCTTCCCTGTTGTCTTTACCTCTCCTAACTCATGCATCAGGTACCTATTAACAGCTGAGTCCACTATATCATCTACTAGAAGTGTAATGTAGCACAATGGATTATCTGGTAGGTCACTGTCAAGTCACATCATATATACTAGAAGTATAATGTAGCATGCTGGTTTGTCTGCTAGGCCACTGATAATACCTGCATACCTTCCACATGCATTTTTAAGCCTACAGTTGCACTCCTTCATGGGAAAACATGTAGTAACAAAAGTTTTTTTTAAAGTTTTGTAAACAGACAATTATAAAAACACAAATCTTGAGTTGCAAAATAGTGGAATCACTCAATGTTTTCTAACCAAGGAGATACAGCACTGTTTTTTTTTTTAAAAAAAGGTAACTTTATGCATTGTTTTCTCTGATCACATCAACACAAAAACTAAGCAATTTGGAAATATTTATATTACAGGCTGCCACTTGTGACCTAGAGCTTGCGATACATTCTCAATCATGAGACTTAAGATACGCTTGCGCTCATTTTCATCCTGATGCCACGACCTCACACCCACTAGATAATACTCATCTTCCTCAGCATCCTTAGCTACAACAACATTATCATCTCTACCATCCTCACTAGCAGAGTTTACTGTTCGTATAGTTTTCTCTTTGAACTCAAAACAATTGAACTTCTGGCCTGTCTTTTTTAGTATTTCAGCCATCTTGACTATTGTTCTGTGGTGGACATCTCCATGAAAAGTTAAATGTTGCAGCCGAGTACAATACGTAACAAGGTTTATCAATGCCTTATCACAATTTGCTGAATCACACAAGCAAATAAAATTCTGAAGTGTAGAACTGTACTTTTCTATTAAAATGTCGATCAACTCCTGATCACATCTGCCATAATTTAATATTGTTAGTGAAGATAGGGGTACTTCTGGTGACAACATCAGGTTTAGCTGCTCTTGTGGTATCCGAGTTAGTATCAAATACTCTACTTGTAACCCAGGAGATGATATCTTCAGGGCCTTCCATGCTTGAGATGAGATATCTGGAAGTTTATATCCTTCTTTAACTATGGAATCTCTTGAGTAAACAATAAGAACTTGAAAGAGACGAAGCTTGCTTCTTTTCGTTGATGCCAGTTCCATAATAATTTTATTGCTTAACATCGGAGACCTCAGTGAAAGATAAGTGAGGTTTTTGAAGTATGACACCAACTCTAAAGTTGTTTCTATCGATGGCAGTTTTGGATTTCTCTCCGTCCATGACTCAGATTCTGTAGCCACATAAAAAATACTCAAAGATTCTAAACCTTTTAATTTTTCAGTGCTCATCAGAGCTTGAAAAATGTCAATTTTACTTTCAACTTCAGAATGAAGAGGCCATGAAATAATGTTCAGTCTTTTAAGGCGAACAGTTTTCCTTATCAAACCAACTACAAGAGGAAGATCATTGAAATTACTGCTTCTAGCAGAAGTTCTTTGAACAAATTGATCATTTGAAGCTAGAGCACCTAGCCTTATAGATAAACTTTCCAAACGACAATCCTTATTAAAATCTTCCAGCATTTTACGACAGCCATCATCAAACGGCTGGACATGATGGTACATCTCAAGCGATAGGTGTTGAAACAGGTGAGAAAATCTTCTAACAATCTCTGCCATTGTTTGATGCATGATAGATTTAAGCCCCCATCGGACAGTGCTGCTCTCCTGAGGATTACTCTGAGCAAACAGGCTTATGTGTGCCACCCGCCAGAGGTGGGGATGACTAAACAATTCATGGAACAACCTACAAGTCAAACTGAGGCGGTAACGATCTTTTAATGTAAGATATTCCAAGATGTTTACTAATGCCACTTCTGGAAGACATGTAATCAACAGTTTGTTTATAACATCTTCTTGTGACTGCATGGTTTCGTGAACACTGCTTTCACTTACAGAAAAACACTGTGCATTCTCCATTATATACTTCCAGTTGTCATGAATTGGAGAATCACTGTCGGAACACAATTGTTCTTCTTTATCACCCCTTATGTCCAGGTACACATTACAAACATTCAGCATGTGGGCAAGAGGAACTTGTCCATCTTATCCCATATTCCAAAAGTAAGGTTAATCTGTGATAAAGGTAGCCTATAAATAAACAAATAAATAATAAAATTTAGTTCATCTCACACATGCATATTGTCTGGCCTGAAAGAGGAGAAATGAAAAGCAATACTATGACCTACCATGCAAGTAGTATGAGGCAACGAATCGGCTTCTTCATTCACCTTTAGATTTCCATATTGATGACTCTGACAAAGGTAGAAGTTAACCCCAGGCTCTGAGCAGTGCCATAGTTTTTTATGAAAGCAGACAGGACATAGCCAAGTGTCTCTCCGTTCTTCATTGTACGTTGGGTATGTCTGCAACAAGTGTCCAGCTATCACAGGGCTGGTGCCACAGGTGCATAAGTCTGTTGTATCCAATCTTATATTTCTGATGTAGGTGGGGGTGGTGGTGCAGTCTGTTATGTCCAGTTCGTTGTTAGAAAATGATAACCAGGTCCCATCTGGAGAGCTTAAGGAGGTTTAAGGGTAGAGCTGGCTGTTCCACCCCATGGATCAAAGTGACCCTAACACCATTTTGTAGCCAGATGTGTCAGGTCAAAAGGCATAGATATCTCAGGTACACTGTAATTAATGACACTGCACATTCCATTCTCCAGATTACATCCTGCTAACCAGCAGGATTTTGAGAGTAAATAAAAAAGAAGTTCATCTCAACTTTAACAGTTTTTCTGACTTTCATTACGGTAGTTTACTAACATTTCAAGAAGACTTGTTTTTTCAAAAATCTCATTTGAAGCTACAGAGCTATGTACCATGAGTGGTGCTCTCAACAGGTGGTGTGCTGCTCTGTTGAGAGAGACAGAGTAAATTTGGGGAAACCCAAATACAAAGAAGTTAATCATCTATACCAAAAACACAAAATATGAATTATAAAGCACAAAATTCATCACTCTGTATTTTCAATGTGAGCACTTCTTTTTTTCTCTTCACTGATTCTCAAAATCCTGCATAAAAGCAATAAATAATACAGAGAATAAAAGCGCTGTGTCATGGTTTATGACTTTACTGTGATATCTGCGCCTTCTGCCTGACACAACCGACTTCAGTATGGCTTCTGCGTCACTTTGACCCTATATAGGATGAGGCAGCAAACTCCAACCTATAACCTTCCTAGTGGTCAATTACAACAAGCATAAAAGGTAAACAGTGTTGCTATTCTTTGCTCCCCTTTCAGGTTCCGCAACACATGGGTGGTCTGTCCATATTCATAATAAAGGGCAATAAATACACTGTGTTGGCTAAAATCACATCTTTTTTTAAAGAGATGTATGTTTGATGATTGTTCCTTCAAGGATGAAACTATGACAAGTCCAGCAAACCAGTAGGGTAATTGAATGCTTACAAGAACTTGTTCTAGATATTTTGCAAGAACTTAAGAACAAGAAAAGATATGAAAGAAATTAAGACATTACAAGAACTGTTGAAATAACTTCTGCAGTCAAATATGTTGAAAAACAGAGACTTAAATGGTTCTGCCACTTAATTAGGATGAATACATAAGGATGGTTAGCAGCAAGAGCATACACCATGAGAATGGAAGTAACAAGAGGCAGAGAAAGACCAAGAATAAGGTGAATTAAAGGAGCCCAAAATTGATCATCATTCAATCCTGCAACGCCAAAAACGGCAAAAGCAGAGAAAAGACTAGATACATATGCTGAATTTGGAAAATGTAATGACTCAAGATGCGAGTGGAACTTGTGTCCGCTGAAAGGACCTAATTCAAATCTCGTCTGATACCTTATATTTTTAGTTCCATAAACTTCTTAGTTAAAAAATGTTGCCCCTGTGTTGCTGGGTCTAAAAGGGCAGCAAAGAATATCAGCATTATTTACCTTTCATACATGTTATAAGACGCATGTGGTTGCGTCTGTGGGTCTCACCAATGGCCCACTAGACAAACCATCCATGCCACAGAATACCTTAGATGACATGCCGTTATATTGAGGTATTCTTCTTATAGAAGCTTCATGGTACGTCATCTATACAATTATGCTTCTCATGCTTTTATTGTTGTTGTTGCAATGTATTTTGTACATGTATGCTCTATGTAACCACTCTGTGGTTGGGAAGAAGCCAGAGATATACTGCGCAGCACTGGGGAGGAGGAAACAGACAGCACTGTTTTTTTTTCTATGGCTGAAGCCCATCATAAGGGCACAGTGACTCAGGACGTGATGATCCTTTTGACTTGAACATTTCGTTGCGCGCCTGGAGCAATAGAGAAGTTTGGCTTAACCAGTAGTCAATTGGTGGCGGGGAATGAGCACAGTGAACCATATCTTGGCTGCAGTGTCTCGGAACAGTGCACAGGGTGAAACTTACCTTCCTAGTGGTGTGATAGTTATGCTCTGGCCCTGTGTGGGCCGAAAATCCACAGACTTCCCAGCAATAAAATTATGGGCCAAAGGGCATGAGCCTATGGACTGCTGGATCAGCAAACAACCAACATGTTATAAGAGGCGACTAAGGAAAATATGATGTGTAGATGGCTATCCCATCTCATATAGGGTCAAAATGACCAAGAAGTCACGCTGAAGTCTGATGTGTCAATAGGTACAGATATTGCTGCAAAGCTGTAAACCATTACACAATGCATTCCATTCTCCTGACTACATTCTGCAGATGTTTGAGAACTAGCGAATAAAAAGTCACAAACTAAAGTGTAAAATGGAAATGAATAGAAAAATAATACCAGTAAGTGATTTTTAAAGGTTGGCTACATCAAGTTATGCGATCAATGTGTGTGACAGGCAATAGTTGCACCTGTGGTTATTGTATTGTACATGTACATGCAGCACAAAACGTGTGAATTAATAACAGTGCTCCAAGAGTGTACAAAGGAATTAACAGTGTGCAATTGTAAGTTTTTTGTGGAACAAAAGGACTTTCTACCAATGACATTCATAAGGACATAGTTGCTGTTTATTCTGAGAACTATTTATTGCGTAATGTGTATAACTGAACAATATTAAGTCAGTCACTGTTTCTTTTTCTGACTGATTCTATGTGTGTGCTTCAAAAGATTCAGTCTGGCTTTCCACACCGTCTGTGGCTGGAATTTTACGAAACATGTACTGAGTAGTTCTTAATTTTTTTTCCAGGACATGAAAGAGTACACAGACTTGACATCGTGCCTAATGATAATTCAATGGATTGTGCTGATATTTTGAATGCAATTAAGGAGTTACACCATTTGGAAGATATTGGGTGTGTATTTTCCTCCGTGTCAAACTAGAATGGTCAGCGGACAATGTATCTTTGTCCTCTTGAGACACACTCCTTAGTTGAGGGGAATGCTAGATGTACCATCACTGTGGATGGGAAACAGATCTGGCAGAAAAATGATGTGGTATTGTATGAAACAAGTGGCATATGGGAATTAAAATAAGACCTATCAAGCAATAAAGAACAGTTACCATATGGAATTATGAATGACATAATGAATATAATATTGAAACACTTATTGACTTGTTTGGAGTGCCACGGTGATGATTTGCATACTAACTAAGATTAAGTAAATAAGGAGATACATAACTGCAATAATTACTTAGGACTAAACCTCTAATTAATTGTCTCTTTAAATAATGTATTCAAATCATAAATTACATTATTATTAATCAATACAGCTGTTACAAAGTCATTTGTTTTAAGCCTACGCTGTGGCCTAGTTAGGACGGTTGAATACTAGTTTAAGTCACCATTGTGCTATAAATAGCACACTGTTGTCACGGAGTTCCATGTAACACCAATGAAATTAATGGCTGCCGTGATGTCACATCTAGACACAGACGAACTTATTATCATACCCTGTTTCTTTTCAAATTTATATAATTTTCCTATGATTTGTACTGAGCGATCAGTATTTCTGCGCGCTATACACAAAGCGAGGTGAGCGCATACATTAGAGATATTATTTCTAATACTAACCCTATTCTAAGTACTTAATCTTACGCTTGCCAAATCACACAACAAAGGTCAGAATATACCTTGAAAGTAGACCAAAGGTCACAGTGGAGAATCAAACTAGGATTCAGCCGTTAGGACTTTTTATGTATTTGAATTTATTACAAAACGACTTACCTCAGGTTCACTCAATAAAGCAATGAAAACAACCTTTTTAATGTCACTGTCCAGCTCTGTGACGGCCAAGATACTGGCGTTGAAGCCTACCGCAGGTGATTTTGCACCTAGAGTAGACTGTTCAGAAAGCAATGAATAGGTCTACTGAATGTAAATATTACCAAGAAAATTACGGTAAAAGTACAGATTAGTTCTTCACTGTGCTCTAAATAGCACACTGTTTACATTTTTAACTAGCTGATGTCATAGATCTCCCTAAAACATCAATTATCCATAGGGTTGAGAAACTGTAACAATGTGAATAAAACCATACACTCACCTTAGTCAGCATTCTCTGCGGGATACACTTTTTTTAATTACAGAAACAAACTCCATGAATATTCCCGCTATTCTATAAACTAATAATTTATCTTGATTCTAAATACTAAACACTTATTCTAATCCTTAAAACTAACTCTAATACAAGCGCTTTCAATTAATAATATATCATTCGACTTCACATACTTTCTTCTCCATATATGAATTTATAACAAAAGTAAGATCACATTTAACAACACGGCGCCATAATTGTTAGTTCCGTCTGCTAATGTATACCACTGCGCATGTCCCTTAAGTTATATCTTCCCGCTATTGTACATAATAATAATTTACCTTAATTCTAACAAGAGTTTAGAATTAACACTAGAAACTGATCCTAATCCTTAACCCCTAACCCCAGGCTGAATACTAACTCTAATGTAATCGTTTTAAATAAATATTAATTTTAAATACTACTTATATTCCAAACTAAATCATACAACAATACTAGCACTCTGCAAGGCAATCACAACACAAAGGTTAGAAAACACCTCGAAACTAGAGCAAAGGTCACAGTGAAGAACTATACTGTACTTGCGCTGAAAATTACTACAGCTAAAATATGCTGGATGATGCCTACATCATGTATAGGATATGCTAACTTATTAATGTAAATATTCTACCTTAAGGAATTCGCTTATCAGAAACCTGATAATGTACAATTACAATATTATTTTTTGGTAGCTTATCCTATTCACTTCAGGATGTAGCCATCAACCCAGTATATTTTGGCTGCAGTGATTTACTTTCAGTAGTCTGACGCCTTCGAGTTGAAATGCTGTTAGTTACTAAACACAATAACAAAAAGAAAACTACGCCTGTTTGGTCATATAAAGAGACATAACTGTTTAGAAAGACAAATAATGGAGGGAAGAGTACCTTATATTCATTGATTCACCATTATTATAATATATTTTATATATATATATATATATATATCATTATATCAGATGAGTCATGAGAGCTATGGATAGCTCAGCCATAGATCATTAAATTCATTGGATTGTAATGTCTATGATGACAATGTCAAATAAAATTGACTGTTACTAGTGTTACTAAGGTACAACAAATGTGAAACTACTGAAAATCCATAGCATAAGTCTAAGTTGGAATCCATACCAGTCACACAACACTACACTGTAGTGTCAATAGTGGCTCATTTTTCATTTCGTATTATCATTGATTCACTATCTATCTATCTATAGTATTATAATACTATACACTATACTTAACTATACTATATATTTATATATTATAATAATTATATATAAATAATATATAATATATGAATTTACTGTAATTTTACGTCACACGATGAAGATTTTGCAAGATAATCAATCAGCATGATAGAAACAGTACTTTACGATGTTCCAACAGCCGCCAATAAGATAATTAGGTGTGTGTATTATATAGACTAACACCATAGTGTCAAATATGTATCACCTGGATCAATTAATCTTACTCATAGATGAAGGAAGGTAATCAAGATTCAAGTGCTATAAAAAGCAGACATAATCACCATCAGTGTTACCAAAGACATTTAAGAATTAACTACAAATGACCCTGTAAATAACCCCAGACTGTATAATTCATGTTTAAAATGAATTAGGCCAGGACTAGTGAATATTCCTAAGATAATTATATTTATATTTAACAAATAAATATGTGTTTAAAAATACCTGCACTAAAATGTTTTTAAAAGGGCGATTTGTCCACCTTCGTGTGTAAATCCAGGTTTCTATGAGATTGTTTGTAACTTTTTCATTTGCTAAATGTGGGGATGATTTACCCGTCTTTTGGCTACATTGCTATATTTCCGCCCTCACTCTCTCACACACACCAAACAAACCATAATAAAGCAAATTTGGCCAAAATACCCCAGATGACAGTCAAAAACCCCAAGATACAGTAAAAATAACAATACAACAACCAAAAATAAAGATATAACAACACAACAACCAAAAATCAGAATAGACAATACCGAGATAGAATGTGTGGATAAATTTGATTACTTAGGAGCAAACATCAACGGTGCAGGAGACTGCATGGCAGAAATAAGGAAGAGATTGGCAATGTCATATTGCAAAATATCACGGCTGAAAAACATATGGAAAAACAACAAAATAGAAACGAAAGTGCTAATGTTACGAACTTTTATTTTTCCGGTTGCAACATACGGATGTGAAACATGGACTCTAAGTAAAACAGCGGCAAAGAGGATCAGCGCCTTCGAGCTGAAATGCTACAGGAAGATACTTAGAATATCATGGAAGGATAAAATCAGAAACTCAGATATTATAAACACACTGAATATTCCAGAGTGTTGGTTACTAAACACAATAACAAAAAGAAAACTACGCCTGTTTGGTCATATAAAGAGACATAACTGTTTAGAAAGACAAATACTGGAGGGAAGAGTACCTGGTAGAGGAGAAGGGGCAGACCAAGAAGACGATGGACTGACGACATTAAAGATAACATGAATACATCGCTAGAAAATGCAAGCCACATCGCCCAAGACAGAGAGAGGTTCAGAGAGTTCATTGGGAAGACAACGTTCTGGAAGGAATACGTCACATGACACACAGTAAAAATAAAAATAGTCCTGGTATCGCTAATCACAATCAGCATTAGTTTCGAATCTAAAACAGCTGATTTGCGATAGTTATAGACAATAATTCTTGCCTTTGGCATGCCTAAAATCGAGATATTTGTTTCTTAATTGCCCCTATAAAATCTTCTGCTTTGTTTCTTAATCCACAGATATTCATTGTTCCAAATTTGGTAGTTTGTTTACTTTTAATGAGAATTAGACTTACGTAAAACACAGGTTTATATATCGCTTCAATGAGACATGACAGACTATAGCCAAAACATAAAGACCTTTTGGTTGAAACGTTGAATGTGATTTGTGTATTGTAATTTTTATGATTTCTTGTGTGCTCATCATTGCCCATCATTACATACTAGTTTTAGCTATAGTCTGTCGTGTCTCATTGAAGCGATATATAAACCTGTGTTTTACCTAAGTCTAATTGTTACGATTCACGCAGTTACCTTGTATTGATTGTCATATTTTAATGAGAATGGAGACATCCATTTAACTCTCCAGAAACGTGGAGAGTTCTCATATAAATGTTCTTGATTTTCTTGCAGAACCTCTTTTGTGCATTTTTATAATCTACATTGAGCAGGTTTCCATATTCTTTGCATGAGTTGATTTTGGCAGTTTTAATTACTTTCTTGGCATTTGTTTTTGCTGTCTTGTATTCTATGTTATCTACTTGGTTTTTGCTTATGACCCATTTCTTATATTTTTGTTTCTTTTCTCTTGTGACTTTTTTGACTTCTTCATTCCACCATGCTGTTATTTTTTGTTTCTTTACACTATTGTTTTTGTATCCGCATGCTTCTCCTTCTGCTTGTGTTATAGCGTCTTAAATAGTTTCCATTGTTGTTGTATCTACTGGGTTTTTTGTGTATGCATTGCTCACGTACCGTGTCGTCCTTAAGCTTGTGTATTTTAATTGTTGTTGGTTTGTTATCTTTGTTGATGTCTTTCTTCTTTCTCCTTCTGTTTGTTGTTACAGCTACTATTACTGCTATATGGTCGGTGTCTACACACGTTTGGTATGGCTCCTGCGTCTGTTATTTTCCTTCTGTTGGTTCTTCTTGTTAATATAAAGTATATTTGGCTTTTGCAGTCTAAATCGTTCCACTTGGTGTGAACTTGGGATTCTCTGTGCTTGAAGAATGTGTTAGTTATAAATAAGTTGAGAAAGACTGATTGCAAGAAATAAGCCAGTTCATCCACAAAGATCAGCAACAAAGACCTGAACATAGAAGAAGACTCTCAAAACTATATAAATTATCTCTGCACAATAAACTGTGGGGAACCCACAACAACCTGCATGATAATGATGATGAACTAATCCCTTTAGCTGTGAGCAGGTAGCTCTTGACAGAACATCGCCTTTCTGACAAAAGCTTTTCTCTCAAAACTATAGAAAAATGTTTCTGAAAAACAAACCACTCTATACATGACCAATGAAGTACAAAGTACTGGATGTATAATAATTGATCGCAGAAGAATATTAAAAAATGCAAACCCACTTAAGGCATATAAAAAGATATACAATGTGTTTGATTAATCGTGGAGGGAAAGATTCCAAGATAAATACAAAGAGGTAGCACACGATATTAGAACTCACAACATCACAAATCTTTTGAATATGACACTAGAAGTAGTATGACACAGGACAGCCTGCACATAATTGATAAACCTAAAGAATGGCAATAAGGGCGACGTCCTTTAAAGGATAGGCATACAGTACATAGCCCTATAACAGGGATGGGGAACTTCTGGATGGTGGGGCATAAATGGCTGTACTAAACCTTCAATATATGTATGGTCTTGTTCCATAGAACCATAAATGTATAGGACTATTCATCATCATCAGGTGCCATGCCGACTCTCGTAGGCGATCATGGCTCTCCACAGCTCTTTATCCCCAGCATTAGGCCTATGTATCAAGATCGTTGTCGCCCGTGTATTGCCGGGGCCCGAAAGTGGAGCAAAGAATAGCAACACTGTTTACCTTCCATGCGGGGTGCAAAGGGAACGCATTGCTCTAGGCGGACCCAGGGTTAGCAGATAACCAAGATCCCAAATGTACCTCCACGCGGTGCACCCTGGAAACAGAAATACAGCAGCTCGAGCTGATTCTGGCCAAATCATTTGGGGATCGTGTCCGAGAATGTGGAGGTAGCAGATGGAAAGAGATGTGACTGCACAAGAGACAGACAATATCTCCGACACCACCAGCATCACCACATATAGCGACACTGTCGACATACAGTGAAGCAAGTCAGTCCAGTCCGAACATTGGAGGGGCGGCCAATGTAAAATGCACGTAAAGGTAGATGCATGGCGAGAGACAAATAGATTTCATACTGAGTACAATGAAACAATGAAAGGGCAGAACAGCGCTAGAGGGCAGCGCGAACTGCAAATAGAAAGTGAAAAGTCCCTAGGAAAGGGGAACTACAAGCTCCGTCAGCTCGAGACGAGCTTCTAGTTACCTGTGTTCCTTACAGGCAGAGACCCAGACCCATCCATTGGCGTTTGGTAAAGCAAGAAGACCTAACCCAACTCTTATGTCGAGCCTTCCTAAACCGGAAATATGCTCGCGAAGAGAAAGGGTTCTGTACCCGATGGGCTTAGGCAAGAAAGGGACAACGATGGTAGTCCTGGCCCAACTCTACTGTCAAGGTTTCCTATAACGGATGTACACTTGCAGAGAGAAAGGGTTCCGTACCCGATGGGCTCAGGCACAAAAGGGACAACGATTTAGCCCTGGCCCAACTCTACTGTCAGGTTTTCCTACACCGGAAATACACTTGAAGAGAGAAAGGGTTCAGTACCTGATGGGCTCAGGCGCTATTGGGACAAGGACGCTCAGCTCGAGAACGCCTTGCTCTCAAACGCGTGGTGTGAGACTCGAACTTTGACACGGGGTACACGATGTCGGTGAATGACACCTCGGCTAAGAGGGCGAAAGAGCCAGGGTCCAACTCCTCTGTTGAGTTCTTCCCCTTAAGGAACCAGGCTCACGGATGAGAAACGGTTCAGTACCCAATGGGCACAGCACGTCCAATTACACGAGGCAAGTTCATAGACAGTGGAACACCTTGTGCGAGACAGACGAGAGCAAAAATCGTCTGGGCGAAGAGTCACCACTACGCGTGCCTGGAGACAGATAGAGGCTGTCACAGGCTAAGGGTAGCCCACCCGAATTGTCAAGGCATGCCGAAATCGGATGTGCTAGGCCTACAAGGCGCATAACGGTGGCACAACGTAATCACGCTCCCGGCGGAAATCGCACGGATATCCGTGATGGTTACAATGGAGCGAACGCAAAACAAACAAACAAAACCTTCCACGCATGTCGTTAAAGGCGACTAAGGAGGTTATGGGATGGAATTGGCTGTCCCATCCCATGTAGGGTAAGTGACCCAAAGCCAAGCTGAAGTCGGATGTGTCAGGCTGAAAGGCGCAGATATCGACACAACGCATTCCGTTCTCTGGGCTACATCCTGCTAATCTGCAGGAGTTTGGGAACGAACGAAGAAGAAGATTGTTGTGGTTTCCCTGTAGCACCAGGTTGTCAAACTGTCTAATATTTTCTCACATTGTCACCCTCTGTCTATGTTGCCTTCAATCTTGCCTGTTGTGAATATGTTCTCAAAACCTCCCTGTCTCACGAAGTGGCCAAGAAATGAATGCACTTTTCTTCTTCCCATTTTATTAAGAACTTTGGATCAAAACATTTTTTAGCTTAGTCAAGATTATTCTATATAAATTACTGATACCATCTTTTCTTTTGTATGAATATGAAAGCTGGACACACTGCGTATAGAGTTGGAGGATTCAGTCATTTGAATATGTGCTACATGCTATTTTTTTCCCCGTTCATTCTTAATCTCTCGCTGAATCTCAATGGTTTAACATCATTTTCGGCAAGATGTAGTCCAAAGAATGGAAATGCACCATATCGCCATTTAATTTGTGCATGTGGCCCAATATATCGATCATTGGTGTTTCTGACATGTTCAAAATTTTCTTTGGGGAACATAAAACAAATGTACTTGTATAAAATAACTGAACTTGCAGATAGACAGCACCCAGTGTAAACAGTGGTGAAACAACATAACCTTGTGTGGTTTGGACATGTAATGACACAATTCCGCTTTTAAAGATTGGACATGTAATTTGTGTGGTTTGGACATGTAATTACACAATATCACTTTTAAAGATTATCCTGCAAGGAACAGTTGGGGATGAAAGGACAAGACAAAGAAAATTATGACTTGATAACACCAAGGAACGGCATGGTCAGGGTGTAATTTTTTCACATCATCTCCATGAATTAAGATAGGGATGTTTGACGGGCTCTTTGTGCTTATATTTCCGTAGCAACATCTCTACTACCCTAACCAGTTACATTATTACCTTTTTTTGTACTTAAAAAGAAATACATTACATCGCGTTTACATCAGTGATTGCTTGATGAAGGTTAGTAAACTAAACACAACACACATTACTACTGAAACAAGTGAAAAAAAACACAAAACTGATTTGGTATAAACATATATTATGTGTGATTCTTGTAAAATTATACAATTTGATTAATACATGAAAAATAAACAAAAACTGGTCATAATTTTTGTTGTTGGACGTTTATTCTCAAACTTCCACCAGATCTTTCTTGTAGCAGAATGTGCCCACTAGATTTCCAGCAGGACATAGTCCATAGAATGGAAAGTTGTTGTGCCGCCGTTTTATGTCCACAGTGACCAAACACCGCTGACTTTTGTGGTGGTAATTAATACACTGTGATTTTACCACTTCCACTGAACAACTGTAACCATATCACTAGTAGGCCAGCCGTACAAGAGAATTTCCGTACTTAAACGTATATCACGAACATCATAGCTAACTATGGTCAAGTATGCTTGATACTTTTGCTGTGGTCTGTATTGTTGTCAACATAGCCACAGACACTCAAAGTTGGAAGTGATATGTCACTCGTCCCATGTGTCATATTTTGCTGAAAACGATGAGAGCACTAATGCGGTTGTAGTGTCCCATTTACATGCCGCTGAGGTTTATCTGAGAATATATGTTATACTAGTACTCTACAAGGATCAGCAACCAGGTTTCTATGAAACAAAAAGCTAACATAATTAAACAGAACGAAATTCCGATGAATACGCATATACCGATACAGCCAACATTTTTCGTGTTTGGCGATGACAGTCCCCGATCACTTGATATGCGCGCTAAACACTGAGTGGGGGTGGATTTGCATGCATATCGCTAGATTGGTATTTTAGTTACAACTTTTTAAATCTCTGAGTCATGAAAGCTCAATGCAATAACACATGAAATTAAAAAGTTAGATTCTTGTCACATGATGTGGTCACTGATTCCTGTATTGAACCATACTTGCAGTTTTGTTGACTGACATTTTTCAGTATCACACCTGCAGTGTGTACTTTTCAAAAATATCTGTTAAACTTCATCTGTTCTAAAACTCCTGCATATTTTTAGGATGCTGTCCAGAGAACGGAATGTATCATGGTTTACTGCTTGGTTGTGATATCTGGGCCTTTTGTCCCGACATATTTGACTTCAGCATGACTTCTAGGTCACTTTGACCCAGTATGGGATGGGACAGCCAACTCCACCACCAAAAAATCCGCTAGTCGTTTATTATAACATGCACTGAAGGTCTGTGTCACTATTTTATGCTCAGATTTAGACCTCTGCCACCCTTGTGGAAACCAGAACCTGACTTCTAGTTCATGGTGTAAAGAATAAGGCCACTGTCTTATTTTCAGGCATGTTGTAGGAGGTGACTAAGGAAAGTTGAGAGATAGGCTGACAACCTCTCACAAGTGAAAAATCATCATTACTATATGTCTTACTTTGTTCAATTTCTTACTTTGTCTTCAGTCAAATTGTCTCTATGGATGGTGAAGAGATGCAGACCAGCGGACTTTGTCCTTTTGTAGCAAACTCCTAGGTTGTGGGGAATGTTAGATATGCCATCCCTTCGGATGGGTCAATAGATCTGACAGAAGAAGAATAATGAGCTAGTTGGTCCAGACTGTACTATGCTACTGGAAGGACATGGTAATCCTGGGACACTACCTAGAATGTCATATTTCAGGACTAAATATGTACCCATAAACCCTCCCTGCCTTTAAGACAAGCATGCATTTAATACAACATATATGAGTCTTGGAATCGCCTGTGCTACTCAACTGAGGAGGACCTGTGCTTTTGTCAAGAGCTACCTTCTCTCAGCTAAAGGAATTACCTCATTTTCATCTTCATCTTAACCCTTTCACCCCTATGAGATTTCCCAATTGTCAATCCCTCATCCCTAAGGCAAGGGGCACAACTCCTCCAAAATATGGATATGATGATGACAAAATTGCATTTTCTTTCAAACTATTCATCATATCACACTCAGACTTTGCAGATAAACAAAAAAATGAAGTCTTGCATAAACCTATATCAAAGATACTTTAATACATATATGTTTAAATTATAATCTGTAAAACTCGACATAATGTGGGGAAAATTATTTTTTTTTACTTTTGGGGTGTTGAGTAGAGGAGTCATATTCAGACGAAAACTCAACACTAATAAACTCGACACACACAAAAAATATCATATCAATCGCAAACACACAAGTTTAAAAAAAGCGACGCGATGGCGCTCTAGGGGTCAGCAAGTGGAAGCGACTCGACGGCGCTCTAAGGGAGAATCGGTTAAACACACGGACACAAGTCATTTATTTCCTTGTCCTATTCAGGTAATGTTCTATGCCTAAATTTCATCAATTACAATATAGAAATGTCATCAATCACCATGTGTACATCTGACAGGCTGTAATATAATGCAGAAAGTGCATGTATCCAACACCTTAATATAGACACTACAAAGTAACCATGTGTAACCAAAGACCATGTCTTATGATATTACAAAATTATTTTGTTAACTTGGCATGCTCCAGAATAAAATTAAGTTGGATAGGACTCGTTTGAGGACATAGCTAAGACAGATATGACTTACTGGATAACAAAACGAGGTCAGATAGGACTTATTTCATGAAAAATATGAAGTAGATACAACTTCTTTATAGATAAAAATTAGTCATATAGTACTTATTTGAGGACAAAACTTAGACATATAGTACTTATTTGAGGACAAAACTTAGACATATAGTACTTATTTGAGGACAAAACTTAGACATATAGTACTTATTTGAGGACAAAACTTAGACATATAGTACTTATTTGAGGACAAAACTTAGACATATAGTACTTATTTGAGGACAAAATCTAGTCAGATAGTACTTATTTGAGGACAAAACTTAGACATATAGTACTTATTTGAGGATAAAATCTAGTCAGATAGTACTTATTTGAGGACAAAACTTAGACATATAGTACTTATTTGAGGATAAAATCTAGTCAGATAGTACTTATTTGAGGACAAAACTTAGACATATAGTACTTATTTGAGGATAAAATCTAGTCAGATAGTACTTATTTGAGGACAAAACTTAGACATATAGTACTTATTTGAGGATAAAATCTAGTCAGATAGGACTAATTTTGAGGACAAAACTTAGATATATAGTACTTATTTGAGGACAAAATCTAGTCAGATAGTACTTATTTGAGGACAAAACTTAGACATATAGTACTTATTTGAGGACAAAATCTAGTCAGATAGGACTAATTTTGAGGACAAAACTTAGACATATAGTACTTATTTGAGGATAAAATCTAGTCAGATAGTACTTATTTGAGGACAAAACTTAGACATATAGTACTTATTTGAGGATAAAATCTAGTCAGATAGTACTTATTTGAGGACAAAACTTAGACATATAGTACTTATTTGAGGATAAAATCTAGTCAGATAGGACTAATTTTGAGGACAAAACTTAGATATATAGTACTTATTTGAGGACAAAATCTAGTCAGATAGGACTAATTTTGAGGACAAAACTTAGATATATAGTACTTATTTGAGGACAAAATCTAGTCAGATAGGACTAATTTTGAGGACAAAACTTAGATATATAGTACTTATTTGAGGACAAAATCTAGTCAGATAGTACTTATTTGAGGACAAAACTTAGACATATAGTACTTATTTGAGGATAAAATCTAGTCAGATAGTACTTATTTGAGGACAAAACTTAGACATATAGTACTTATTTGAGGATAAAATCTAGTCAGATAGTACTTATTTGAGGACAAAACTTAGACATATAGTACTTATTTGAGGACAAAATCTAGTCAGATAGGACTAATTTTGAGGACAAAACTTAGATATATAGTACTTATTTCAGGACAAAATCTAGTCAGATAGGACTAATTTTGAGGACAAAACAGTCTGAAATGACATATTTTAGGACAAAACTGATGTTGTTGTTTCAATGAGATTGTGAGTGATTAGTTCTTACTCCAATGTGCAAAGGAGTGAATTCTCCAGAGTGTTTTTGTCATACCCAGAAGATTTTGATTGTTGTTGGTGTGCAGAGCTAAGTCATTTTCCAGTTCTGCTCACTGATACTAATCAGTGTTACTTATCTTGGATGTACTCTTTTTCTGTGCTATTCATTGGCTGGCAGTATAAATTTGCACAAAGTGAACAAAAATCCATAGCATCAGCCAAGATAAGTCATACTTTTTTTGTATTAGTCCACAGGACTATTCTGAAGAAAGATTTGGCAACGCCTTGTATAGAAACCTCCTACTCAAGAGATTTAACACTGTCAGATTTCCTCAAGAAACCTGACAAATTGTCATATAAAACTTACTTAAGTATCCAAATAAAACTATATCAGCTAGGACTTGCTCGATGACTGTTTCATAGTTTTTCTATGAAATATATCTACTGTTGTTTCATGACAAGGTCGTAGTTCAAAATCACAAAAACCTAAAGCAAACTTATCACAGTTTTTAAATATGTCAAGACCTCTGCCAATTTTTATCACCCATCCTGTATCCAACCTGGAAATATAATAATACAATAAAAGATGATAATATTATAAATGATAAAAGATATAAGATTATAAAATATAATATGATAACACAAGATAATAAGATGATAAAGGATAATAATATGAAAAGATCAGAAATATGATAAAGCATAGTGAAAGATAAGATAATAAAAGATATTAGATATTATAAAAGATGCGATGATAAAGATTAAAAGCTGATAAAGGATAATAAAAAGTAATAAGCTTATAAAAGACAATATGATTTTTAAAAACGCCAACACCACCTAAACATCTGTGTTGTCTCTTTGGAGATGCATGGCAGGTAACAGTGTCACTACTTGGCACCACACGGACAACCTGTTCCATTCTACAGAGGTTGACAAACCATCTTGCACGATGTAGTTCCGAGAAATGATTGTGTTCTGGTTTACATCTTGGCTGCGATATTTGCACCTTACGGTCTGACACATCCAACTTCAGCATGACGTCTGGATCACTAGCTCTATGGGATGGGACAGCCAACCGCACTCCTAACGCCTCCACAATCACTCTTTGCGACATTGATGACAGATCACAATGATCCTATTCTTTGCTCCCCTTTTGGGTCCCGGAAATATAAACTGCTAAACAATCTAATTTGAGACTTTTCTTCTGTGCTCTTTCTCAAACTCCTGAAGATTAGTAAGATGCACAACAGAGAATGGAATGGATTGTGTCATAGTTTACAGTTTGGCTGTGATATCCGTGCCTTTCGGCTTGACACATCCAACTTCAGAATGGCTTTTAATTACTTTGACCCTCTATAGGATGGGAAAGCCAATCCTACCCCAAACATATTCTTAGTTTCCTCTTACGACATGCATAGCAGGTAATAGTGTCACTATGCTCCCCTTTAGGGCTCTGGCAACACACAGCAATTTGGGACTTTTCTACTTAGGTCTATAAGAGGTGGTATTTTAGACCTCAATGTATGGTCTGTGAACCATATATCATTTAATTACTTAAACCACTTTTCTTGTCAACACTGTGGTAAAGCAGACAGTGGTCCGTCTCACAAGCACAACTCAGTTGAACTTGTTCGTAGTCTGAAATCTGACCATCCACATTGTACTGATAATGTGATTGGAAGTATTAATGATGTTTAAAATTCAACAATGTTTGAAAAGCAATATACAAGTTTTATGCTTCAATTATTTATCAGTTAAAGGTCAAGGTAATCTAAATTATAAACCAGTGTCATAGTACACGATTTCCCAAAGATTCTCATCTGCCAGGTCAGTATTTGACCATACACCACCTGACTAGCACCACATATCACATTTGCTATGCTGCGATTCCTCAACTTTTCTAGAAATGAACGCTTCCTGGTGACTGGGTGAACCACAGGAATAATTTTTATTTCACACCATGGATAATGAGCTGATTCCAGGTTTGCTGGTCATCAGGCCAATGACTTAATATTACACTACTGCGGATTCCAGAGAAGATTATTCAATTATTTCTAACACAACAAAAAAATATAAAACCTGATTTCTCTGTCATGAAGAGTGTTTGAGTAATTGATCTGTAGCCGTATTCCATGAGTCTGTAGAGATTTTCCAATACTCAGCAGCTTTTGTTGCTGTTGCTGTTGACTGTTCATATCCTGCAGGGATGAAAATTAAACGTACATCTAGAATGGACAAAAATTAAACATCCATCTAACCTAAATAAATATTAAAGAAACATATAGCAGAGATAAAAATGAAGCAAACATTTGTGTAGCAGAAATAAATTAAACAAATATGCATGTAGCAAGAAGAAAAATTAAATAAACATACCTATAGCAGGAATAAACAATTTTAAAAACATGTGTAGCAGGGATTAAACTTAAACGAACATACATCTAGGGGAGATATATTGTTGTTGTCCATACAAAATTTCCACTGAGTAGTTCTACAATATGGACAGTGACTGGTGGTAGTTCAATGAACCATGTTGATATTTTGAATACAATCAAGGCATTAGAACACTTCGATAATGTAGGGTGTGTTTCTTCTGTGTCTATTGCTAGAATGCAGGAACTGAGAAGGAAGCGTGATATTGCAAGAAACGAGCAGCATATAGGAATCAAAATAAGAGTTATCAACCAACACAGTACAGGAATAGTCTCATGCTGAAAGACAATGAATATGAAAATAGAGCACCTATTGGTGTGTCCAAAGTGTCATGATTATGATCTGACGACTTACTAAGATCTTTTCAGCTAACTCAAGTGTCAGCATCAGAGATTTTCACAATAGTCCAATGGACATTAACAATTTTCTTACAGAAGGCAGATATCCATTTTCAGACAGTCTTCAGAAGATTGCTGTCTGCAGGAGTTTGAGAACGAACGCAGAACAAGAAAGAAGAAGACGATTGCTGTGATTTATAAATATTTATGGACATTCTTCCAATTTATACCAATATAATATATAATAATAAAGTTCTTAACCAATCAGAGCTATAGGGGTACCACATTGAAGACATCAGCATAAAAAGACATGATTCATATTATGCAGATGCTCCAATGGTAGCATTTCAGTGAGCAGAATTTTATCACTCATCGTCAAGCAGAATTTTATCACTCATCGTCAAGCAGAATTTTATCACTCATCGTCAAGCAGAATTAACACAACTGTCATATCCAATGTAAATATCACGTTTTAGATTTATTTATGACATCTGTTGATGTCATCATCATTGTTGTCAAAAATTCTGCAGTACTGTCAGATGTCAAATTCATGGTGTTTCTCACTGTGCATGTTTTGGATATATATATTTATAAAACACCAGATAAGGGATGTTTGACAGGCTCTTTGTGCTGATATTTCCAAAGTGACATCTCTACTACCATAACCGGTTACATTATTATTACCTTTTTTGAACTTAAAAAAAACATTACATCGTGTTTACATATATATCATCCTATGCTATTCTTCATTACATAATACTTAAGCCAGCCTACATATCACATGATGACAATCATCATCATTGCGGTATGAGCCATAGCAACACAAATACCAATGTGAATAAGTAAATAAGTGTTAGAAATACCTAACACTTTTAATAAAAAAATTGTACAAAAATGAATAAGGATGAACATTTTTGATGTTTCAGTTAAAAGATCATATGAAAAAGATACTTTTCAGGCACCTTTTAAATGTTTTGGACAATTTCCGTAATCTCAGCAAAGAAGTCAATATCTATCATCTTAGCTTTTCTTGTCTGTATATGTTTTCTTATTTTTGGTGTCTCTTTTGGTAAACCTCTATTTCATTTCCCTGTTATTTACTATCCAATGGTTTACCTCGTGATTACGTGGTTGTTTCATATAATGATGTGAGCAATCATTGGTAAATGACCAGTTGAAATGTATTAATGACTTGACCTCAAGACAATGACAACATAAACAGACTCTGCAAGAGAAATCATAACTTCTTCTTCTTCTGAGTTCGTTCTCAAACTCCTGCAGATTAGCAGTATGTAGTCCAGAGAACAGAATTCGTTGTGACATGGTTTACAGCATTGCTGCGATATCTGCGCCTTTCGGCTTGACACATCCGACTTCAGCATGGCTTTGGGTTTCTGACCCTATATGGGATGGGATAGCCAACTCCATCCCATAACATCCTTAGTCGCCTTTTACGACATGCGTGGAAGGTAAACAGTGTTGCCATTCTTTGCTCCCCTACGGGCCCCGTCAACACACTGGCGAAATTATTCCTTTATATTTTAGTTTTGAATGATGCTTGTTAGAGTCAATAAACAATGTTGCTATTCTTTGTTCCCCTTACAGGCCCCGTAAACCACAGGTGGTACTCTCATCTTACTCAGGGTTATTTTTTATACCCAATTGCTGCTGAGTAGATCTGCTCCTGGCAGTTCAATGCGATTTTTAAAAAATGCAGTTGTCCTGAAGTTCACTTAGTAATCCAAATTAGTTAGTAGCTCTGTGTATTCATGGATCCCTAGCTCATTGACTCCTATCCTTCTTATTTTCCTTGTCTATTTTGGTCAACCTCTATTTCTTTTCCCTGTTGTTCTCCATCTGAGGGCTTGTTTAGCGATTCTGAGGTTATTGCTTATGATGCAAGTATCTTTTTCTGATGGTTGATTTTTTTGTCTTCTACATTTGTTCTCAAACTCCAGCAGATTAGCAGAAATTTCCTTCTGCACTATAGGCGTGTGAGATGAGTGTGTGATACATTGAACAGTTCATCTTTCATCTAGCACTATTCAGCAGTTGCTGCAGTGACCCTCAGACAAGCTGCTGCTGAACAGTGCTAGACAAAAGACAAACTTGCCTGAACTTGTTCAGCAGCTTGTCTGAGGATCTCTGCAGCAACTGCACCACTCTTGATTCTTGTGCCAATCTCTCTCACAAATTTATTGTCTACATTGAAGTGAGTCACTGTGTGTTGTCAGGCTCAAAAGAGGAGCAAATAATAGTGACACTGTTTAACTTCCATGCATGTGACAAAAGGCGACTAACAAGTTTAGGAGGTTGAGCTAACTGTACCAAGTCATATAAGGTTGAAGCTGTAAACAATGTCACAATGCGTTCCGTTCCCCAGACTACATCCTGCAAATCTGCAGGAATTGGAGAATGAAAGCAGACGAGGAACAAAGTGAGTAAGTAATGTCTTAAGTATTCCTTTGAACATTCATTGGGCAGGTCATTTGGTGTGTATGCCAGACTATCGTCTGCCAAAGATACTTCTCTATGGTGTGCTAGAGAAGGGTATACAATCTCAAGGTGGCCAAAGGAAGCGCTACAAGGACTCGTTAAAGAACTCACTGAAAGCCTTTGAAATAGACCACGATACATGGGAAGAACATGCACAAAATAGATCTACATGGCGTTCTAAAATAAAAAAGAGCACATCATCATGTGAAAAGAAAAGAAATGCAGCAGCTCAACAGCGGAGAGTAGCTAGAAAGTAACGGATAGACCAAGATCCGTCTACAGTCGTCATTCCATGTCCAAACTGTCCAAGGACATTTACAGCTCGAATAGGGCTCATTAGCCATCTAGGAACTCATAATCAAGGACATAACTAAAATTGAATTTTCAAAAGTGGATGGTCATCATCACTTGTGATGGACGAACAACAACAAGTATTCCTTTAAAATGCTTCTTCTGAACTCTGATCTTGCAGTCTGAAATTCTCTATATAGTCGTTTTTTTTGGCAAACGAATGCCTTTCATAAGAACAGAATGACCTGCCTAGATTGCCTGTGCCCTCATCAGCATTGTGTATGCTTACAGATTTAAATTTTATCACTACATCACTGTCTAGTATTTTATCTCACCAATAGATCTCAGAGGCAACTTAAGTCTAAGTGATTGTCTCCTAGGGAGCCTGGCATGTACTGTCCATGTTTCACAGGCATAAAAAGAGTGTTTGTATAACTGCTGCTTCGTAAATTATGAGTTTGGTTATAGCTGTTATTCCCCATCTTTCCCGTACATTTGTGCATACTATTCCAAATATGCACTAGTTTACGTTATTCTGTTGTTTACTTGGGTATTCTTCTTCAGCGTTCATTCTTAAACTCCCGCTGGTTCTCTCTTATTGCAGGACAATGGTCTTACAAGATTTCCAGCAGGATGTAGTCCAGAAAATGAAAATGCATTGTGTCGTCGTTTTATTTGCACCAATAGCCCAACATATTCGTCTTGGGCTGGGTTTAACTGGGTATAAATGTTTACAAATTGTGAGACAGTGCTGTCCAGGTGTGTGAATTTGCAAGTATTAACTGTT
The DNA here is from genome assembly GCA_034231615.1 of Meghimatium bilineatum. NCBI lineage: Eukaryota > Metazoa > Mollusca > Gastropoda > Stylommatophora > Philomycidae > Meghimatium > Meghimatium bilineatum. The sequence continues at coordinate 41,090,431 of CM067319.1, read as the reverse complement.
TGAACACTATAAAACTGTCATACATTATTACAAAGTGGAGGGGCTGAGAATCATGTTAATAACATTAAACACAATTTTTTCAGTTAACTTTTCGTATATAATTCACCACATCTGTGTGCTTCCAGATACAAAAGGGGAGCAAAGAATAGCAAAACTACGACCTTCCATGACTGTCATAAGAAGCACCTTGGAAGGTATGGGAGTGGAGGTGGCTGTTTTATTCATAAGACAAAGAGACACAAAAGCCATGCTGAAGTTGGATGTGTTATGTCAAAATGCTCAGTACTGCAGCTGAGCATTAAATCAAGACACTGTGAATTCAGTTCTCTGGACTACATATTGTAACCAGCAGGAGTTTGAGAATTAATGCAGAAAAAGAAGCTACTTTTACCACTTACATCATCCTGTCCTGTGGTTAAGATGACATTCTTCACTGGGGATTTCTTTTTGACAATCAGCTCACAAAGTCGTAGAAAGTTTTGTATCTGAGACAAAAATCAGTAAAAACAGCAACAAATTGTCAAACTACCTGGAAAATGTACAATCAAATCCCATTATAACAGCTTGGTACGAACCAACACTATATACAGTATAAATAATATAGAATAAATATATTTGGGATTTTATTTTGAAAAGTGTTGTGAAATAGGGAAATTTGTTATAAAAGGATGTGGTATAGAAAAATGTCATATCACACACTATAAATCTGATTAGAATTCAATAAATCAATTGTCATTCCGAGTGGTGTAGGCGATCATGCTTCTCTCCAACTCTCTGTCTCTTGTGTTGTCAATAAGTTCAGTTAGTTATTTATTTTTGTGCCACAGTGAGAACCCATCCATAAATTTCTCTCTTTTGTCTTCCTCTGTCTCTTCTCTCCTTGATCTTTCCAGTAGTTACTGAATGATCAAGTTTTGCTTTTCTCATTACATGCCCTAACAATCTTGACTGTCTGCTTCTAATTTGTCTTTTTACTCTAGCATCTCTGAGGACTTCTACATTAGTTTTCTTGGATGTCCATGGAATTTTCATCATTCTCAAAAATCACATTTCAGCTGCCTCAAGCTTATCTTAGGCTCTTTTATTTACCATCAATGTTTCACATCCATAAAGAAGGATTGGCTCAATATAACATCCTAGCACTCTAACTCGTATATTGAAGTGGAAAGCAGCACAAAATATTTTGCCTGATAACTTGCAGTATTTACGCAAGAAAATGATATCTTAAAGTGTGCTTTTTCAACCTATATGATATATTTCACTCACGGAGTGAATATTGTGGTTTTATATTGACAATTGTATGTTAACTTTTGTTTAAGTGTGATTTGTAGATGTGAACACTGAAAAATCAATTACCTAGGCAATTGGTGTGGCACATTGGTTTTAAAGCTTGGGGGCCAATGTGTATGTTATTCATTGTGATTGCTGGATACATGATAATTCATTAATCTTCATTTAAGATAAGGATGCTCTGAAATAAAACCGCTGCTGCCCTGTAGGCTAGGCTCTGTTAGGGTAAAAGGCTAATGTAGTAAACCACAAACAAATCAGCTGAAGAGAAGTGGGAAACCACTGCTGTACTATCCCTAGAGTATCATGTTTCATGACTAGAATTAACATCACATCACTTTAACCTGTTTCTTAACCTTCACTGCGCTTTGGTTAAGCGTGATAGACAAAAAAAAGATGGCGGTTGTTTACTGTAGTCGGATGCACTCGCTCAATGATTCATCGTGCGAAATAGGCCTACCACAGCCTGATCACCACCTGTATATAGTTTGTGGCATGCGCAATCGAAGCCGGGACATTCTCTCCTTCCGACATGAACGTTGTAAAGATGTCAAGTTAGAAAGTACACGTGTAATAGCAATTAATCTGACCACATCTATACACTGGTATAATGCCATGATGGTGGATCGGTTTTATAGACCTTGCTTTCATCGTATTTAGAATAAAATAACATTGAATCTTGGCTTGAATCATGAATTATTTAGTTATTTAGTTTCACAGCAGTGAATATACAGAATGCAGTGTGGTTTGGGGGACTTGTACATGTTTGATATAGAATATGTTGAAGTGGCACCAAAAATAACTCTAGGCCTAAGATCAAAGAACGATTTTACTGCAAATCTACATGTTTTAAACAGTTCCCTCTGCAATATTTTGATAATTTCGCAATGAAAGAACATAAATACAACAGATTTGCGTGCGATTTAGTGTACAGTGTTGCCAAAGAATTTGATAAATAAGGTAAGTTATTTTTTTACCTCCTTATTTGTTATAAAATATATGTTTTTTTGTGAAAAACGTCTTTACCACTTTCTCATATGTCTGGTATCACACACACACGTACATAAATTACACAAATATATGCAGAATTCAATTCTTTATTTATATGTGCAAATATTATTTAAATATCTTTAACAACCAAAAAACTATCACATTTTCAAAACAGTCACCATCAATAATGCAAATTTTCAAAAACAAATCCGGTGGCAGGGAGACGTTTCGTATTTTTTAATCTCGCTTGCTAAAGGTTAAACATTGATGGTTTTGAAATCCCTGAACTACGCTACACAGACAACACTGCGATTCTTTGAAATGATATAAAGGGATTGGAACAACTAATCAAGAACACAAAGAAATACAGTGAATAATCACAAAACATATTTAAATGCGCAAAAAACAAAAATCATGCCAACAGATATAACAACACAACAACCAAAAATCAGAAGAGACATTATCGAGATAGAGTGTGTGGATAAATTCCTATACTTAGGAGCAATGATCAACAGTGCAGGAGACTGCATTTAAGAGATAAGGAAGAGATTGGCAATGGCATATTGTAAAATAACACATTTGAAAAATATATGGAAAAACAACAAAATAGAAACACAACTGCTAATGCTAAGAACTTTTATTTTTCCGGTTCCAACATACAGCTGTGAAATATGGACCCTAAATAAAACAGCAGCAAAGAAGATCAATGCCTTTGAGATATCATGCTACAGAAAGATACTTAGAATATCATGAAAGGAAAAAAAGAGAACCTCAGATATTATAAACACATTGAATATTCCAGAGTGTTGGTTACTAAACACAATAACAAAAAAAACTACACCTGTTTGGTCATATAAAGAGACAACTGCTTAGAAAGACAAATAATGGAGGGCAGAGCACTTGGGCGGAGGAGGCAGGCCAAAATGATGATGGACTGACAACATTTACGATAAGATGAATACATTGTTGGAAAATGCAAGCCGCATGGCTTCCAGTTTCCAGAGTATTGTGTTTCACAACTCTTGTTTCCCAACAAGAAGCAGTCCCTTTAAGTAACATGACTTGAAAATGCCAGCAACAAACCACATACATAGTCGCTCTAGCTTCTTTTCTGCATTTGTTCTCAAACCCCTGTAGATTAACAGAAAGTACTCTGGGGAGATTTTTTTATCCCTGCAACATCAAGATAATTCTAGGCGACTTAACCTTCACCAAGCCTATATCAATCCCGGCCTCGGGGAAAAAAAAAATGGCAGCACGCGCTTTTGGCGACCTGGCCCACCCAACGATAATATCGTGAGATTTACACATACCACAGTCCGTGCACATAGCTGGGGACATGCGCAATCGAAGCCGGTACATCCCCCACTTCCGAAATGATCGTTTTTGAGAATGGCTAGCTATTCGTAAAAGTTTAAGAGCAATTAATCTGACCACATCTGTACACAGGTACGATGCCATGATGATGGATCGGTTTTATAGACCTTTATTTCATCGTATTTCGAATAAAATAACATTGAATCATGGTTGGAATCATGGATTATTAGGTTATTTAGTTTCACAGCAGTGAATATACAGAATGCCGTGTTGGTTTGGGGACTTGTACGTTTGATATCGAATATTTTGAAGTGGCAGAAAAAATAACTCTAGGCCTAAGCTCAAAGAACGATTTTACTGCAAATCTACATGTTTTATACAGTTCCCCCGGCTATATTTTGATAATTTCGCAGTGAAAGAACATAAATACAACAGATTTGCGTGATTTAGTTTACAGTGTTGCCAAGGAATTCGATATGTAAGGTAAGTTATTTTTTTTTCTTATTTTATTCCTCTTTATTTGTTATAAAATATATGTTTTTTGTGAAAAACGTCTTTACCACTTTCTCATACGTCTGGTATCACACACACACGTACATAAATTACACCAATATATGCATAATTCAATTCTTTATTTATATGTGCAAATATTATTTAAATATCTCTAACAACCAAAAAATTATCACATTTTCAAAAGTCACCATCAATAATGCAAATTTTCAAAAAAGAATCCGGTGGCAGGGAGACGTTTCGTATTTTTTAATCTGGCTTGCTAAAGGTTAAAAGCAAAAGTAGGTGTGGTCCGAGATAAACATGACTTGAACCAAAGTACATACGGCATTGGCAGTAGGAACAATAGAAGCGAACATTTGCTAAACTTCTGTGCAGAAAACAACATGGCAGTAATGAATACATTCTTCAAACATCACCCAAGACTATACACCTGGACGTCAATGGACAGAAAGACAATAAATTGATTATATACTAATAGAAAAAAAATGGAAAACAAACATCCTTCAATGCCAGACACTACCAGGCGCAGACTGCAAACACTGACTGGATAGGACAGGTGTTTCATATTTTCAAAAACAAGCATGTGAACATAAATACTAAAACTGCACCATATAAAATGATCATCATACCATCACTGTGCTACCAATGTCAAACTTGGACACTTACAACAAAAGACATTTAAGAAAACTTGTAACAACAGAAATGACCTATCTACATAGAATTCTTGGAGCAATATAAGAGACAGAATCAGAAATGAAAACATCAAACGACTAATACACAATATGCTAATACTGGATTATATCAGAAGACAGCAGATTAAGTAGTTTTCACATGCTTCCCAACTACCATCAGATAGTACCCCTCAAAAAAGCATTACTATACAGACAAGATGGATACAAAGCCAGGGGCAGACCATGCAAAAGATGGATTACAGAAATAAAAGAATCAACAAAAACAAGTATATATGAGGTACACAAAAAGGCCATCACCAGAGAACTCTTCTACCCCTGATGCTGCAAGGCATAAAGGGATATAAAGTGAAAAGAAGATTTTTACACCAACTCTGTATTACCAATGTAAAACACAGCCGTTGATAAAGACGCAAAAAAAAAAAAAAAAAAAAAAAAACAGCACACAAAATGAGATTATTGGGGAAAGCTATAAATCTCACCAGAAGAGACAGACGGAGAAGTGAAGATACCATGAAAGAAAAAATAAAGACCATCTCATCTCAAGACTACATCGAGAAACAGCAAACCTGGTGGTTTGATCATCTCATGAGAATGGACCAATGCAACTAGTCCTTCTTGCATGCAACAGCAGAAGATCAGGTTACAAAGCATGAGGTAGACTAAGAACTAGATGGGTGGAGACAATCAAAGAAACCGTAAAGAGACTAGGACTGATCATGTCGAAAGTGACCTAAATGGCCAAAGGAAGACACCCACCCCCCTCAAGACGCTTATCGACAAAAGTGAAAATGACAACAGACAGATGGATAAGTGCGCATAACATAAGAACTTCTTCTTATGGTCCATGCCAAGAAGCATTGGTTATCATGTCTTGCCACAGCCTTCAATTTTATGTGCAGTCAAACATTTCCAATATCAATGTTCTCCTATGCCACAATGCTAGGTTGTCAAGCATCTTCTCTCTTGGTCTTCCCCTACCTCTCTTGTTCTTCAACTTGACTGTTGTTACAGTGTGTTCCATCATTTTACCACATCAATTTACTCAGCTTCTTCTTCTTCTTCAGCGTTCGCTCTCAAATAACCACAGCGAGTATTTCGTGTGATTTCCGCCGGGGAGCGTGAGGTACGTTGTGCTGCAAGTTCCACAGTAGAACTGTGATTATTTGCACCCCGGTCGGCCACTTGTGGTCAGGACGTCCGAGGTCCAGCACATCCGTTTTTGTCATTCCTTTATTTTGGGTTTGGTCCCTAGTCCGTGACAGCCTGTGTATCTGTCGCCGGGCACGCTGGTGTGTAGTGCCTCTTCGCCAAGACGCTTGTTGAGCGCGTCTATCTGGCACGAGATGCTCCACCGTCCATAAACCTATCTCGTGCAATTGGATGAACTCTGCCTGTGTCCATCGGGTACCGAACCTTTTCTCATCCGCAAGCCTGGTTCCGTATGAGGAAGAACTTGCCAGAAGAGTTGGACACTGGCTCGTTCGCCCTCCTACCCGAGGCGTTGTTCATAGACATCGTGAGCACCTCGCACACGTTTGAGTCTCACACCACGCGTTTGAGAGCAAGGCGTTCTCGAGCTGAGCGACCTTGTCCTAATAGCGCCTGAGCCCATCAGGTACTGAACCCTTTCTCTCTGCAAGTGTTTTTCCGGTATAGGAAAACTTGACAGTAGAGTTGGGCCAGGGCTAAAATCGATGTCCTTTTTGCACCTGAGCCCATCAGGTACTGAAACCTTTCTCTCTGCAAGTGTATTTCTGGTATAGGAAATCTTGACAGTAGAGTTGGGCCAGGACTGCCATCGTTGTCCCCTTCTTGCCTAAGCCCATCGGGTTCGGAACCCTTTCTCTTCGCTAGCATATTTCCGGTATAGGAAGGCTTGACATTAGAGTTGGTTTAGGTCTTCTTGCTTTTCCGAGCACCCACGATTGGGTCGGAGTCTCTGCCTATAAGGGTCACAGGTAACTAGAAGCTCGTCTTGAGCTAACAGAGCTTATAGTTCCCTTTCCTAGGAATTATTTACTTTTCATTTGCAGTTCGCGCTGCCCTCTGGCGCTGTTCTGCCCTTTCATTGTGTCATTGTACTCATTATGACATATATTAGTTTATATCCATGCACCCACCTTTACGTGCTTTTTTCATTGGCTGCCCCTCCAATGTTCTGACTGGACTAACAAGCGACACTGTATGTCGACAGTGTTGCTCTATGTGGTGATGCAAATGGTGTCAGAGATATTGTCTGTCTCTTTTGCAGTCAAATCTCTTTCCATCTGCTTCCTCCACATTCTCGGACACGATCCCCAAATGATTTGGCCAGAATCAGCTCGAGCTGCTGTTTTCTGTTACTAGGGTGCACCGTGAGGAGCTACATTTGGGATCTTGGTTATCTGCTAACCCTGGGTCCGCTTAGAGCAATGCGTTCCCTTTGCACCCCATTTACTCAGCTAATAATGAAGATGGAAGCCCTCACAGCAATGCATGCCCTCACACAAGTCTGGGAAGCAGGAAACAATCACTAAATTGGGACAGTTCTATCCCATCCACCATATAATACCAATTAGGCACCTTCAGATTTCCATCTGTTTGGTCAACTTAAAGATACACTCCATTTAGGAAAGGTTTGCAGATAAGGATGGTGTGATTTATGCAGTGAAGAAATGGCTACACAATCAAGACAAAATCTGGTACAAGCAAGAAATACATGTTCTTGTTTCACAATGTCATACAGCCATGCTAGTTGAAGGGGATTATGTTAAATAATACAGATATTTATAATGTGCATTAATTTAATGCTTTTTTAATAAACAGTTCTTGATAAGATCGATAAAGTGCACTACTTTCTGAACACTCCATGTATTAACTTATTTCATCAGTATAATTTATAATTGTCAAATTAGAGTAATTAGTGCGATACCTCCAAAATATTTGTGTCACTGGTGACACATCTAGCATTGGTTCACAGCATACAATGTGTCGCGTCACACCCATTGCAAAGCACTAGTCAATTTGATTGCATGGCTTCAATACGGCTACTAAATTACTACTCTATATTATTACAGAAGTCACTGACCTGATGATGAGATCGAATGTAAGGGTCTTCGACTTCCACACATGTCACAAACTTGTTTAGGTAATGGCCAAAGAGGGTCTCATAAGAATGTCCAATAGAATTTGCTGCTATCTGAATCTGCTCATGTTGTTTAGCAGCTATATCAAAAACAAACATTCGTAAGCAAGTTGATGGGAATTCATTCTATCACAATTATTTTTAATGCTGAAAACTTTATTATAATTTTAATTCTCAAATTTTTTGCTGAAATTTTTTTTAAACATTTCTGAAGAATGGCTGTCCATTGTTTTTCAATACAACAGTTCCAGTAGCTAATACATAGATACTTGAAGCTATGCTTTCTAGAACTTCAAATACTTTTCTGTCCAGGTTATTTACATTTCTGTTTTTTTTAATCTCCTCTAAAACATGCTTATATCTTCTTTTCAAGTGTTCATTCTCCAACTCTTTGGGATCTCTCTTGTACCAGGACAATGATCCTACTAGATTTCCAGCAGAATGTAGTTCAGAGAATGGAATAGCGCTGTGTCACCATTTTATTTGTGCCAATGGCCAGACACATCCATCTTCTGCAGGGCCTCTTATCCAATGCAGAGAGACAAATCACCAAAATGGAATGTGTTGTCTTATGGTTTACAGCATTGTTGCAATATTTGCTCATTTCGGCCTGACACATTTGTCTTCAGCATGGCCTTGGGTCACTTTAACTATATATGGGATGGGCCAGCCAATTCCAGCCCATAATCTTCTTACAACATACATAGAAGGTAAACAGTGTTGCTATTCTTTGATCCCCTCTCCAGCCCCATCAACACACGGGCAAAAACAACCTAATAAGCTGAAAATCTGGAGGAAGCAACAACACAAGACAAATGTGGGTGTAAACTTCTGATCTCCAATGGACAAGGTACAGTGTATAATCATTGCAATACCAAATGTAACTCATTATAGTCCTCTATGTGCATCCATTCTACTGGACAATAGCAGGATGCAATATGGAGAAAGAAATGGGTTGTACAACAGTATAGATGTGATACTAGCGACTTTCGGCTGATCACATCAGACTGTAGCATGATTTTGAGTCACTGCGATCTTCTAAGGGACTGGTTTGCCAACCTTTACCACCAAAATCTCCTTAGTGGCATTTTATGTCAGATTACAGGTTTTCTATTCATTACTTCCTTTTTCTGGAATTGGCAAAATATGAGAATGTAGCTCATTTGAAAGAAAACATATTCAAATAAAGCTACAGGCTGTGGGCGTCTGTAATGGAGTTGATAGTGATAGAGGGAAACGGTCAAGCAAGTTTAACCATGGTTAACATTTAGATAGGTGACCAACGAGCAGTACTAGCAGTGTTTATAAACACATTGCAATATATGGCTAGCCTACTAGCGATATGGCTATGGACATCCACTGTCCAGTAAAATTCGTAAAAACACTGAACATAGTTACCACTGCCAAAGTTAGATGCGCATAATAAAATGGTATACATCTCTGTTCTCTGGACTACACTGTGCTTGAAATCTAGTCAAACCATTGTCCTGCTACAAGAGAATGTCTTTGTGTGTACATAAACAGCATATTCCACCATTTTGTATTCAGACATCCAATCACATGAATACCTCCATTAATTTGGAAGCATTACCGTTATCAACATAGTTCATATGACTGCATGGCTTCAATACGGCCAAATAGTAGTATATTCTGAGTATTCATTATGTATGTCTTGCATATATTTTTCTTTGTATCATTTACATGCCATCAGATATCACATATGGCTCATTATCTAACTACCGGTATATATCCCTGTTATGGGTTTCATATACGTGCAAGAATGAAAATAAATTTGTTAAAGACACAAACCTTCTTTCTCATCTTTAACAAATACTTTCAGTTCCTCCGCTCTTACCAAGTACTCTTCTATTTTCTGTCGATATCGTTGCCGTTTAGTAGTATCTGTCACACCTATTGATGCATAAATTTAAAAAAATTATTTTTAACTTTCTTGTGTGTTTGAATAAAAAAAAAGTACCATTATGAGCAATAAAGCTCTTAAATCATTTTGTGATATAGAGAAATTTAATATTCTCACACTCCCACTGGATGTCTCTCGTAACAGGAACATAGTCCTACTAGATTTTCAGCAGGATGTAGTCCAAAGAAAGTAAATGCGTTGTGTCTCCACTTTATTTGGGCCAATGGTCCGACAAATTCGTCTTTAGCGGAATGTGATAATTATGTCTATATAGTATGAACAGTGTAAGTTTATACTATATACAGAAAAATACTGATAATACATGGAAAACACTGGGAGAGAAATCTACAAATATATTGTTAGTTAGTTAGTCGTCGGATCATCATCATTGAAATGGAGAATGGAAATGTGTTGTGACGCCGTTTTATTTGCGCCAATGGCCCAACATATCTGTCTTTGGCGAGGCTCATAAATCAATACCAACACTCTACCCTGGATTCTGGAAAATAGTGCAGCAATTATTCACTGCATTTCCATCTTCCTATTTGGCTGAGCATGGGTTTAGTGATGTAATGAATTTACTGTCTGAGAAAAGGAACCAATTACATATAACTGTGGTGATTTACAACTGTTTTTAATGACAGCTGAACCAGATATTTAAAAACTTTTTAAAATGCATCAAAATAGTTTTGTAATATATTTGACGGTGTTTTAATTATTACAATAAAATTCTTACTAATGTACTGCAATTTCTTCATATGTGTTCTGAATTATCATATTTAAACCATTGTATGAAACTGTTCATAATGTTATTTGAGCATACACTTTACAATCTTTACATTTGAGATATGTTCCTTCAAAATCAGTATAGCAATAACTTTGCTCAAGATTAAGCACATATTGGCCACTAATTTTTCAATGATTTAACAAAATAATCAGCAATGTATAAACGCCTGCTAAAAAACTGGGAGGGGGGGGGGGAATAATGGGGGGGGGGGAGGAATTTTACAACATTTATGTTTTGCAAAAAGGCTGTGGCTCTAAAACATTTGGGAACCTATGGTCTTTGGGAACCTATAGACAATGACCTCATCTTTTCTTCATTCTCACATTTCAGCAGACTAGCAGAATGTAGTACTGTGAGTGGATTTTGTTGTGTCATGGTTTACAGCTTAGCTGTAATATCTGTGCCTATCTACTTAACACATCCGACTTCAGCATGGCTATGGGTCACTTTGAACCCTTATGGGATTGTACAGCCAACTCCATCCCAAAATCTCCTTGGACTCCTCATACAATATGCTTGGCAGATAACCATGCCGCTATTTTTTTACTCCCTCTGGATTCCTGACAACATCTGGGAAATAATACCCATAACCCATCAATCGTAGAGGTGCCACATTGGAGACAGCACAAAAATCCCAAACAACTCTGATGATGATATAAATATTTGCTTTCAATACTCTGAAAATGTGCTATGAGCTAGCACTTAATGTAGGCCTGTAGTAATGTATAATAATAATAAAAAATTCTAAATGAATTTGGTGTGGATATTATCACAGAACTTTGCAATGACATATAAGAAACAGGTTACATACCTAAAGACCTAACATCATCAATGTTTATACCTAAGAAGCCCAGGGCTTTGGACTGTACAGAATATAGGACAATAAGTCTAATGAGTCATATAACTAAAATACTACTTCAGAAAATACATGAAAGAATAAAAAACAAGATAGACACTGAGGTTGGTGAAGAACAGTTCGGTTTTAGGAAAAACTAAGGAACCAAAAACAAAGGAACCAGAGAAACTATACTTTTATAATATGCCAGGACTCAAGATCAATGGGAAAATAAATAAACAACCTGAGATATCCAGATGACATAGTTCTTTTAGCAGAAAGTGAACATGAACTACAAAGACTAACAGATCAAGTCAATAAATCAAGTAATGAATATAGACTGGATATAAGTATCCAAAAAACGAAAACCATGATAATCAGTAACGTCACAGAAGAACAGGCGCTAAACATAAACTTATATGGAAAGAAACTACAACAAGTAAAACATTATCAATATCTTGGACACATAACCACAAATGATGGCAGATGTGAAGCAGAAGTTAAAAGGAGAATAGGAATAGCTAAAAGTACCTTCAATGACTAGAGGAAAATAGTATCATCTAAAACATTACAAACAAGTTAAAAATAAGAATCATAAAATGCTACATCTATTCTATATTAATATATGGCTCAGAAACATGGACACTAAACAAACAATTAGCAGACAGAATTGATGCCTTTGAGATGTGGATATATAAAAGAATAAGGAAAACATCTTGGATTGATAAGAAAACAAAGAGCTTCTAACAACACCTAATATTAAGAAAGAATTATTAAGAAAAATAAAGATCAGGCAAATAAAATATTTTGGACACATTAAAAGACACCTTGTTGAAGACCTTACTTGAGGGAAAAGTCAAAGGGAAGCGAGCAAGAGGTAGGCAGAGATACAAGTGGGAGTGTAACATCACAAGATGGACTAGTTACAAATTTAGCAGAGTGCACCACCAAAACAGGAAGTTGGAGGTCTGTTGCAGAGATGGTGTGTGCATGCGTGTGTATTAGAGGTAATACCAGGTGTTGCCTGGATGAGAATTTTTTTTTTAAAAGTAATCATTTGTTAATTATTTGATATTTCAACCTTTCAGAAATCGCAAAAGTGGACTCGGGTAAAAATCCAGTCTGTCCTACAGAATAGTGTAGACCTATGTGATTTAAAGGAATACAGTAGAACTCTGATTATCAGAATCCTGATTAACCGAATTCCCAATTATCCGAATCGAATTTGGGGAAATAATTTTAGAGCATTAGCGGACAACAAGAACAACATAAACTAGAAAAGCAAGGGAAACAACACCAACAAACAACAGCTGTACTACCTAATGAACATGAACAGGAATTATCTGTTGAAGAAATTGTGAACACTGCCAAGGAAATCGCGATGTTGCTCAGAATGCGACGTTGATGACGTGGACGAGTGGTTGTTGTGTGATAAAAACGATCAATGGTTTGAGATAATGATAAATGATGAGATCGCCAAGGGTGTCATGGACGAACAACAAGGTGATAACGAAGACAATGATGACACAGAGGGAGAGACAGAAGGTGAAAATATTCCTACACACGGGGAAGCTTTTATGTGCTTTGACAATGCTTTAAAGTGAATGGAGTGGCAACCGGAATGCGACACTGTACAACATTTTTCCATCTAGTGCCTGCAGGACTTTGCTGCTCAGAAACGTGCTTCTACGTCAAGGCAACACACTCTACTCGAGATGTTCAAGTGAGATACATGTACATACATTTATTGAACAGATTGTATTGAAAAGAACTTATTCACTTGACTTACGTATATACATACACTACACTGTATTACTGTACATATGTGCCATTTATGTAATTTTGCATATTTTTACAATACTGTAGTGTATGTAGTTTATTTGCAATATATAGTTATTTACATATTACTATACTTTTATCAATAAAATTCAGTTCATTTCAATGTATAATTGTATTTATGTACACTGTTTTGCTTCATTCCTGAGCTTCATTCCAATTATCTGAATTCGATTATTCAGGCCCAATCCCAATTAATTCAGATAATCAGAGTTCTACAGTATGTATAAATTAAAAAAAATTTAATAGAACCAAATTATTCTTGTAATGCACCAACAACTTTAATCTATTTTCAACAAATTAAAGAAAGGAAAAAATCAGTCTCTGGGATCTGAAAACAAAAATAATATGGAATTCACGGATGAGCTAAGAACTTAGCTAAACAGATGAATTTGAATGTAAAATTGTATATTTATATATAAACATTGCAGTATTCTCATTACAAAAATCGATATTTTGAGAATTCCATTTTTCCGATAGATTTCAATTTAAGAACACAACAGAAAGACTTATAACAATATTCTATGATTTGCTCAGATAGATATATATGCGATGTTAGCAAAAGCCAAGAAGTAAGAATAGTCAGCCTGTTAAAACATAGTAAACGTTGATTGAAATTGAACAATATTATTTTCTACGATTTAGTAGACGTTTTTTGTTGACATTTGTTAAACCTATGTGCATTGGTCAGAGGTAAAAGGTTAACCAATCATATCAATGGCCAGCTATGCCTGGTCACAGGAGAACTTTTAAGATTTCTCATACCGACTATGGGCGAGATTATGACCCAATGTATTACCATGCCCAATTTCATTGGAATCGGTTAAGCCGTTTGAGGTTTCTATATTGGGTAAACACAACAATAGAGTTACGGAGTTATTCATTTATATATATATGTATTACGTACAAACATACATACATATATATATATAATTATATATATATAAGTAGGCCTATATAACATTTCTACATCAATATATTAGAAACATACTCTTTAATACTTGCATCAGTAAACCAACACCTTCTTGATAGCAAGTTAAAGACTCATCGAATCTGCGACTTTTGTCCAGCTCCACTGCCCTCTTGAGAATACTTATTGCAGATGACTCTACTCCAGCAGCTTTCTCATCTGCCATGCTAAATAAAAATTTGTGAGAAATTTATCAGTGTAGTACTTTATACATACATATGAATACACAGAAGAATGAGTGAGAGAAAAAAAAGTATGTTGGCAGACAGATTTGCCAACAGACAAATAGTGCAGATAGTACAGAAATACTACTGAGGTCATGTCATGTGATGTATTATCTCCTGAACGTTGTCTTCCCAATGAACTCTCTGAAACTTTCTCTATCTTGGGCCATGTGGTTTGCATTTTTCAATGACTTATTCATGTTATCTTTAATGTCGTCAGTCCACCTGCTCTTGATCTGCCCTTTCTTCTCCTTCCAGGTGCTCTACCCCCCCCCCCCATTATTTGTCTTTCTGAACAGTTGTGTCTCTTTATATGACCAAATAGGTGTAGTTTTCTTTTTGCTACTGAGGTACAAAAGTATAATCTACAGTGTCAGAAACATCACATTCTTGACTTCGGGTGGTCTAAGCATCGCATGCATAGTCATCTTCTGCATTCATTCTCAAACTCCTGCTGGTTGGCAGGATATAGTCCGGAGAATGGAATGCACTGTGTCATGTTTATAACTTGGCTCTAGTTATACCTGCATAATTGGAAAGCTTTCTTGGATGACCGGCAATTTACCCGCAATAATAATCCGTGGACATCACGGGGACAGAATTACCTGAGCCTCCATTTTTTTTTAATGGTTGTAGGCATATATTGATATAACCACACTGGACTAACATCTGCGATTGAAAAGAGTGTTTTTCACCATAAGAGATATATTTTACTTAACCAAAATGATGGGCAATGCATGGCTGACTGCCCCACCCATCTTAGTGGCAATGGTTCAGATCTCAGGGCGTAGGCCTAATATGGACACCTCTGACAAGAAAGGATGCTTGACAGGGACACTGAAACTCATAACTCCACAGGGCGTAGGCCTAATATGGACACCTCTGACAGGAAAGGATGCTTGACAGGGACACTGAAACTCATAACTCCAACTCTGCATGTTGCGAAAAGGAAGGTAGAAAGGCAAAGACTCCTAGGTTTTACTTCTGAGAAAGAGACGTTAGACTAAATCTAAGAATTGCACACCGACGTTAGTTTTACTTGAGTGTTCTCATAACAGTTCTGAGTATGAAATAAAGCTGGAGAAACCATCCAATTTCACATAGGAAGTAAGTTCTAATCACTTTGTTGTAATTCTTGTGAACTAAAAACAACACAAAATGCCTTTGTTTAAAATTTAAACTAACTAAATAATTTAAAATACGTCATAATATACAATAACGTTAACTTTTTAGACTTTTTAATTCAACTCAACAAGACGAGGCCCCACTATACTTATCTAATTATCTTTCCCGAAATTTTTCCCTTCATATAAAAAATAATCTTTCTAAACGATTGATGAATGAGTATGGAAAATGAAACTTGAAAATAATGTGTACTGATGTATTATAGTAGTCACTGATATAATTAACACCAGAAATACTTACTTTTTTCTAAATTTTTATCATAATTAAAAGAGTACTAAACAGAACAGCAGATGCACCGTTAAACGTAATATTAATAATAACTATGTGTATAATTGTATATAGCAAAAATGTCCTTACTTTCGTTTTCATATTTTGCTATTCATTAGTTTTATTATCATAGTTGCCACAGTGTCATGTGACGTATTCCTTCCAGAACGTTGTCTTCCCAGTGAACTCTCTGAACCTCTCTCTGTCTTGGGCGATGTGGCTTGCATTTTCTAGCGATGTATTCATGTTATCTTTAATGTCGTCAGTCCATCGTCTTCTTGGTCTGCCCCTTCTCCTCTACCCAGGTACTCTTCCCTCCATTATTTGTCTTTCTAAACAGTTATGTCTCTTTATATGACCAAACAGGCGTAGTTTTATTTTTGTTATTGTGTTTAGTAACCAACACTCTGGAATATTCAGTGTGTTTATAATATCTGAGTTTCTGATTTTATCCTTCCATGATATTCTAAGTATCTTCCTGTAGAATTTCAGCTCGAATGCGTTGATCCTCTTTGCCGCTACAGTTGCCACAACATATTGTTAACATGGTATTCATCTCGAGCCGGAAAGGCACGTCTTAGAAATCTCCCTATTTTTCCACGAGAATAAACGCCAGCATATTTGTTTCCTCAAAGCCTCAAAAATATATGAAATACTCGGATAAACACTACTTAAATAATATTTGAGTGCACCTTTACCACAATTAAGGTAAGTGACGTTGATGTGTGTCTTCATTATTAATTAGCTTTAAATTTAAAAAACCCAACTATGTTAAAATTATTAATATCAGCTTAATAATATGAATGAACAAATTAATTTAGTAAACTGAGATCGATACCGGGACACCCAACCGTTCTAGACAGTCCTGCCAAATCGGGGTAGTCATGTCAAACGAGACGTAGTGTAACCATGTTCATATCCCTTTTCAGGCTCTGGTAGATACACATATTTTTAATTTTTTTAATCGACACAGATATGTAGTGTGATTTGCAACTTTTGTTGACCAGTTTTGAAATCTAGCGTCACTGTGAGTACTAATAAAAACAGAAGTATTTCTTGCTTAGACACAAACCAAAAAAATAAAGGTAAGATGAAATGATGATGTGGCACTATACAACATTTAAATAGTCTTTCTTGTGCTATCACTGTCTGTCTATAAACCCATAACTATATACGGAGGCTGAATGGAATGAGAGCATAGACATCACTGCAGAGACCGAATTGGATGTGTCACGGAACACTTCCCCTGACGTATACGATATGAGAACTTCGCCATCATTAAGGAGAATGACATAAGCGACCTGGTTTGTGAGTTTAACGGAAGCATCAACATCGGTTATCAAGGAAGAATGACTGCACTTCTACCTATTACCACTAAATAAGCCCAATAAAAACCACGCCAACATCAACGGCTACCTAATCATAACGATGCAGAACACCACGGGCAAACTTATTGAGAAGATTGTAGCACAGCAATTCACTCGAGACCTGGAAGAGAGTCGCCTTTTTCCGGGCACGTTCGGAAGAAAGAAATATGACAGGCGTCAGAAAGAAATATGGCGCAAAGCCGCTGTTTTCGCCTACGACGTATGCGAGGGCTTCCATGCAGCTCTTGAAACGTGTGCCGTCGCGATTGACTTGGAGGACGCGTATAAAAGAGTGTCGTTCGGGTACCTCATCAACACGCTCTTGTTCGTTAATGTTGACCCTTTCGTCGTTAGATGGATATCAGCGGTGCTGCTCCAGAGGAAGGTGGCTCTCAGGTGCGGTTGTTGGACATCTAAAACCATAACAAAACACTAAGGCCTTCCACAGGGATCTCCCCTCTCACCCGTATTATTCAATGTCTACACCATGGCAATCACACAGTAGCAGCTCAACGGAAATGTTTGTCTTTTGTGGATGATATCCTGATATATAGACAGAAAAGAGATAGAACAGAAACTGTCGGATCACTGTAGAATTATCTAGACCGTATCGCCTCCTGGTGTTATGATTCAGGGCACTGATCAATCAGGAGTAGGCTGTGGTGACATGGTTAACTCTTAACAATTACATCGTAAAGCATGCGACACCGACGGTGGAGATGAGAGGGTACGATGTAATCAGAACCTCATCCTTACAATACATGGGAGTGCGATGATCGCAGTATGTGTCCTGGGAACACGTTGATCATGTTATCGCAAAGGCCCACGAAGAACTTTCAGCTCTGAGAGTTAATACACAACGAGGGCTGCTCACTTGCGTCAGAAAGAGGCAGCCCACATCATGAGTTAAGGAAATATAAAATACGTAGTGACAACATAGTTAAAGAGCAAGAGAGATATGGAAAGACCTAGAAAGAGGATAGGGACCTACTTGACAATCTGACATTGTAGTATGGGAGAACATCCATATAAGAAATTAATTTACAGCACGCAAAACAGAAAGCCGTTGAAAGACATGATAACCAATGTCATTCGGTGTAGACCATAAAACGAAAGATTTGTGTTTATAGTCCAATAAACAATGAGAAACACATATTTATATCATCATCACGTGACATATTCTTTCCAGAACGTTGTCTTTTCAATTGATGTCCTGAACCCAACTCTAGCCTGTGCCAATCTGCCTGCCTCCTCCAGTGATATCATCATACGTCTTTGATATAATCTGTCCATCTCCTTCTAGGTGTACCTCTTCTTCTATTTCCAGGAATTCTGCCCTTTAATATGCGTCTTACCGTGCCATTTTGTCTTTTTATATGTCTGAAATATTTCAGTTTATTTATCTACATATCTATATATCATCTATCTATCTAATATAGGCCTATCTCTCCATATATAAACTATTTATTCATCTACCTAGCTAATTATATATCTATTTATCTAATGTACTTTATCTATCTATAAACCCGTAACTGTCGCAGGTATATCATATTGCATGTATCAAGACACAGAGTCCTCCTGCTATTTCTATGTTCAATGATGCGTATGAGTAAGGAAACATTTTGACCTGTTCAGTCTTTGGTGTTGTCTGTCCATGATTTTCCGTCTGCTTCTTCCACCCACGATTGTTCCCTGCAGTATCGTGTTTGATAAAGAATAATGTCCGAACGATGCAAGTTTTCGTCGTTTCACTATTAAAAGTAATGGTTTTAAAAGTAATTAAAAGTAAATATATATGTATGTATCTCTGTTATATTTCTTACGTACACATTTTCTTTTCTGTTTTAGAGTCGTACAATTCGTCTGTAATATTTGTATTTGAAGGCCTGTAATTGCCTCTCTCATGGAAAAGCAGGATCACCACTTGTGTTAAGATTATATAAATCATTCGTTTTGTCAATATTCTTGTATGGCTGTGATACCTGGGCTCTAACTGCGGACTTCGTTTGAAAACAAATGCTATAGATCTGTTCCAGAAAACATACGACCAACGTGTTTGTGCACGATATAATTAATGAAATAGCGAGTCAACAAGAATCACCCTTGACGGTCAGGAAACTTCGTAAACTCCGATAGCCTAAGCACGTGTCAAGACACCCTTCGATTTCTTCGTTGTTCTTCATGTTATGGTCGAAGAATACGTGAAGAAAATAAGAAGACTTGTTTGGACAATATCAAGGAATGGACAGGGTGTGAAGTTTTCAAACTCATCAGGATGAAAGAGGATGTGGATGCCTGGGAATATTTCTCAATATATTTTGCGTCACATATCTCAACATTATACCATACGACCCTAATGGGTTATGGGTAAATATTGAGGAATAATGTTCCTTCAGCCCTGAACAAATTGCATAGGGCAGAAACCAAAGCTCTCCTGTTAGAGAAATGTGATGCTGCTGTGTGTAATTCTTGTATAGGCCTATTGTGGAGACCCTTAGTTATACCCTCTTTTATAGTTGTTCTGTGAAGAGTCACTCTTGGTCTTCCTCTCTCTCTCTCTCTCGTTTGCCAACTGGTACCCATTGTAATGCTTGTAGTGGCAGTCTATTTTCATTAATTCTAAGTAAATATCCGATATAAGTCCACAATTTTCCTCTTATTGTTGTAGAAACATATTACTGTTCTTCTCTTACTTGCATGTTTGACTTCAATTCTTCCTAACCAATATTTCCCAACAAGAATATATGTATTCTTGATATTTCTTAAATTTCTATCTAATGTGAACAAAATTTTTTTATAAAAACATGTTGTGTTTTTTTTTTTTTCAAAACTAACCCAAAAATAACTAAAAATCCGTTAAAAAATAAGAGAAAGCATAGTACTTAATTTTTTGGGTTTTTTTTTAAAGAAAATGATTAAAATAGATCACCCGCACTTTGTTCAAAATTTTGGTACTAGAAGACATGAAGTACCAGATCAGAGCTAAAAATCAATGAAATGGCAACTATTTCCCCAACTCTTCCTTCCCCTCCCCTGCTTGGCCGCTCAACCCGGAATTAATCTCAATGAAGCAGAGACGCGAATTTATTATCAACCAATCACGGCGAGCTCAATATAGTGTGTAAACATCATGTGAGAAAGGAAGACCACACAAATTGTTACTTTTGTAGATTACAAACAAATGACAAATGGGTTGTTGTTTCAGTTCGAAGGAGGACGAAGATATTACAGTAAGCCGAGACGTGAATTCATGTTTCTATGGATGAAAATGCGATTATAGTAGCAGCATTATGAGTTATAACTTATATGCTAAATTGTGATTGTCAGTAGTAGCGAGTAGGACAACTTATGAAATGAGTTAAATGTTAAAATGTGCTTGTTTAATGAGTTTGTACAAAATTGTGTGATGATGGCAAAAACAATTGAGTGCACAGGCGTACCATTGCAAACATGAAGTTTAAGTATTCTTCAGGACAAAGAACAATTGAATAATACATCAGTTAGTACAACAAATGATTAACATGGTAGAACACTAACAGCAAGTGACGACCATGTTTTCACATGAATTTATATCCTCTTGTGCAGAAAGGGAGTCTCAAATAATCACACAAGGTGTGCAGCAAGCAGAAAAGTACAAGGGACTCCTGAGCCACCTTATGCACCAAAGAATTAATGATTAAGGTGCAGGCTGGAAAGGAGTAACTTCTCAGAAAATTCAAAGAAATTGGCACAGGATACCATTATTATATTTATTTTGGCACAAGTAAAACTAAGAGCCACACAACCAGTCAGCACTATCTCTCCCCCCCCCCCCACCTGGGCATAACACTTCCAGAACTAATAGAAGGGATAAATAAGAAAGGAACTCTAGACAAACTTAGGGAAAAAGTGTAGGTTGTATACAGAATGATATGCCCATATATTTTGACATTTTAATATTAGGCTTGATTTCATACAACCTCCGTGATGCCAAGATAAAAAACATACAGTGTCTGTTAGCGATCATTTGATGTGCATGCAATGAACTGTGAGCCGCAGCCCCCTCTCCCGTCCAGAGGGTCTTCAGGGGGGGTGGGGCCTTTCAGTGCGTTGCGCGCAGATTGAATGAATACTGCATTGTATGCGCTTTTTGCGAAATTAGTTTCTTTAAATAATGTATGGTTTGTTTTGTTAAAAATGTGGACATATCATTCCGTAATGAACCATGTATTATATAACAGTACATAGAACATCATTACAGAATGACAACAGAAGTTAAAAGGAGAATAGGAATGGCTAAAAGTACTTTCAATTACGAGGAAAATATTAACATCTAAACAAATTACAAACACGCTAAAAAGTGATAATTATATAATGCTACATCTATTCTATCGTCACATGTGAAATGAAGTGTCTGAGAAAAGCTTCAATGGTTACCAAACTAGATAAAATAAGAAATTAGGAAAAGAGTTGGTATAATATCATGTATCAAACATATTGAGAGACAGCAAGTAAAATGGTTCAGTCACCTTATGAGAATGAAGCAAACCAAATACCAATAAGAGCATATAATACAAGAATATCTGGGCGTAAGGCCAAAGTTAGATCAAGAAAACGGTGGATAGAAAACATCAAGATAGCCTTGAACAAACATGGACTAAATGCAACCTCTGCGACACATCTGGATTTGAAACGGCAGCTTAAGCTCCCATCCCTACGCTTAACGGCAAGTGTGAATGCTATCAACAATCATTCACCTGGGGAAAGACAATAGACATCTAATCTATATTAACTTATGGCTCAGAAATATGGACAATAAACAAACAATTAGAAGACAGAATTGGTGCCTTTGAGATGTACAAGCTGTGTAGTGTGAGCAGAGGTTGTTATTTCTTTTGTACCAGGGTTTGGTGGTGGAATATGCACTGGCAATTCTGACTCTTAGCCAAACTCAGATCAAAAGACTTGATAGAATCCAGAATTCACAAGAGACACATCAACACGAGTTATGTGGTACCTACTCCACTGTCCTACTGCAGAGCACAGATTACAGTATTGCTGTGCACTGGCGTACCTTCAGATACTTGCAGATGAGGAACATCCATTGCATTCCAAAATACAGAAAGTTAGAGATAGTAGACTTAAGAGAGGGAAGTCGTGGATGGGACGTGCTGAAGATTCTTGATTACAAACTGACTTCACAGCACATGGGGCATTCCCATAAGTGCTTCATCCTCCGCTCCAGCAGCCATCCCAGTGTATGTAGACTCCAGAGTCCCGGTCAGGTGTTGATTGTGTGATCTTCGGGACTTTCCAAAACATTTACTTTTCATTCCCTCACCTCTAGATACTCCCATTTCTAACATTCTCTGTATGTGTATGTTCTCAGCCTCATTGACATCATCTTCATCTTGAAATTAATTTATTACTACCTTCTTTAAGTCTGCTTTATCTCAGCAATTCTCTGGACAACTGAGTTGTTCAATAAGTCCCATCATTCTTTTCTTAGCATGAACTTTTCTATCTTGTGCAGCATGCTTTGAGAGTCTGTGAGTATTACCGAGTGTGTTGATGTATCAGTTATCAACCAATTAAGTGCTGCTGTAACTCCCTCTATCTCCATCCTCATGTTCGATGAGACAGTGGATTATGCTGAAGATTTCTCAACCAACTTCCCGCCATTTCTGTAGGCAACAAAACCACAACTGCCTTTATTTGTGTTTCTGCGGAGCCATCTTTGTGTATAATTACGTGCTGAGGATGTCATACAAAGCGTGTGCAGATTGCAAGATGTGGCAGCAGTTGCAGAATGGATAGTTCTATCCACAGATTTTGAAACTTGTTTGAGGGTAGTAATAACAGTTAGCAGGGAATGAAGAGAATGATGTCCCATGGCTATGGAGCAAGAGTGGCAGGCTTTGGTCTGTGAGAATGCCAAAGAGGTGGGATGTGATTATTTACACTGATGAATCTGTGATTAAACGTTTGCAGTGCTTGGGCCTTCACATCTCAGTGTGCAGGTAAAATGATAAGGGAGAAGAGTGGAACCTTTGCTGTGACTACAAGTAGCATGACCGTGGAGACTATGGCGGTGACCAGGGCATTTTAGTGGGTAATCACACAGATGGTAATACAGGTCTGCATCTTGAGTGATTCTATAAGTATGATTAGGAAGGTACAAGTGGGTCTCGTTCGTGAACAGTGGAGTGAGGCCTTAAGAAAGGCAAGGTTGAAAGTATGGTAGCTATGTTTACTTTCGTGCTGGGACATGTGGGTGTTTGAGGCAATGAAAGAACACAGGGTGATGGGACAATGGATCGAGCTGACATTTTGAACTCCATAAGAGATATAACATGCGAGAGTGAGACTAGTGTGGATGATGATTCATTTTTAAATGGCCAGGATTAAAGATCAGGGTTTGAAATTCGGTGTTGATAAAAGTGAACATTTTGGAGGGCACAGAAGAATGATGGTCAACCAGCAAAGGACCACTACTGTCAGCAGAAGTGTAATGGCAGATACACTCAGGGAGATATCGTAGCAACTATGGACGTGTCCAGTTTGCAGTGATGATGATCCGATGACTAACTAAGATGTGGATATATAGAAGAATAGAGAGAACATCAAGAAAGGAGAAGAAAACAAACAAATAGGTTCTAACAACACTTCATATAAAGAGATAACTATTAAAGGAAATGAAGATCAAGCAAATAAAATATTTTGGACATATTAAAAGACCTTGTTGAAGAACTTACCTGAGGTTGAAGTAAGGGGAGGTGAGCAAGAGGTAGGCAGAGATACAAGTGCGAGAGTAACATCATGAGATTGACAGCTTACAGTCTAACAGAGTGCACTACCAACACGAGACGGGATGTTGGAGGTCTGTTGCAGCCAACTTTCATTGCAGAGACAGCACTTAATGATGATGATGATGAATGAGTGGACTCCTAGATTTTTGCCTATACAGATTGTTTGGCTACATATGCAAGTGAAAATTGAGAATCCTCAGACTAAAATATAAGGATTAATTTACTATGGTCATAACTGCAGGCAAGTTCATAGCCAATTTAAAGGCAGAAATGGAAGCTCTCAAGAAAGTAGCAGATATGGCCGTACAAAATAGAGATCAAATACGCTAGAAAGTTGTAATACTAACAAATTCACTTTCTGTCATAGCAGCATTGAAGCTACACATAAACAACGAACTGATAGCAGCTCTAGTTCAGTTGCATAATAATTTCCAGAGAGTAGTGATGTAGTGGATACCTTCACACTGCAACATCAAAGGAAATGAAGTCGCAGATAGACTGACCAAAGAAGAAGCGAATCTGCCACAAGAAAACTGATCAACTATGAGAAAGTGAAGACTCATCAAAGGCAGCTACAGCAAAAAGTGGAAAGACCACCCCAAATATAATCCAGATGATGGGTATTAACAACCAGTATCTTGAAGAAACCAGTTATCTTGCTGTGTCAGAACTGGTCACAACAAAATGAGACATCACCTATTAGCTAAATTCAGAATAGATACAACTATCCTTTGCCTCTGCAATGTGGGGAGTATGACATGGTAAAATACTCCTCAAGATAATACATGAAAGAACTAAAAACAAGATAGACATGGAGGTCGATGAAGAACAATTCGGTTTTTGGAAAAACAAAGGAACCAGAGAAACTATACTTAGTATCCGACTAGTGATAGATAAATATATAGAAGTAAAAAAGTATCTATATTTGTGTCATAGACTACATCACGGCCTTTGACAGAGTCTAACATCAAAAATTAATCAAATGTCTTCAAGAAATAGGCATAGATGGAAAAGACATCAGACTAATTAGAAATATATATTGGGAACAGACTGCATCAATAATGTGTGAAAATATCTACTCACCATACATAGAAATAAGAAGAGGGGTAAGACAAGGATGTATTTTATCACCACGCCTACCAGTATTTAATATCTACACAGAGACTATTTTTATAAATATGCCAGGACTCAAGATCAATGGGAAAATAATAAACAACCTGAGATATACAGATGACACTGTTCTTTTAGCAGAAAGTGAACATGAACTACAAAGACTAATAGATCAAGTAAATTAATGAAGTAAAGAATATGGACTGGATATAAATATTTAAAAAAAAACAAAAACCATGATAATCAGCAAAGACACAAAAGAACAAGAGCTAAACATAAACATAAATGGAGAGAAACTACAAGTAAAACAGTATCAATATCTTGGACACATAAACACAAATGACGGCAGATGTGAAACAAGTTAAAAGGAGAATAGGAATAGCTAAAAGTATCTTCAATGACATGAGGAAAATAGTAACATTTAAACATAAAATTCTACATCAAATCTATATTAATGTATGGCTCAGAAACATGGACACTAAATAAACAGAAGACAATTGATGCCTTTGAGATTTGGGTATATAGAAGAATAGGGAGAACATCATGGAAGGAGAAGAAAACAAACAAAGAGGTTCTTAAAAACACTTAACATAAAAAAGAATTACTGAGAGAAATAAATTACTAAGAGAGTATGACATCCTTCAAAATAAAGCATAAACACAGAAGTTAAACTCACTTGTGATGATACAGCACTGAATATAGCTGCTGCAGCCATTCGTGTGTTGCTAGACCTGAAGGGAGAGTAAAGAATGGTAGCACTGATTACCTTCCATGGATGCTGTATGAGATGACTAAGAAGGTTTTGAGGTGGAGTTGGCTTTCCCATCCAATATATGGTCAAAGTAACATAGAAGCCACACTGAAGTCGAAAATATGATGTTGAAACACTTCAGATTGAAAGATATCGCTGTAAATCATGACACAACGCATTTTGTTCTCAGGACTACATCCTGCTAATATGAAAAAGTTTGAGAATGCAGAAGAGTGTGCTGCTGCAGCACAATCATTTCCTAGCTGATTGTTTGGAGAAAACCATTGATGGAGTTTGTTGTCAAATGGTGCACAAATAGGACCTGGCCCGTCTATGGGGCAGAATAAAAATGTATTTAAATAGCGAACCATAGGAACTATCATCCATGGTAGCTCAGTGATTGGCGCGCTGGTTTCCTAGTCTGGTGATCCAAGGTCGAATCCCAGTTCAACTCATCTTCATCAAGAGCCATGCTGGCTGGCGTAGGCGATAATGGCTCTCCACATTTCTCTATCTCCAGGATTGTTGTTTTCTTTGCCGTGTCAGGTTGTTAAACTATTTAATATTATATCACGTTGTCTCCCTCTGTCTATGTTGCTTTCAATCTTGCTTGTTGTGACTAAGTTCTTCAAACCCCCTTGTCTTATAAAGTGCCCAAAAAACTAAGATTGTCTTTTTCTTATATCATTGATTAAGGTCCATCTTGCATTTGATTCCCTCAACACCTTCACACTAGTTTAGTTCAGCTGGAAATATGGTTTAATCACCAAAGACCCCTAGGTTGACCCAAGCAAAGAAAATAGGTTCCTGATGAACAAAATATTTATATAATAACTAAACTTTGCTATATACATTTATATAATAAAGAATTAACAAATTGAAGATTTTAAAAAGTGTTACATGGGAAATTCTGTTATAGATATATGCAATATAAAGGGATTATCAATAATAAGTGAGGTTTCTGTAAAACTGTAATAAGTGAGCCTGCTGTAAAACTAATAAGTGAGCCTGCTGTAAAACTAATAAGTGAGACTGCTGTAAAACTGTAATAAGTGAGACTACTGTAAAACTTAAACTTTCCTGTTACAACTTTGTGAAAAGAACATTCATAACTTTCCTGTTATGACCTTGTCTGATTCCACTTTAAGTACACTGAATGTGAAAAAGCACATTTAGAGGTACTCTTTTGGGCAGAGATGTTAATTCTAAAATGTTTTCCTAAATCTTGATGTACACAACTGAAAATTTGGAAATGAAACATTCAAAACATTTTGGTCTTTATCTGCAGGCTCATAATGCCAATGAGAGAACGCCTTTGCTAGATCCAGGTCACTCTGATCATATACAGCAAAATCAAGGGTAAGATTGGTGTACTTCATCATCATGTGATGTCACAGGTTTGCTCATATGGGTTATTTTTCTTCTGCTTTTTTATTAAACTCTGCTTTTATCATAGTATTACAATGTCTGCAACACTGACTTTCTTTGCATCAAACACTACATGCAGTTATGGGTCTGCACACAATTTATGAGCATTTTAGCTTCTTATGGCATCCATTTCTACTTTGAAGTTTGTAGAATATTTGCCTGTGGGTATCGATTTTTCAATTTCTTTTTCATCTGGTGTTACAATAAATATACCTGCT